>JARHVA010001567.1:0-230000 GCA_037957365.1 Torreya grandis
CCCTTTTCCCTATATTTATCTTTTATAAAACCTTGTGTTGATGTGTTCTGAGATGAAGATGTAGGAACGTTGATGTTGTTCTTCTCAATCATCTTAGACAAGGTGTCAATTTTCTTTTTCATGTACTGAGATTAATCATGATTAAGTTTCTTACAAAAGTTACATTTGAGTTTCACCTTCATAGGTTTCACACTTAAGGAAGATTTATTTGATGATGCCTTAGGCTTGGTATCTGACTTGTGATTTTTCTTATGCTCATAATTAGGTTTAGACTATTTCTTTTCCTATTTTCCACTACTAGAAGGCTTTTTCTTGTCCTAATTGACAATCAATGCATGTGATTTTGAGGACTTCAGTGCACCCATTTGAATCAACTTATCTTGCTCTCAAGTCAGATTGGTAACAAAATCATCAAATTATGGAATTTTATAAGTGGATCCAATTACATGTTTGATAGAATAAAATGTAGAGATAAAAACTTAATAGTCATGACCACAGTTTTGTAAGCACATATAGAATCAACTAGTCATCTATTTTTGTAACGCCACATTGTTTCAACTACAATATCATTAATTTAAACTTTGTAAGCAACTATTGTAGGGGTGTCATAGTCACCTAGGATCAATGTGATCAGCTCATTCTCTATTTCATGACCCCTAATGATGTCTTATACTCCAAAATTCTTGTCCAAGACTGTCGAAACTTCATTTAAAGTTTTTGTATATTTAACAAAAAACAAGTGGTCGAGAGACATTGATAGGCATAGAAACCCATAGTCGTCATCACATCTATTATACAAATTAAAATTTTCTACATCTGTAGATGGCTCAATTTTCTCACCCATAATAATCTGATAGATTCCTTTACCTCTCAAAGTGAGTTACATTTTAGACTTCCATTCTACATAGTTAAATGGTGTGAGTGGTTTTATGTTTAGATCCATTAGTATAAATTAGAATGAGATAAATTATATAATTTAAATGAAATTAAAAAATATAAAACACATTGTATAATTACCTCTTAAATTATCAATAATACCCCCCCTAAATTTACAATGCACACACGCTCAGTCTTGGTCATCGAGTATAACCGAGAATACGTCTATGAGTAATCAATGTGAGATAGTAGGAGAGGGACATCAGGAACTACCAAGAATGTGTCGAAAAGGAAAGGTACAAAGGTTTGAAGAGAGTTTTAAGATATTAAATGATGTAAAAAATAGATGTTACAAAAGTCCTAAAATAATGTTACCAATATGTAGAGCTCAAGAAAATATGCACTTTAAAAATAATGACAACCAAAAAAGAAGCAACATATTGAAATTTACTATACTTACTAGTTATTACTTCCACATATACATGGACCCTTTCAAAAATAGAAATTTTATTACTTATTACTTATAAACTAAGTAATTAGTAATAAGCAATCGCTCTTAGAAAACCTAGATTGGTCTTCCTCAGTGCAAATCGGGTTTTTCAACCTGCTTTACATATAAAGTAAATAAGTAATAAGTAATCAAACATGAAAAACCCAGATTGGTATTCCTTAATGCAATTTAATAGCTTTAACCTCCTTTAATTATAATTAAATAATTAATAAGTAATCAACCTTGGCAAACCTGAATGGGTCTACCTGAGTATAAATCAGGTTCTTCAACCTACTTTACTTATAAACAAAATAAGTAATAAGTAATTGACCTTGGAAAACTTGAATGGGTCTACCATAGTGAAAATTAGGTTCTTCTAGAAGTAACACTACCTCAAAATCTTGAATTAGTCTAGTATTAAGTTGTCACACTCGAGAAACCTATTTACTTCAATTTGTTGACCTAGAGAAACCCATAATGATCTATGAGTAAGTAATCACATCAGAGAAACCTGATTACTTTAAGCAATCACTTGGGAGAAATCCAAAATGGTCCATAGGCTTAATTAATCAACCCTAAAGAACTATATTTAGTCTATGGAGTGTATATCATGGTTTTTTAGGGGTGATTACTTGGTGCGTATGGGCATTGTACTAGTTGAATGAAATTGATTTTTAAGAAAATCTATGAATTTTCTAGAAAAACTAAGAACAACCCATTTTAGATCTCAAAAAACCCATAAAATCTATGTATATATATTTTTTATATCAAAGGCCTTTTGACATAATTTTTGTTGTATATTAATAAAATGCCTCTAAGGTCAAAAATGGTTGTCAAGATAGAATAAAAAATAGCAAGGTGAATTCATGGAAGATCTTACCAAGGAGTCTGATGCATGAAAAGTATAGGATAACTTTGATACCATGAAAGAGTGTGTCAAGATTTTTGAATAGCATTCAAACAATCAATGTCGATTCCTATATAGATAGCTCCAAAATTCCAAGAGAGGAAAAATATGCATTAACCTGTCTATTACAAAATGTGAATGAGTTGATTAACCTACCAAAAATAAAAAGTGGCGTACATAAAGATAAAATTAGAGTAACATGAGGAAGCCTCTAATTTTATTAATTAACTAATTAAAATTAAATAAATTTAGCTTATGGACCCTTTATAACTAACCTATGGAAGCTTAAATACATAGAAAGGCTATAGGATCATGTAGGCAAAACCTAGTGGAAAAAAACACTACACTAACAAGGTCTAATGAGGTACCCAAGAATAATGAAACTCTCGTAAACAATGCTAAAAAAGAAAACCTATAAGAATAAAACCCATGCCTAAAAGAGAGAAGAAAAGAAGAGAGCTAAAAAGCCCCACTAATGTTTACAATTAACTGTAGCCACCTGGTGTCCCATATAATAATGCTTAAGAGTGCTATCAATCAGAAGTAGATGCATTGAAGAGTGGTTTACCCTCAAACAGTGATTTTTTCCATCAAGTGCAAGATGGATCTTTAACCAAGGTGTAATTCCTAGGAAAAGAATGATTTTCATACTATGAGGTAGATGCACCAACTAATCTATGTCAAGATGGTACACTAAAAGCAAAGGTTAAGAAGGCTTATGGAATCCTTTGTAATTATGGAATAGACTACCTAATTTTTTATGTATCCTATAACAATAGATTGTTTCCCTATAATTTTGAAATTAGACCAGAGATAGGTGGATCAGGAATTAACTCTTGAATATCTGAAAGGTGATAAAGAGATGATGCAAGTGTGTGCACTTCACTGCTATAGTCATCTATAGAAGAAGAGTTGTCAATATCAAAAAATTCTCAAGCTTAGAAGTGTCAAGAGATATAGGTGAGTTCAAAGAGGAATATAAATAATTAAGGAGAGTCAAGAATAAAGTGTGAGAATATATATAGTTGAGTGTGATGATCGACCATTATCACAACCAAAACAGTATCACTATGTAATTCTCTAATGTACATTGAATCTGAAGTGAATTCAAATCACATACTCAAACCAAGGTGAGTCATTTGGTAGACTAAAAAGGGATTAGTTGAGAGTGAGGGTACACTTAGAACATTATTTAATGTTCCACCACTCACTTTAATAGCCCCTCTCTAGAGAACATTTTTAGAAGTGCTGTCACCTAGTTGTATAAAGGACATATCACATGGTTCCAAAGAACTAAACTCAATTTGTGAAGAGGTCATGTGATGTGAATGACCAAATTTAATGACCCATATAAGAGGAGTTTAAGGTACATCTGCAACTAAGGATTTCTCCTTTTGTTTCCCCTTTTTATTTTCTTTTGCCTTTCTTTTAAAGAGTCATTTGTCTTAGTCAATTCATGGGTTGATGAAGATGGTTTGATAGAATCTAGAACACCTATGTTGTTCTGAATAAGAAGAATAGTAAGGTGGTCAATTTTTCTTTCAAACATTTACTCTCATCATGCTTTAGTGATTAATGCCCACATTTTATCTAATCTTTCTTAAATTTATGATTGGAAGAAGAGGTCACATTTTTTGATTTAGAGGTGGAAATATGGTCACCCTTCTCAACATTTCTCTTACTCTACTTTCTCTCTTTATTAGTAGAAGCCTTATCTTTCCAAATAAGTAGTGCATGAGATTTAGATGAATTCACTGTACCCATTTATATAAACATATCACACTCTCAAATTACACTAATAATACAATTATCTTTCATGCGATGTCAAGAGCACTCTTAGTGGCATAAAAAATAGACATAAATACATAATATTTAGGATCCAATTTATAGAGTATTGATAGAGTAAGTTATTCACCTTTCTTGTTAATTCCATATGATTTCACCTACAATCTCAAAAGTCTAAACTTGGTGAATAAGTCCTATAGAGTGTCAAAGTCATCTAGGCTTAATATAATGAGCTCATTTTCCATCTCATGTCCTCTCATCACATCTTCCATCCCAAAGAGCTTGTTGAGTTGGGATCATAAATCATTAGGTGTTTTGGCATATCTAATGTGAAACAATAGATTTGGGGAGACGAAAAGACATGATAGTCCATAGAATTTATCACAATGGTTAAACCATTTGATAATTGAATGGTCTACGTGAACTAATAGAGAATGGATCCATAATATAGAAGTAAATATAGTTGTAATAAGTAAAGAAGAATGCAAAAAAAAAAAAAATGTCTAACACAACATAATACCTCCATAAAACTATCAAAAGTAACCACTCGAAATGTTTCAAATACAAGCACACTCATATAGACATCAGATTCATCTAAAAATATGTCTTAAGTAGTAGGTGCATAAGTACAAGAAACTAGAAAGATGTGAAATTCAACTGATAATGCATTTAAAATATTACAATAAGGATGAAGTGAGATTTGAGCCATTACACTATAAAAATAATGGATATTACAAAAGACCAAAAAGAATACCATTAATACGTAGAGCTTAAACATATATGCACTTTAAAAAAAAATAACACTTAAAATAGAGTTATGGATATAAATTTATAGCACTTACAAGTTATTACTCCCACATATTCTTGGACCCTTTCCAAAAATAGATTTATTTTTTCACTCTTGTATTTTTTCATCCAAAAATCATAAAAACTAAAATATATTTCTTCGTTACCTTTCACTTAAAATTTGATGCCCTGTTGAATGTCGCACAAGTTTTTTAAGTTGCCTTACTTACCCAATATTTCAAAACTACTCTATTCTCAAGGTTTCAACACTACTTTACTTAGTGTTTTGACACTACTTTACCTAATTAGGATTTTAACATTGATTTACATACTCAAGTTTCGACACTTCTTTAATTACCTAGGGCTTTGATCAACTACACCTTTGAGATTTTAGAAAATTTCTACTTTGAGTTTTTAGACATGATTTACTAGATAATTAATTACCTTTAACAAACTTGAGTTGATCTATAGTAGTGCAAACCATTTTTTTGCACATGACTTGCTAGTGAGTAGGAATTACAAGTTGTCAGGGGTCTAATGTCTGATGACTTCTCTAAGCAAGTTGTCAGCATTATGAAGTCTGATTACTTCCAAGTTTTTGAGGTTGTAAAGAATGATTACTTCTAATTTTCTAGGGTTGTGAAATTTGATTACTTCTAGGTTTTTAGGGTTGTGAAGTATGATTGCTTAAGTCACCAAATTTTTGGGTTTTGTAGGCTCTTCTATTCATCAGTATAGATATCTAACTAGTAAAAATAAAATTTGATTCATGAAAAATATTTGAATGTTCTCAAAAATCTAAGAGAGACCCATTTGAGATATTGAAACACCCATAAGAAATAGGTAATTCTATTTTTGATCTGAAGTCATTTGACATGATTTTTGAGTTAAAGAAGAATCATGCTTATAAGGTAAAAAAAATGGTTGTACAAAAGAAAAAATAGAAATGGTGAATGCAAGATGATCATGGCAATGAATGTAAACACATGAGGCTATCAATAAAGCTCTAGTACCAAGTTAGAGTTCATGAAGATCTCTAAATAGTAACCATGCAGTAAAATTGAAATCTTGTAGAGGTAGAATGAGAGATCTAAAGACAAGAAAAATTTATAAAGTAAATATTTTAATTAACCAACATAGAAGAAGAAAGTACATATAGGGTGCAATTAGGTCACCAAAAAGGTAAAACATTAAATCATAATTAAAACCCACTTAAAGGTAAAAGAACCCTAATGAATTAATTAACTAACCTTACTAAGATGAAAATACTTGTAGGTAAAACCACTAGATGGAAAAATTCCTACACTAACAGCTTCGTCAATATTGATTGTATATTTTTACTTTAATGAGTGTTTTATAAGTGCTGATTTTTTCTTTCTTTCAAAATGAATATCAATAGAATATTCCATAATTTTAATTTTTACTGAGTTACGTATTTCCTTAATATATGGAATCCCACATGAGAATCAACCCTATAAACACTAATCCTAAGTTTTAGATCCAACTTATCTTTGGCAGAAGCTAACAACTTGTATAATTTATTGATATAAAGGAAAATGTAGTGACTATTTTGATGATCAAGAATTTCAACTAGTTTATTAAAAATGAAGTCAACATAAGGTAGATAAGAAATAGTTCGTTCAACCAAATACCTCTTATCTTTTTTTCTATTAATATTTTCTTTAAATTTATTGATAAATTAATATATTTGTTTACTTGAGTAACCATTCAACTTAAAAACATTATTAAGATACTTGATTTAATGGTCGATGTAATCTTCATCACAAATTTTATAAGCTCTAGTGATTAGAGTTTTTATAACCCCTATTTTCTAAGCAAGATCATGATGGAGGCATCCAGGTAACAATCATTATGTGTTCCTTTTCTATAGACCTTCCTACCTAATGAACCATCCTCTTCCTTGATCAAGCGAACATCTAAAAAAGGTAGTTGGTGTTCTATCTAAATTTCATTAGTGAATTTTATGCTAGTAATTAGATTCTTAAGGTGGGAATGGAAATGTTTTAATTTATCTAAGCCATGTTTCCGACAAATACTAGTGTCACCAACATATATTTTTCACCATTTGGGTTTTAATTGAAATGAATGAAGAGAAGAATCTACAAAATTTTCTATGAAAAGGTTGGAAACCATAAGAGAAACAGGAGAGACCATGTCCATGACTTCACATTTTTTATAAATGATACCTTTAAAGGATAAAAAAGTATGGTTCAGACATAAAGCAACAAGATCAACTATTTCCAAGTTTGTGAGATTGTAGACCACTTCCATTGATTCATTGATAGGATACTTAGTAAAGAGTGACACAACATAAAATCCTACTAACAATTCATTAATTTACACATTTTTATTCTTGATAAATAACATAAAATCACTTGAGTCCCAAAAAAAAGAGTAGGTTTCACCTAAAAAGTTTGAAATTGTTTTAACTAAGAACGTTGCAAGCTTGTAAGTCAAAAATTCAATTGTGTCAACAATATGTCTTAATAGAACACATTTTTTACAGATTTTTGTAGCACCATATATCTAAGGTATAACTTCCTTATTAGGAATTAACTTGTTTTTAATAGTATTATCAAAAGAAGAAGATTTGATAACTATAATGACCTTTTTAATAATGTTGCAAATTGGGTTATGATCAAGCTTTCTATAACTATCGTTAATATAATGATGATCTAACATATTCAAATCATAGTCATAATGGTTAAAATATAATTTTAAATTTTAAATATTAAAATTAAAATTAAATTAAAAATGAAGAATTTAATCAACATCGTTTATATATTTTTGGCTTTAATTATAATTAAATTAAAGATTTTAATTAACTTTGTTTATATTTTTTGGCTTTTATTAAACAAAATTATCTCTATTAATTTATGATTTTTAGTAAGTTATTGTAATGGTTATCTTTATCTTTTTTAGAAACATTTTTCAATAGTCATTTTATTTAATTTTTGAGTAGTTAGGTATTGTCGTTCTCACATAACATTTTTACCCTGATGAAAGATCATTGTAGTAGATCCGAACTGAAATTGAAATTGCTTAAAATCACCATTTAAATTATAAATAAAAATTCATACCAAAAAAATAATCAAATTAATTTAATTTGAATTTGATTAAAAAAATAATGGTTAGAGTAAAAAACCTTTAAACATTTATAAAAGACAAAAAAATCTTATAAAAAAGATCATAACACGAAGAGGTTTTACCATGTTTTTAAAGTTTTTATTGGGTAACTTTTAAATTTATGATGTATGGTAAAAAATGAAACAGATGGCACATGTAGAGTTTTAAAGGAAATAATAAAATTGTAAAGCAATCTTTAATTATTTTAAATATTGTGCATTAAGATAAAAGACATTTAGTTGAAGAGATTTATTTTTGTTTCTAAACCCCAAAAATTAAAAAAAAATTAAATTTATTTACCAAACTAATTGAATAAAAATATGAATTCAATACTCAAATAAAGATAAATGGTAAAAAGATAAAATCCCATATTAATAACCTCAACATATTAAAACTTTGCATGACATAATGATAAAAGTAAGTTTGAAAAAAAAAAATAAAACATTATGAAATCACATAAAAGAAATGTGTGAAGAATAATAATATAATGAAAAATGAGTTAGATGAAATAACACTTAGTTAAGAGAAACCAAAAATCACATAGTGGAAGGAGAACATACTAAGAAATACAGAAAAAAAAAGTATCAAATTTAAAATCATGAACCATGAAAAAGTATTAATCAACAATAAAATTTCAAACATCCACAAATACAAGGGATAAGTTATAGTCAAACCTAATAAGAAATATACAATGCATAATACAAAATCCATTATAGTAGTATTGAAATAAATAACGCATCCCCGTCTATCTGAGACATGTCAAGTTTGAGATAAGGCAAACTAGATGCTATGCAAACAACTTAATTTTTTTTTTAAAAAATTCTTTGGAGTTTAAGTGGAAGAAACATTATACCAATGGGAGTGTAGACACAAAGGAGCAATAATAGTAGACTGCATAAGAAAAGAGGGATACACCAGATTTGAAGAGCTTACCAAAGATCATTGTTGGGTGATAAAAGTAGAAAATGGGTCATCAACGACACAAATAATAAGCCTCAAAAAATTTCAAAGAGACATTAGTGAAGATAAATATTAATAATAAATATACAAACCTTGAAAAAATATAATAACCTACTGATAATATGACAAAAAAATGCCACATAAGAATAAAATAAGACTGCATAAAACTTACACAAAAACATAGTACAAAATAAAAAAAATGTCTCTTCCCAAAAAAAAGCTAAACAAATAATGGGAAGGTCACATAATCTTGCTAAAAAATAAAAATAAAAAATCATAAAAAATATAAAGCAATTAACAATGCCTTAACAAAACCATAGATTTATTTATTTTTGTTAAAAAAATATTAGAATACTTGAAAGGCATGCAATAAATTTTTCAAGTATTAATCTCAATAGATGCACAAAAAATAGAAGAAATTAAAGTTTTTTTCCTTGGTTTAGCAAAATAGGCATAAATATACTAAGCAAAATAACTCTCTTAAGAGTATTTAATTAGAGAAAAAATAGAATATTAGATTGAAAAAAAGATTTTTTTTACCACTTCCAAATCTACACAAGCACCTCCAAATAATGTTAAATAACCAAGGATTTGATACCATATTAGGAATTATCTCAAAATCATGTATAAATTACATTGAAAAAATAGAAAAAAAAAAGAAATAATAATACCTCTCAAAGTGCAAACCGTAAGTTGAGATAAGATTTTAAAGTGAGAGACTGAACGTATCAAAGAAAATGCCACAAAACATTATTAGAATCCTTGAAACTAAAATATCCATATGTACAAGATTGAATCAAGAGAACAAGATAAGAAGAAAGAGAGCTACCAAGATCTTAGTGAGTTAAAAAGGAGAGAAATTATTCTTTTATACGGATAGAGGAGGAAAGTAAGAGTTACGTAGAACTTGATTATGACCTTACAATTCCTCTAAATGTGTGTCACTTGTGTCCTAATCTATTACAAAGAAAGGAAAATGTATGCCATGTGGAGAAGGGAGATTTGCATGCAAATAACTCTAAATCCAACAAGTGGATTAGGGAGATAAGTGACACCTCATAAAAGTAAGAATAAAATATGTTTTCAAATATACTAAATGTACATATAAATTAGACTTATGATAAGTCTAATAGACTATAGGAAGGACTCAAATTAAGGTTAATTCTTCAATAGATCAAATAATTTGTTTTGAATTAAGTATCAAAAAAAATTCTAGAAAGGGATTTTATATTTTAATTATCAAGCTATGAAGGATGTATCATAATAGTTAATTTAACACATTTAAATAGTGCTGAATGTAGAAGTAAAGTATTAATTTGAGAATTATCATACCTTATGCTCAATGGCTTAGATAAATAAATATTAAATAGATGATGCAAATGGAATTGATTATACTAAATGAAAGTTGGTTCGGATGCATTTACTTTAATGTTTTAATAGATTTTATGAAATTTTAGAATAAGTTAGAGGAGATGATTTTTTTGATAGTAAATAAGATGATAATGAGAACAAGAAATATTTATTAATAATCAATTAGAATATTTTGAGAACATAAGAAGATTTATACAATAAATCAATGGAGTTTGAGATAAAATTCTAGGATTTTTTAATAAAATGGATTATATTAAGTTATAAAATACCTAAGTGACAATTTAAAACTTTTTAAATGGATTCATTATTCGTGTGATTTCAAGAATATTAATAATTATTTTTTTAATTTTAAAATTAAGAGGTTTTAGATTTTTGTATACAAAAAGTAATAATTGTTTTAATTGGGAGACACTACATGTACACATCTTATTTAATTAAAAATAAATCATTAAAAAACATATAATACAATCAAATTAAGGTTTGTAAAATTGTAATTAATTATAATGACCTATGAATTTATGTTTTACACACATAAAATACAAGTAGTCATAAATTACAATGACCCATGGTTTTACATTTTGCATATAGAAAATATAGTGAACTTAAATATTATGAGCTATAAGCATGGAATAAAATTAATCATAATTAATATAAGGAAACTCAGATTTAACACTAATGTGGATTGACCCCGATTCATTAAAATATAGTGTAATTATGTTTAATAAAATATTAATGTATAATTAATAAATTATACAACAAAATATAAAATACAAAATAATATAAATATAATATCTTTGTGAACAATATTAAAATACATTTGGTAAATTAAAAAAAAAAAAACATAAGAACATTAAAGAAAATCAAAGTCAATTTTGAAGAAGAAATTTTTAGACCTTACATTTTATGCTATATATTTGCTTTGATGCATGGATTTTCAATCTTCATAACATATTCCTTTCTTTTTTATTAAACTTTTTTTTATCATATCATATTTTTATATGATGTAAATACTATGTACATGTTGGATTATTTTAATGATGTAAACTATTTTATTTATTTTTAGTTAGTTTGTTTTAATGTTTATAATAAAATTGATTCATGAGAATTGATTGAGACACATAAATAATTGATAAAGCCTATAAATATTTTTACCCTTTTTTATAAATAATAATGAGACATAATATATTATTCTATTTTTCCAAAATGATTTATCCTCAATGTAAATTCCAAGTTATTATTTCTTGGTCTTGGTGCCTACATTGGTATCAGAGCCATGGCAAGCATTTTTTAAATGAGGAAAGTACCCATTGAAGAATGTGGCAGGAGGAGAAAGCAACGCTAATGATTTCAATTTGTATTCATCATCTAAAAATCACATCAAATAGAGACGTTCATGAAAACAAAAGTATAGGTTTCATGGTGGATGGTGCATTTAAACTAGAGGCATGGTAGGGTATTACATATTATAATATTTGCATAGCAATTTTTCTTCACCAAAGCTTTTTTTACATTAAAACCACACTTTCTAGTTTACCACACATATGCATTAGAAACAACATGAAAATATTTGGATGCAATTTTCAATATTTTAAGGCATTCATAGAAGGATTAAGCATAGTCCACTTCTGTCAACTACTGGTTCATTCCATGAAAACAGGCATAATATTGTACAAACAATGACAACCTGAGCAAAACAATGATAATAAGTACATTTGAAAATTTATTATAAAATACTTTAGAGTAATTTATTAGTTCATATTATAGAATAACATAAAAAATATAATGATCTATGATATGTGACTAATCCACCTATATGGTGTAACATGTCTTAATGAAATTTGGCATAGCAATGGCTGAGCACATAATATAATTTTTATTTTATTTTATTTTATTTTTTTTAATTTAAGAGTTTCATTGGTTTTTAGAAGTGTAGCATGGGCTCCACAAGAAAATAAGAGAAGGATTATAAATTTAGATTATCATTCCTTTAATCCTGATAGAAGACCAGTCATCTAGGTGAGACTTTCAAAGTTTTAGAAAATGTAATATTCTTATTTGCATGTTGGAGTGGGCCCTGTAAAATACGGAAGATACACAAAAAAATTTCTATGTAAGAAAAGTTGCAAGTGAATTAATTTCAATTTTGATTTTATATACATATATTTTTGTGGGAATTAGAAAAGTAATTTTTGTCTATGATATTATTTTCACTAAATTTTAAACTTGGTTTTTGAGGGATTGGTTACTTTATTTTGTTACTTACTTGACAGGTGGAGGTTCAAAATCCATTGGTATTAATTTTGGTCAAAAATAATTTTTGACATCATTTTATATAAATAAGTTACAAGTATTTTCAATGCAAATTGTGATATAAGGGTGTTTTCAAATTTTGCTATTAATATGATGAAACCAATGTATTAGAGTGCATTTTTGATCAAATTTTACAGGTTTGTAATGATTTTTTTTATAAAATCACTTCATGCTTGTACTTTTAGAGATAATACCATCCATTATGGGTCCCATTATCCTTTTGATTGAAACAATCTAAATGACAACTAGAGGTTGGAGGATCTCTTGGAGGCTGGAGGACAATTACCCTCTACAATTAGCTATTCACTCAAAGTGAGAATTCAATACTTGAATGACAAATTTTGGCATGTGCTTTTGCTTTCAATAACTTTTTACCTCTTGCTTGATAATGAGAGATGATTTAGGCATTGCTTGGACTTGAATCAGTCATCGATGATACTAAGAGTTGATAGGATTTGTTATTACCTTCAGTGTTGAGCAAATGTCATCAGTGTTTGTTAAACATCAGATAGATATGCTATAAACAATATGGATTTATCATGTGGATGGGTTCACATGTGAGATGTTATGTGGGTTGATGTAGTTGGACATGCCATATCATGTTATACTATAGTAAAGTACAATGATTATCGGTGATGAGTAGGCCTTGATTGCACTCATCAACATTTTTTTCCCACAACTTGTAGGGTTGGGCTTCTTTATTGAGTGACATAATTTTTGGCTAGTTCCAGAGGTACAATACACTACTTGCAGTTGCAACAGAGTTTATTTGATGTCTTCATAGTCATTTCTCTAGTTCATTCATCTACTATACTGCTTTGATCAAGGGAGAGTTTGTTGGATTATTTTAATGATTCAAAGTATTTTGTTTATTTTTAGTTAATTTTTTTTAATATTTAAAGTAAAATTAGTTCACAAGAATCTATTGAGTGCTGTAACTAATTGAGAAAGCATATAAAGCTTTTTATCCTTTTTGTAAACAATAATGAGACATAATATATTATTCTATTTTGCCAAAATAATTTATCTGCAATGGAAATTCTAAATTATTGTTTCTTGATCTTGGTGCCTACAATACCTTAAAACTATCATATCCAATTTTTTTGTGATGCAACTCTTATATACCTTATAATAATCAAAACTATGATTAAGATTGTTTGCAAAAACAAATTAGAGTATGTATTAAGATTTGGTGGATGGTGTTCACTAACCCACCTTCAAAAATCAACTTATTTAAAACTAGAGAACTATAAAATTACTTGAAACTTTAAAATTAAAAAAAATTCTTTTTAAACAATAAAATTATACTTAATTTTATATTTCTAAGTAGTATCAAATATGTTTATAAGTGAATAGACTTTATTTTTATTTTTATTGGAAAATAGAAATGAAATTAAGATAAAGAGATGTGGGCTTCAAATGATCAAGTGTAGGCTTCATAATGGAGTTAAAAAGGTCATTCTAAGCATTATAAATAATTCAAAATACTATTATTTCTTTTTTGAACAAATTAGCTATAAATAATCCACAATATTAATATTTATTTCGTTGAACAAATTTACTATAAAACTAACATATAAATATAAAACTATCACTTTACGATATTACACTATCCCATTATTAAATTCGACTAATAAAAGCTATTGAATTTAATATTACTATCTGATTGTTCGTCGCAAAGAAGAGATTAAAGTAAGAGTGGCAAAATTATAAATTTAAATTCTCGATGATATGTATAAAAGTTAATTGTTGGATATTGAATAGGTAAATGTAATGGCCTTGATGGATGCTAGGGTTACGACTGTGAATAAGGAATGAGTGTTTCTTGTGGTCGCTGCAGCTATTCAACACGGAGAATTAGGCAATGCTACATGAAGAAATGAATTGTTGGCTCTAAGGAGTGCCACTAACAAGCAGAATGTCCCTCCGCTACAGATGGACGTAGGGCGGCGTCTGTAGCTGTTTCAAAAGGTAGTTCCCTTAAATGAGTTTCCTTAGATAAAGATATATGGCAACCACTAAAAATGACAAAGGATACTGATGTTGGAGGACCTGTGCGCATCCAGCTGGACGTGGAAAATTCAGGAGTTTCTGAATCTGGGATGATTATTTGACCAGATTTGACCAAAATAGGTGTTTCTGCAAGCGACTGCAGAAAAAGGGAAACGTATCTTAGATGTTATCATGGGTTCGATGCTTTAGGATGGCTTGTTTATTGTTTTCGAGAGTAGTGTCCTAAACAAATATCGTTGTCCCTACTATGCTCAGACCCTTTCAAGGAAAGGATAGTTTAAGCCTTTACCTATACTGCTCAAGATAACCTTGAAATCATTATTTCACAAGGAGGAACTTTGAGTGATCCAGGAGAAGGAACCTTGGATCGATACATTTGGAATTATCTGTCAGTTTAATGGCTTTTGTTCTTATCTTCCTAACATCCATGATTGGATAACGAGACATTGACAACCTCCAGTGAAAGGTAAGATTCAAATCAATCCTTGTGTCAGAGGTAGTTTTGTTGGCGATTTTTTATTCTACTGAATATAAAGATGCCATTGTAATGATTATTAATTGTCTTGGGAGGAACGTCACATGCTTTTGGCAAAGCCCCGGTCTCCTGATTTTAATCTTCATATAGAAAATATCCTAAAAAACAAATTAATTTGAATCTGGATGCAAAATATATCCCTCCAGTTTTAGCATAATAAAGTATTTAAATCGATAGGAAAGTCTTCTAGGTAATTTTTACAAGTCGATTAACTAAAGAAAGGGGTCATTGAACTTATGCATCATTCCTGGTTAATTTAGATGTCTCTAAGCAGCTACCTGTATAAGTGAATTTGAAAGTTAGGAATAGAACATAGGTTCAGCTTCTAGATTATGAAGGGCTACGTTTTAAATGTCGTAGATGTTTTCACACCAATCTTTTAGTCAATAATTATGTGAAAAATAAAATACTTAAACTAACAATTCATACTAATAATTTATGTTAATGTTGATTCATATTTACACAAATAAATCGCCTATGATGGAATTAAAAAAATAGATTATGTTCAAATGACGCTATTGGAAAAAAAAAAAACAAAAACAGAAAAAAAAAAAACAAGAATATACATTGGAGATTTAAGGAAATAGCTTGGCATACCTAACCTTTTATCATGAGAAAATTAAGAACTTAACTTTCAATGATCTATTTAAAATAATATGCTGTGAAGTAAATATTTTTTAATATTTTTTCTTAAAATTTTGTTAAGGGATTTTATATTTTGTTTATCAAGTTATGGAGGATGTATCATAGTACCAACTCAATACTTTGAAATAGTGATGAATGTAAAATTAAAGTAGTAGTTTGAGAAGTAACATAGATTGTGGTGGATAGTTTTGATAAATAAATATTTAATTATGGTTGAAAATGAAATTGATTGTATTAAATGAAAGAATGTTGGGATGGATTTATTTTAAAATTTTGAAGGATTTTGTGAAATTTTAGAATAACGCAGAGTTTACTAATTTTGAGAGTAAATAAGAGAATATTGAGAACAAATGATATGAGTTGATAATAAATTAGATTATTTTGAGAAAACATAAATAAATTTATATGAGAAATGAAAAGAATTTGTAAGAAACTGGGTTATATTGAGTGACAAAATACCTAATCCACAACAAAGAAACGTTTATTCTATAGTTTTATTCAAAGAAAATTTTATTCTATAGTTTTATTACTCTTGTGATTTCAAGGAATATCAATAATTTTTTCTTATTAATTTAAAAATTAAAAAATTTTAAGCATTTTATGATGTTGACGGTTCATTCATCTAAAAATTAATAATTATATAAATAGATACTTAAACTTATTATTCAAATTATTTTCTTTCTCTAAAATGAATTTAATTTTTGAAATATAGAAACACCTTTTCAATAGTAACTTATGTTTAGAGAGAAATATAAAAATACTTTATATATATATAAATTAATATTTACTTTAATTGGAAAACATTATACATATAATTTATTTTATAAAAAAACATAAAAGAACATTAAGGTTTTTTAAGATTTTTGAAATTAAAATAATCTCAAAAACTAAAACTCATCCTAATTGGAAGATGACATGGTTTTAATATTTTCATGAATTAGAATGACCTATGGATTTAAATTTTATGCACAAAATATAACAAGTCATATATTACAATGATCCATGGTTTTAAATTTTTCAAATAGAAAATATGGTGGAGGTAAAAATTATAATCTAAAAGCATGGAATGAATTATTCATAATTAATATGTAGAAACTGAGATAGATAATGTAGATTCGATATGATTTATTCAAATATTATGAATTACATTAATTAGAATGTTTAGACTACATGTATAATAAAATAATAATTTATAATTAATAAGTTATACAATAATATATACCATAAAATATGATGTAAATAGAATATTTATGTATAATGGTAAAAAATTAAAAAATTTGAAAATATATAATTAAATCGAAGCCAATTTTAATGAAAATATTTGTAGAGCGTACATTTTACATCATATATATTATGCCATATATAATTTTATAATGAACCTAAAAAACTATCAAAACAATAAATTATCAATAAGTTAAGATCTAAAACAATAATCAGTACTAATTCATATTAAATAAATTTAAATAATTAAAAACCATGCATAAATAAGTCTCAACTGAGAAATAGAGTTGACATGCAAAAATAAAATAAAAAAACTAAAATCTAAAAAAGAAAACACTATTTTTAGCCGTTGTTATTTATAGTAAGTTTCACATTTAAGCATGTGTAGCTCTAAAAATCTCATAAAATAATCTAAATAGTATTATTATCCTATACAATTAATTTCAATTGAAGTTAATGTTCTGTCTTAAAAATATACAATTTTTTAAAAAATAGGAATGTCAAAAATATAATTATTCTATAATTTTAGACCCTTAGATGATCAAGTATGGTCTTTGAAAAATATTAAAAACACATGTAAGCAAAAATTATGGCTTAGGGTAGAAATAAATTTTTTGAGACAGTCATTTTGGCATGTGGAATAAATCCAACAGAGTTACAGATCAAAAGTTATGGCCTCAGTAAAGTTGGCCTATTTTTTCTACATCATTCTCCTCTTTTTGAAAACAACTTATCTCTTGAGAGTTGCCCTTATTGTAATGCTATCATTTTTATTTATCAATATTATTTAGCTCTCATTATATAATCTAAGTGTTATCTTCCTACTGCAATCCTTCCCACTAGACCAAATACATGTTATAATTACCTTGCCTCATACTCACTATCTTCATATCCAAAACTTGCACTATATTTTCCTTCTTATTCGTTGGAACCTATTAATCCCAATTTACTTCTTCATCTACATCACCTTTACCATATTCTCTATAAAATTCATATAAATATGAAACATTTAATATTATAGAGATATCAAATTTCTATGGTAAACTCACCTCATAATCATTGTCATTGATTTTCTTTACAATTTGACATGGCCAAATTTTCTTGTAGTTCAACTTCTTGTACGTGCCTTTCAGAAAATATTCGTTTCTCAAGTAAACCATTATTAACTCTCCTCATTAAAGTACCCTAACTCATCTTCTCACATCTGCCAGTACTTTATATTTCTAATTACTTTCTCATAACTTTCGTATTACTTTTTTTTAACTGATGCATATGCTTAGAAAATGCTTATACGTCATCAGTAATTCAATCTGTAATTGGTAATCATACCAAATATAAAATACCCACAAGATTTATCTCATAAATAATTTGAAATGATGATTTTCTTGCTAATCTATTTAGTTAACTAGTATATGAAAACATAGCTTGTGGTAAAGCCAAGTCTCATTACTTTGATTTGTCTCCCACTATGTATCTCATTAAATTTTCCAATCTCCTATTCACAATTTTTTTTTGTTCATTTATTTGTGGGTGATATGTACTATTGAATTTTAGCTTACTACCCATATTCTTCCATAAATTCCTCCAAAATGACTTAAAATTTTTGTGTCCCTATCTGAAGTAATATTTTTCAGAATTTCATGCAATCTCATAAGATCTTTAAAATATAATTTTACAACTATAGTGGCATCATTTATTTTATAACAGGAAATGAAATGAGTCATTTTCAAAAATTTGTCTACAATAATAAAAATTGAATCATTACCTCTCTGTGTGTTTGGTAATCCCAACACAAAATCCGTACTCAAATCTACCCATAGTCTTCTTACAACCTACAATGGCATGTATAATCTAGTATTTTGTATATGTATTTTAGCCACCTGACATATCAAATACCTTGAAACATACCTTTTCACAAGTCTTTTCATATTTGGACAAAAATATTTTTCCTCTATCAGAGCTATTATCTTAATCTTACCAAAATGTCTAGGCAAACCTCCACTATGTAATTCTCTGATGATATTATCTCATAGAGACCCAAATAGAATGCATAACTATTTCCTTTTGAAGAGATGACCTTCTTGAATAAGATAGTCATTATGAATAGTATCTACCCACTTATTAATGGATTTCTACACTACTTAACTACCTTACAAAAATATGGATCAGTGTCATATAATTTTTATTTTATTTTCCTGATTTATGTTTCACATAAAAGTATATCCCTACAAGAAAGATACCCACTTGGCATGCCTACTATTCATCTTTTTTTGTGTATTCACATACTTCAAATTCTCATGATTTGTAAGTAGAATAAAATCCTTAGGCACCATGTGATGCCTCCAATGTCTTAATGCTTGTACAATTGCATAAAGTTCAACATCTTAGGTAAAATAATTTGTTCTTATCTAATTATATTTGTTACTAAAATATGTTATTTGCTTTCATTTTTGACTCAACACAGTACCAATTATCATAAATGAAACATTAAAATCAACCTCAAACACTTTGTTAAAATATTGTAATGCTAAAACCCATCTTTCTATAATCTTCTTATTCAAAAATTCAAAGCTTTCTATGGATACTTTAGTTAATATAAATTCCTACCTTCTCATGCATTCTATTATTGGTGCCACAATAGTACTAAATTTTTTAATAAATTTTCTATTAAAAGTTGTTGAACCATGGAAACTTCTTATATCTGTAATGCTTTTTGGAATAGGCCACTCTATAATTGCCTTTACTTTTCTTCATTTATTCTCATACCATCTATTGAAGTTACAAATTTTTAAAATATCAAATCATTCTGCATAAATTTTCACTTCTTCAAATTTGCATCCAAATCCTTTCTTAACAAATCCAGTACCATTCTCAAATATTGTAATTTTTCTTCTTTAGTCATACTTAATATCAAAATATCATAAAAATAAATGACCAAAAACTTACCAATATATTCTTGTAGCATTGTATTCTTCATTCTCATAAATGTGGTTGGTGCATTAGATACTCTGAAAGCCAACACCATCCACTCATATAATCCATCCCTAGTCTTGAATGTAGTTTTCCACTCATCTCCTTCATGAATTTGAATCTAATAGTAACAGCTATTTAGATAATTCTTAGTAAAATGTTATTCTCCTGCAAGCACATCAATTATATCATCTAAATGAGGCATAAAAATTCTATACTTGATAATAATTTTATTAATTTCTCAACCATCCACACACATTCGCTGTCCCTCATATTTATTTGGAGTTGGAAACATTTGTGTTACACATGGACTCATACTCTCCCTTATCAACTTCATTCTTAACAATTTAGTAACATGTTTATTTAATTCTACATGTTCTACTTCACTCATCTTATAATCTATTTAATTAGGTAGTGTTGATCCTTGAATCAAGTCAATATGATGTTAAATATATTTTTTAGTGGTAAACCATTTGGTAACTCATCAGGTATAACATATGCATATTATTTAAATACTCTTGCTACTTTTTTGGTATTTTCACCATTTATGTCTTCGTTCTTTGTTACTGATACATAACAATAACCTACCACCTTCATATCTTAGATAATTTGTTTAGTAGAGAATATTAATTATACCTTCTCTTCCTCTTCAAGTGGTAACAAAACTACCTTTATACCACCTTTATAAAATATATGTGTTCTTTGCTCCATGATGAATTAATTTGCTATCAAATTTCCATGGTCTTCCTAATAACATATCGCATGTATCCATCGAAACAACATCACACCATATTTTATCATTATAACATTTGCCTATAGTAAAACATGATTAAACACCTTTTATATACTCTAACCTCATTCCCTCTCTCAAACCATGAAATCCGATAAGTATTATGATGTTTTTCACATTATAAATGTAGTTTATCTATATTTTTTTTCACATTATAATCTATTTGATTAGATAGAGCTAATCATTAAATCAAATAAATATGATTTTAAATATCTTTTTTTAGTGGTAAACCATGTGGTAATTCATTAGGCATAACATATGCATATTATTTCAATACTCTTGCTACTTTTGTTAGTATTTGGACCATTTATATGTCTTCATTCTTTGTTAATAATACATAAAAACAACCTAACACCTTCATATCTTGGATAATTTTTTTAGTATAAAACATTATTTCTTCCTTATCTTCCTATTTAAGTGGTAAAAAAGCTACCTTTATACCATCTTTATAAAATATATATGTGTTCTTTGATCCATGATGAATTACTTTCCTATCAAATTTCGATGGTCTTCCTGATAACATATGGCATGTATCCATCTAAATAACATCACACCATATTTCATCATTATAACATTTTCCTATAGTAAAACTTGATTAAACACCTTTTATATATCTAACCTCATTCCCTTTCTTAAACACTGAAATTCGATAAGGATTAGGATGTTCTTCACATTATAAATGTAGTTTCTCTATCATTTATTTAGATACCATATTTTTACAACTACGACCATCTATTGTTACTTTGCATACCTTTCCACCTTAAGTACATCTTATTAAAAAAATGTTTGATCACAACAATTCATCAACAAATTCTTTATTTTTTACTTGTTCCTTCCTTGGAGTGATCACTATTCTTCTCATCATGATATTCTTTCCAACATCTACAGGTGTAACTTTAGTATTTTGCTCTTCTATCTCAACCTTAACTAGATTCACTCTTGGGTGATATTTTGGCATCTTTTCTTGATCTTGATAGTGTGGAAACTCAAATATTATTTGTGATTATTATCCAATTCTATAACAAAAATTAAAAAAATGTTGATTTAGAAACCATCCTCTATCACCACCATAACCTCAGCCTCTCTAAAACCATCTTCCTCTTTGTTGGTATTGAAACCCTTGCCTATTATCATGTTTCATTTTTGCAGCATGTGATGTTTAATCTCTATTGGTGTTAGACCCACCACTGGTGGTATTAAACCCACCTCATCCCCTATTTATAGGGGGTCTATCTCTTCTTTGACCAAGAGATGTTTTTCTAAAATTATGTCTATTTAGTTTTTCTTCTTCCTTCAAAGATAATTAATAATCCTCCTTCATGTAAAGTATTATATGCATGTTTAATTCATTTTGAATATAAAATTTCAAACAATTTACATACCTTGAATTCATTTACTCTTCTATTTCGTCATGCTCCACTCAAATTCTAAAATCTTATGTATAGGTTTTGTGTATAATTCAAAGGAAAATTTTTATCCCTCATCTTATTCTCCATCTTTTTTCATGTATTAATCTATTCTTTACCTTTTCTATATCTCTCTTTCTATAGGATATCCCTCTAGATTATTTCATGACCTTTCAATTTCATCCATGCAAACCTTCCCTTCTTGTCTTCTCTCATAGTATTTCACTTGAAGAATATTTATTTACTATTAGTTCAGTCTATCAAATCCTCTAGTTTAAACCACCGCCATAATATGTATCATCAACTTTTATTCTATAATTTCTTCCTTCTAAATCTTAATACACCCTCTTTTACAATGATGGTGGTTGATCTTGTTCTTCTTATTCTTGTTAAATTTCTTCATTGTTGGTGATAACTTAAGTTAATTATTTAATTTGCCTCTATATCTCTTGTACAGTCTAGTTCATCTATAAAATACCTCCTCATCCTCTCGCCATTTCTTACTCCTCTAAGATTCAACCTTACTCTGATATCATGTACTGAACCCAAAAACTATCAAGATAATAAATTATCAATATGATAACATCTAAAAAAATAACTAGTATTTATTCATATTTAATTAACTATAATTATTTATAAACCATTCATAAATAATTCTCAACTTATAATTAGAGTTGACATGCAAAAATTCAAAAAAACCTAAAATATAAAAAAATAAACCTATTTTTAGGACCTATTATTTATAGTATGTTTTTCATGCAAGTATGCACAACACTAAAAATCTCCCAAAATAATCTAAACACTATAATTATCATATATAATGAATTTTAACTAAAGTTACTATCCATTCATAAAAGTATACAATTTTTAAAAATACAAAAAATTTGAAAAAATCATTAAACTCTAATTTTGGACCCTTAGATGATCAACTATGGCCTCAAAAAAATATTTTAAAAATGTATACATGGAAACCATGGCTTAAATAAGCAATGGATTTTTGAGATGGTTGTTCTGGCATGTGGAAGAGCTCAAACAGAGATACGATTCAAATGTAATGGCCTCAATAAGGTTGTCCTATTTTTCTTGCATCATTTTGATGAAGAAATTTCTAGACCTTACATTTTATGTTATATATGTGTTTTGATGCATAGAGTTTCAATCTTCATAACATATTCCTTTTTATTCAATTTTCTTTTTTTTGATCCTATCCTTTTATATCATATCTTGTTTTTCTATGCTATAAATATTATGTAACTTACATCTATCATATCCTATTTTTTGTAATGTAACTCTTATTTACATTATAATAAATTAATATATAATTAAAATTGTTAGTAAATATAAATTAGGATATTTATTGTGTTTTGGTAGATGATATGCACTAATTAATCCTTTAAAAAAAAACTATTTTAAAACTAAAAAATTATAAAATTATTTCAAACCTTAAAATTAAAAAATATTTGTTATATAAGAAAATTATGCTTAATGCTATATTTCAAATTAGTATAAGAAATGTGTGTAAGTTAATATAAAATCTTTTTAAATTATTATAAATTAGAAATAGAATTAAAATAATGAGATGTGGGCTTCAAATGATCAAATGTAGGCTTCACGATAGAGTTAAAAAACTCATTCCAACCATTATAAATAATTCAAAATTCTAATATTGTTTTTTGAAACAATTACTATAAATAATTCAAAATACTTCTATTTTTTTATTTGAACAAATTTAGTATAAAAATTAACATAAATACATAAAACCCTCACATTTAAGATATTACATTATCCCATTATTAATGTATTGATTTTAACATTGCTATTTGAATGTTCATCACAAAGAGGAGATTAAACTAAGAGTTGTAAAATAATAAATTGAAAGATTCAATAGAAGAAAGTTAATTATTGGATATTGAATAGGAAAATGTAATGGGTTATTATTTTAAATAAGGAAGGACCCTTTCTTATAGTTTATGTAGATATTCAACGTGGAGAATTAGGCAATGCTAGATGAAGACATGAATTGTTGGCTCCAATTAGTACAACCGATGAAGACATGAACTATAGTTGTTTCAAATGGTGGTTGCACTAAATGACTTTAATTAGATAATGATATATGGAAACAACTAAAAATGACAAATAAATACATATATGGGAGGCCATTTGGGCATCTAGCTGGAGGGAAAAAATTTAGGGGTTTCTGAATTGGGGATGATTATTGGACCAGATTTGATAAAAATAGGTGATTTTGTAGGTATCTATAGAAAAAGAGAAAAGTATATAAGATGTTATCATGAGTTCAAATGTTTAGGATGGATTATTAATTAATAATTAGAGTAGTTGACTTCATATCGATCAATGTCCCTTCTATGCTAAGGCCCTTTTAATGAAATCATGGTTCAATACTTTACCTACTACTAAAGATAACCATGATATAATTTTTCACATGGAAGAAATTTGAGTCATACAAGAAAGGAAATTTTAGATTGATACAAATGGAATAATCTTTCAATTTAATGACTTTTGTTTTAATCTTCCAAACTTCTATGATTGGATAACAAAACATTCACAAGCTCTAGTGAAAGGTAAGATTGAAATCAATCCTTGTGTTAGAGGTAGTTTTGTTGTGATTTTTTTTATTATATTCAAGATACAAATGGCATTTATAATGACTATTTTTAGTCTTAGGAGTAACCTCACATGTTTTTGGCAAACCCTCAGTATCTTGATTTTAATCCTCATATAATTTTTTTTTACAAAAAACATTATTCGAAATTTAGTGTCAAACTTCTCCCTTCAGTTTTAACATTATATAGATTTTAAATTGATAGGAGATTCTTTTGGAGAATTTTGGAAACTTGATTCTTTAACTGAATAAAGGGGTAATTTATCCAATGCATGAATCCTAGTTAATCTAGATGTCTCTAAAGAGGTACTTGCGCATGTGCATTTAAAATTTAAGAAGAGAATATGGGTTCAGCTTGTAGACTATGAATGACTATCTTTTAGATGTCATAGATGTTTTTGCAATGGTTATCTGGTCAATAATTGCCCAAATAACAAACATAAACATTAAAATACTTGGTTTAATAATGCTAGTTTAGAAAATAGAGTAGTCCAAGATACTAATGAGTTTGAGGATGTAATTGAAGTTCCAGAGTCTATTCCTAAAATATCAATCGATGTTTTTGATCCAATTTAAAAAAATATAGATTGTGTGGAGTCTTCGGCTAAGGATAATAGATCTTTATTAAACGCTGAATCCATTATAGAAAGGATTGATGATACAATTTTATATAGTGATGGTTTGATGGCTTGGATTTTATTACAGAACATTCAACTAGCTAATCTAGAGGGTGAAGGTTTGTCATCTATGGTTTCCTTGTTGAACCACAAACTAGGTGATGCTCTGAAATTCTATATTCTTATTTTTCTTCATTCAAGGGAATGATATGAATGGATGATTGTGAGCAAAAAAAGTAGAGGAAGAGTTAAAAAAGAGTTGGAACCATTGAATATGACTTATATCTAAAAAGGAAAATGTTATGGGAGGGTCATAGCTTGTTTTAGTTTCTTTTATTTTCTTTTGTAGGGATGTAAGATTTCTATGACATTTGTGTAGGATATTTTAATTTTTATTGGGAAATGAACTTCATCTTGTTTTATATATTTTATCTTTCTCTCCATTATATAACAGTGGGGTCCCTTTAAAAACCCCACTTTTTATGAATAACAATTTAAAAAATATCTTATAAAAATTTAAACTATTTCACAATTATTATTCAACCACTACATTACAATAATGTGTACAACCATCAATTTTTTTTTTGAAATTTAAAAACACTATCAATAGATTTGTATTTATTATAAATGTAAAAGTCATAATACTATGAATACTACTAGCCTTACAAGACTAGCTACCAACACTCAACCACCCATTTAAAAAACACATATTGCTGGAAGTCATAATATATTTGAAGTCTATTTTTAGTAATTAGTTAGTTTGTTTGGTATTGTTTTTTGTTCTTCATTTTTATCTTCCTAGAAGTTGTTTACTGAAACCAATTACTATCAAGACTAAAATAACAATACACCAAGATCTAAAGTAATAGATCAAAATTGATTCGTATTGAATGAATCAAAATAATTACAAACAATGCATAAATGAGCTTCAACTCAAAATTAGAGTTGCCACACAAAAATTTGAGCAAAAATAAAATATATAAAAATCTATACTTTTAGCAGCTACTATTTATAGTAAGTTTTGCATACAACCACATGTAGCTCTTAAAATCTCTTAAAATACACTAAAAACTATAATTATCTTGTAAGATGAATTTCAACTGAAGCTAACATCTAGTCATAAAAATATATAATTTAAGAAAAACAAAAAACCTTAAAAATCATTAAACTCTAGTTTTAGACTCTCAAATGATCATGTATGGCCTCTAAAAAATATTGAAAACACCTTTAAGTAATGAAATTTTTTAGACGGTCATTTTGAAGCATGGAAGAGATCAAATGGATCTATGGGTCAAAATTTATGGCTTCCAAAATGTTGTTCTATCTTTTCTACATCATTCTCATCTTGTTGCACTAATTTTACTGATGTCATTTTTCTTTGTCCATATCTTTTAGATCCCATTCTATAATCCATGTGTTGTCTTCTAGATATAATCGGTCCCACTATACCAAATACCTATTATAATTTCCTTGCCTTGTGCTCCCTATCTTCATATCCAAAACCTATACAATCTTTTCCTTCTTTTATGGAGCCTACTACTCCAAATTTACTTATTCATCTTCATCACATTGACCATATTATTCATGTAATTCATATAAATATAAAACGTTAAATACTAGACAAATATCAAAATTTTGTGGTAAACTCACCTCATAATCATTGTCATTAATTTTCTTCACAATTCTACATGGCCTAATTTTCTTGTACTTGAACTTATTGTATGTGCCTTTTGGAAATATTACTTTCCTCAAGTAAACCACTAAGTAACTTATATAATCCATCCCTAGTTTTGAATTAAGTTTTACACTCATCTACTTCACAAATTTAAATATAATAATACTCACTCCTTAGATCAATCTTGGTAAAATATTTTGCTCTTGCAAGCACATCCATCATATCATCTAAACAAAGTATAAGAAATCCATACTTAATTGTAATTTCATTAATCACTTTTACTAACCACATACATTCTCCATCCTCCATATTTTTTTAGAGTTAAGAATATTGGTGTTGTACATGAACTCATACTCTCCCTTACTAGTTTATTTCTTAATGATTTAGTAACATGCTAATTTAATTTTGCATGTTTTAATGGACTCATCATTTAAGATGTTTGATTGGGAAGAGCTGATCCTAGAATCAAATCAATACGATTCCAAATATCTCTCTTCGGTGGTAAACCATTTGGTAACTCATCAAGCATAACATCCATATATTTTTTCAATAATTTTATTGTCTCTATTATTATTTGCATGATTTTTGTGTCTTCATTATTTGATTCTAATACATAACAACAACCTTGCACCTTCATATCTTGATAAATTCTTTAGTATAGAGCATCCTTTCTATCTTCTTCTCCTATATCAGTTTCAAAAAATACCTTTGTAATACCTTTCAAAAAAGTGTATGTATGATTTGATCCATCATGAATTACATTCCTCTCAAATTTTCATGGTCTTCCCAATAATACATGGCATGTATCCATCAAAATAACATCACACCATATTTCATCATTATAAATTTTTCCTATAGAAAACTTTATTAAACTCATTTTATCTACTATTACCTCATTCCCTTTCTTAAACCATGAAATCCTACAAAGATTATGATGCTTTCACATTAAAAATATAGTTTCTCTACCATTTCTTTAGAAAGCATATTTTCACAACCAACACTATCTATAATTACTTCACATACCTTTCCACTCAAAGTAAATATTCTTCATAAAATATTTTATCATATCCATACATCACAAAATTCATTATTTTGTACTTATTCTTTCCTTCAAGTGATCATTATTCTTTTCATCATGAGATTCTATCCAACATTTGTAGGTGCAACTTTAGTATTTTACTCTTCTATCTCAGCGTCAACTAAATTCACTCTTGGTTGATATTCTTGCCTTTTTTCTTGATCTTGATAGTGTGGAGGCTCAAATGATTTATTTCCTTCTTCTCCACATCCATAACAAACTTAAGATCTATGTTGATTTGGAAACCATCCTCTATAACCACCATAAACTTATCATCTTTCAAACCCTTGCCTATTGTAATCTCACCTTTCTGCACCACATGATGATTCACCTCTATTGGTATTAGACCCACCTATGGTATTATTAAACCCAACTCATCCCCTATTTCGACCGTATCCACAATTTCTTAGACCAAGAGACATTCTTCTAAATTTTTCTCTATTTTTTTTTCGCATTCAAAGATAATTCATAAGCCTCCTTCATGAAAAGTATTTTATGCATGATTAATCCAACATGAATAGTAAATTTAAAACCATTTACATAACTTGTAGCAATTTTCTCCTCTATTTTATCACGTTTCTCTCATATGGAAAGGTTACAAAACTTATCTATATACTCTTGTATACTATGATTTTTTTGCCTCAAATTTTGAAATCTTCTGTATAAGATTTTTTCATAATCCATAGGAAGAAATTTCCCCCTCATCTTCTTCTCCATATTTTTTTATAAATTAATATTCTATTTACCTTTTCCCTATCTCTTTTCCTTTAGGTAATCCCACCAAATAATTGCATGACCTTTCAATTTCATAAATGAAAAATTTACCTTTTTATCTTCTCTCGTAGTCTTCCACACAAAAAACTTATCTATGATATTCATCTAATCTATCAACTTCTCTGGTTTTAAACTACTTCCATAATCTAGAACATCAACCTAGATTCCTTCATTTCTTCTTTATAAAACATGAACCATATTCTTTTCCATTAATGGTGGCTCATATTTTTATTCTTCTTCTTATTGAATTTTTTCATCAGGATCTGTGTCTTCCTTTGTTTCATCACCATCTTATCTTCTTCTCTTATTGTGATGAGATATAATGAGCAGAATACTTAAATGATTTTATTGATCAATAACATGAAATATATACATAATAATATCAGTTTAGATAGTTACCAAAATTGTAACTACCAACATATCACTAACTACTATGACACCTAATCACCTAACAAAAACATGTTACAGATGCTATGTTCACTAATTGATGTTTTATAACAAACCATTGAATTAACTAAATTAATAATCTCCTAATATTTCACTGAATAATGTAATATTATCAAAGTTCTCCAACATTCCTCCCTTTATTACATTATTTCTACAAACATCATATTTCCTAATAGTGGATCCCACTTTATTACAAACACTATAAAAAGATTTACAGTCTTTGCATAGCCTGCTCACTTTCTGAAGTGACATGCCATCTTTGTGGCTTTAAGGTCTTGGTGTCACCTTGTTTTTTCATTGTAGGATTACCAAAAACTTGGAAGTGATAGGAACACTTCTCTCTACTTGTACCTTCGGTGGTTTCCTAGATTACAAGAATTACCACAAACACATATGGTTTTTTTCTGTATGTTGACCACAAACCTAGAGAATTGAAGGAGGTTTCTATTGTACTTCAGTGATTTATTAGATTACTACAAACCCCTTTCCATGAACCAAGTGTTACTTTAGTGATTTTCCTCCCCACAATGTTCTTCGCTAGGAGCTACCAAACTAAAAAATAATGCTTAGTAATTTATTCAAAAACATACTATAAAACATAAAAACAAACACGCCAAAATTTTTCATCATAGAAATTGTGTAACCCCATTATAGGTGACTCATGAAAGGATGTCAGTTTTCCTATAGCCTCTATGTATCCTCCATCTTCCAGTAAAAGACATTACTGACTCAGTTGATATCTTGATGAAGCTTAGTATCTTGAGGAGAAATTCTCCCCACAATTTGGACACATATGAGTTTTGACAACATTTGACACTAGATGTCACATACAAATGATAATACATCCTTATACAAATAATTAACTTTTATTTTGATCATGAAACAAAATAATGACTCACTATAATAAACTTGACTAATTGTTTTGACACTTTAGATTTTTTAATTGAAGACTAGGATATTAACATAAGACCATGGATAATGACCCTATAATGACGTGACTAAAAATTATATGTGATAACCTAGATATAAAAAAGACAAGTAGAAAATATTTTAATAGGATTAAAAATAAATAAATTACACTAATGACCATGAAACAAACTAGATTTAAATAAACCCATTAGACATATACTATTGACCTTTTTTTGAGGAGAACCAGACAAAACTATCCTAAACTAACATGATGTAGAAAGCCTAATAATTACATACTTTGACCACACATGGTAACTTGCACAATAGATAAGACATCATGAAAGAAGCTTGTTTTGTTAGAAAAATGGAAAGAAGAATTGTTGAGAAAATGTGAGGTGAAGGTATAAATAGTAATAAATTAGCCTATAGGTATGAATGAAGAATAACCTTTTAACACCAAAATGGATCACCAATGGAAGCTTCTCAACTGGAACTTTCTTAATCTCTGGTAGGTATACATGAACCCAAACTTTGATTTCTTTATTTGCATTCACATCTCGTATGGACAATCCATCAACAAAGGTAGGATTAAGAGGAAGAAGGTGAGCATCAAGAATAAATAAGACTGAAGATTGAATCCAACATCAAGGTGAGTGGAGTAGAGCTAAAAACCCAAAGAATTTTGTACCAATGTAGAATAAAATTTTCCAAACTATTTCAATGCTTCTAGGCTTTGTATTATTCTATTTTCCATCTCCTCTCATGCTTTATCTACTGGACATTGAAATCAATATGCCAAACATGGAAATCGTGCTAATTTTATATAGAGTTGGATAGTTTGGATGGCAGCATGGGAGTGAAGGCTTGAATGAAACTCTTGGTCAATAAAAATGTAACAACATGGAAGGGGTAGGCTAAGATTTATAACAATCCACCCCATACACCATTATAAACCCATTATCTTAAATATAGCTGCTTTGATACCAATAATGAAATATAATGAGTAGAATGCTTCAATGCTTTTATTGATCAACAATATGGAATATATACATAATAGAATAAATTTAGATAGTTACGAAACCTATAACTACCAACTGATCGCTAACTACTATTACAACTAATCACCTAAAAAATGCATGTTATTGATGCTATGCTCAGTAATCGGCACTATACAACAAACTGCCAAACTAACTAAATTAATAATCTCCTAGCAGTTCACTGAATAATGTAATATTATAAAAATTTTCCAACATATTGGTGATAACCTCATTTAACTACTGTACTTGCTTCTACATCTCTTGTATATTTTGGTTCATTTACACAATACCTCCTCACCATCTCATTATTTCTTACTACTATAAGATTTAATGTCGCTTTGATACCAAATAATGAAACCAATTACTATCAAGACCCAAAATATAATAGTTAAGGATTTTAAGCAATAATTGATAATTGATTCCTATTTAATGAATTTAAATAATTATAAACCATCCATAAATAAGCCTCACCTCATAATTAGAGTTGACATGCAAAAAAAAATTAAAAAAAAAATCCTTATTTTTAGAAGCTACTATTTATAGTAAGTTTCACATGCAATAATGCACAACTCTCAAAATATTTTAAAATAATCTAAACACTATAATTAACCTATAAGATAAATTTTAACTAAAGATAATATTCAGTCATAAAAAATATATAACTTTTAAAAATACAAAAATCCCTAAAAATCATTAAACTCTAATTTTTTACCCTCAAATGATCACATAAAACCTTTGAAAATTATCTAAAACACCTATAAGTGGTTTTTGTGACATATATAATTGATGATATTTTTGAGACACTCATTTTGTCATGTGGAATAGTTCAAACGGAGCTATGGGACAAATGTTATAGCCTCCAAAAGGTTGTCTTATTTTATATGCATCATTGTTAGGAACTTTTTAAAATAGAAAATTTGTTTTATTATAGTTTTTAAAAGATATATTTATAATGAGGCACTATGTAAACAAGCTATAATAAGAAATAGAAGACAACAGAAGCTATAAATGGGCTTCTGTTTGGTATTAGAGCCACAATATCATGGAAGAAGAGTAGTTTGGAGAAGATTACTCTTGGAGAGCTAGCAAGGTTTTCTCATCAAGAAAGAGGTGAAACAAGAAGGAGATCATATAATCAAGAGGAAAAATAAGGAGGTCAATACATCCAACAAATAGAAAATCTTAGATCATTATTTATTTCAGAGGTAGTGTAGTCCACAAAGATAGAAAAAGTTATTCCCAAAGAAAACATAGCCAATGTGGAAAAGTTGCAGTTAGTAGATGTATTTTTTTGTGAGGATATGCCATTGGAAGATGGAGCTCTAAAATTCCATAGATTTTCTCGTGGTCTAAAGAATCAATTGAATTTTATAAATCATTTCAAGGAGATTGTTGTTCAAGCTAATAAAGGCATTAAAGATTACCTAGTCAGTAGCAAGCAAAAGAGCAAATAGATCGATTAGTTAGGGGAGCTTATCACTAATAGTAGGCCATAGATGGTCATGAAAGCAAATAAATATATATCTTGTGGAGTATTTTATACTAAATAAAGTAGATAAGACAAAAAACTAATTATTGGAGGGGATCTACTGAAGGAGGCTAGATCCATTAGATTATCAGTTTACCATTGGAGAACTCAGTTATTGTTGATATTTTAGGCCCTTTCATACAACTAGCATAAATAAAAATTCATATCCTGCTGAGGAAGATCTATCAAGTTATAAATATGTAGCTAGTCTGAGGATAATAAATAGGTGATATTAAATTATTTATTTTTAAAATGCCCTACTAATTAGGATCATAGCTGAAGAAGACTATGTTGAGCTAAAGCCTTAGCAATCTAATGCTGGAAGAGGAGAAATGAATCTTGAAGTAGAAGACTTAGAAACCATAAATATAATTTTTTGAGGAGTCTTATTGCACCAATTATTATTTTTGATATTGTATTCTAAACTTAACAAAAGATCAGATCCAAAATATGGCCAAATCAGATGGGAAAAGTTGGTAGTGTCTACCTACAGTTGATGGACATAATTATGGCATATGGGTAAAGAAGATGAATATGATTTTAGAGGATAATGACTTATGGGAGTGTGTGCTCATTAACTTCAAAGATGTCACTGATCAAGAAGAATAAAATTTATTGTCAAATGCCTTAAAGACCTAGTTGAAGGAGAGTCAAAGGAAGGATGTAGAAACATTGAATCTTATAGAGATGATAATGGCAAAAATCATATATCCAAAAATTGTAGCAATAAATTACATAAAATGAACATGGGATATGCTCCAAAATTCTCAATAAAGTACTGATAAGTTACAATTATTAAAACTCCAAATTCTTAAAAGAGAATTTGAAACATTGAAAATGAATCATAACGAGTCTATTTATGAGTTTCATACTAGAGTCCCTAGCTTAACAAATCAGTTAAAAATTTATATTGTAATAATAGAGGACCAAAGAATTATAAAAATATCCTTAGTATTTTTCCTATGAGATATGATCTAATTTTTATAGTTATTAAGGATGCTAGAGACATCTCAAGGATGATAGTGGATGAATTTATGGTTTCCCTTCAAATGCATGCGCATATATTGAATAGATTCGGGCATTCTTCCCTAGAGAAATCCTTCAAGGCTTAGGATAATTTAAGAGGTAGGGGGAGTGGAAGGAAATTAGAGGTGAATGCTCCAGAGGAAAAGGAAGAGGAAGAATCTACAATGTTAGATCAAGTTCAAATAGTCAAGAAGGAACACGCAGTTTCCAATTAAATGTTTTAGACAAGAAAAGGAGTTGTACTTAAATTTAAATGTATGATACAAATAATATTCAGTGTTATTATTGTCATAAGTATGGTCATTTTTATATTGAATGCATAAAGAGGCAATATAACCAATAAATAAAGCATCCACATGTATCCACTAAGAATGTAAGTGAAGTTGAACATTGTGCCAAACATGTTTAGTGTATGTAATGTTATTGAGCAGAGTAGTGTTGAGGCATGGTATTTGGATAGTGCCAGTAATAATTGTATGAGTGGTAATGAGAACCTATTTTCCTTCATTGATCAGAATATTTTAGTTTGATATTAATAAAGGGAACAATGAAAGAGTTCCCATTGTTGGTAGAGGGACTATCAATATGTGTACCAAGTAAGGTAAGAAGAGAGAAATAAGATGTCTATTATGATCCAAATTTGAAACATAATCTATTGAGTATTATCCAATTGGTTTGAAAAGGGATATAGCTAGTCCTGATGGACAATGGAGAGTGAAAAATCTTTGATAAGGAAAGAAGCAAAAACATTACAACTATAGTATAAATGATAAGGAACCAAATGTTTCCTCTCAAAATACAAATTCATCCTCTAAAGAGTACATCAGTACTACATCAAGCAGCCTTCAAGATAGTCATCATAGACACATCTAGACTCTATCATTTGAGGTATGGGAATTTAATTTTTTATGGATTAGATCTTTTATCTAAGAACAATATGTTTATAGGTCTACCATGGATGGTATAACCTAAAAGAAAATATGAGTCATGTATTGTTAGGGAATAAGATAGGCAACCTTTTCAATCAAGGATGTCTAAAAGGGAAAAAACACCTTTGGAATTGGTACACTCAGATTTATGTGGCCCAATGAGAACTCTCACCCACTCTATGAATGAATATTTATTAATCTTTGTAGATGATTATACTAGGAAAATTTAGATTTATTTCCTAATGAATAAGTCTGGAAATTTTGAGAAATTTGAGTGGTATAAGGCATTGGATGAAAAATAGAGTGGATATTTCATCAAGACCCTGAGATTAGATAGAGGGGAAGAGTATGTATCAATGGAGTTTTTATTTTTTTTCAATAATGAAGGAGTTAAAAATCATTTTACATCTAGATACACTCCACGGTAAAATGGATTGGAAGAAGGTAAAATTGGAACCATCCAAGAGGTGGTTGTAAACATGTTGAAAGATAAATTACATTCAAAATAATATTTAGGTGAAGCGATAGCAACAATAGTGTATTTGTTGAATAGGTTTCCCACAAAAGCTAGTCAAAACATTACTTCACAAGAAGCATGAACAAAAATAAAGTATAGCGTTGAGCATCTAAGAATATTTAGGTATGTGGCATATGCACATGTGCCAAAGAAAAAGAGGTAGATATTTCATGATAAAAGAGTTCACATTCATTGGATATTGTTAAGACAATAAAGCATGCAAATTGTTTAACCCTGTTATAAAAAAGATTGTCATTACCAAGGATGTTGAATTCATTGAAAATGAATCATGTGATAACACTATTGATAATACATCAGTTATCTCAGAATTGATACTCATAGATGATTTAAATGATGATGCTCAAATTGAACAAGTCACATATCAATAAGGTGAACTATTTGAAACACCTATGTTACCTTCACAATATGCTATTCAATCAAGAAACTCAAGTAACACTTCAAATCCAACTCTATCTTCTCTTATGCCTAGAAAGATAGGGAGCTTGAGAGAGATATATGATGACTTAAGATATGATAATGAAAATTTGAATTTTTCTTAATTTTTTCTAGATGAACCTACATGTTTTGAAGAAGCAGTGAAAGAAGAGAAATGGTGTAAAACCATGAATGAGGAAATAGATGCAATAGAAAGAAACAAAACATGGGAGTTAGCTAATTTACATTAGGGTAAATAAGTGATTGGAGTAAAGAGGTTTTACAAGGCCAACAACACAATAGAAAGCAAAATTGAAAAGTATAAGGTAAGATTGGTTGTTAAGGGATACAAAAAACAATTAGGTAGAGACTATGATGAAAAATATACTATTGTAAGAATGAAAATCATGCAGGTTGTCCTAGCAATAACTACCCAACACAAGTGAAAGGTATATCAAATGGATGTAAAATTGAACTTCCTAAATGGACTACTAAAAGAATAATTCTATGTTGATCAACCACCTACATATAAAGTACTATGAATAGAAAACAAGGTGTATAGGCTCAAGAAAACACTCTACATGCTTAAGAAAGAACCAATGACTTGGTATAGTAAAATTGACTCCTACTTTACTATAAATGGTTTTAGTGAAAGTAGTAGCGAGACCACACTTTACATTAAGAAGAACCATTATAAGATTTTGATTGTCATTATTTATGTAGATGATTTAATATTCACATGAAACCATGATGATATTATTATTGAGTTCAAAGAAGCAATGAAAAAGGCATTTGAAATTACAGACTTGGGTTTGTTAAGGTATTTTCTTGGTACAGAAGCAAAACAAATGGATCATGTCATATTCATCTCTCATTCTTAGTATGCTTCATAAGTCTTGAATAGGTTCAAAATGTTGACCAACAAGCTTGCTCCAACACCAACCACTACAAGTCTCAAGTTGAGTAAGGAAGATTGCAACAATGAGGTGAATTCAACTTTTTATAAGAGCATGGTAGGTAGCATCATGTATTTGACAAAATCTAAGCATCATATAGTGTGTACAATAAGTTTGATTTCTAGATTTATGAAAACACCAAATGATAAATATTGACAAGCAGGTAAGAGAATTCTAAGATATATCAATGGAACCAAGAACTATGGCATTCTTTATATTGCATCAAGTGATTTTGATCTAGTTGGCTATACAGATAGTGCTTAGTAGGTAGTGTAGATGACAAGAAAACCACACCAGGTTATGTGTTTCAAATGAGTTTAGGAGCCATTTTTGGGTATCCAAGAAGCAACCCATAATTTCTCTTTCTACAGCAGAAGAGGAATACATTGCAGCAAATGCAACAACATGTCAAGCTATTTTGCTAAGGAGAGCCTTAGCAAATTTCAATAAGAAACAAGTAGATGGGACAATCATATTTTGTGATAACATGTTTTCGATAACCTTAAAAAAGAATCCCATATTTCATGGATGAAGCAAGCACATACAGATTTGTTATCAATTCATAAAAGAATTGGTTGCAGATGAAATCAAATTAGCATTCTATAAATCTGAAGATCAGTTAGCAGACATCTTCACGAAGGCACTAACAAAAGAAACCTTTGAATATTTGAGAGAAAATTTAGGAGTAATGGATATCGTAAAAGTTAGTAGAAGAAATTAAAGGGGAGTGATAGAAGACGTAATTTAGTTAGTTTGTTTGGTATTGTTTTTTGTTCTTCGGTTGTATCTTCCAGAAAGTCGTTAAAAACTACTTAAAATAGAAAATTTGTTTTATTAATGTTTGTAAAAGTCTTCTTTATAATGAAGCAATATGTAAATAGGTATTATAAAGAAATTAAATGCAACAGAAACTGTATGTAGACACTCACTCACTCACCCACTCCAAATTTTAAAACGCAAGAATAAAATGATCTCTTCATAGTTTTATATAGCTCACTGATATTCATTGCAGAGTCAAAAGCATAGTCAGCAAAAGCGTATAAGAAATCTGGGACATCTATACAATATATGTATTGGCCATCTGTCATGTATTTGATGACAGTCGTCGAAGGCATAATTTATATACCTCATTTATAATGTAGGATTAGTCTCAGTGATGATCATCCTATTTCTACATTTATCCCTTCAATTTAATATGCTTAGTTTTCTAATTATACCGAGAATTCTTAGGATTACATTTTTTATCCAATTTCTCCAATTAAATATATTTAATCTTATAATAATGACGGGAATTGTTAAGATAAAATTTAAAAACCTCCGAATTAGCAGAGTAATTATCCACTGTTTGACAACAATAACACAAGCACTTGATAGTAATTAAGAAAGCCAGCTAAGATATGCTTTTCCTCTGAATTTCCAAAACAGTTGTTTTGTACAATATGCTTTAATGTAATTTATTCTAGATCAAATCGGAATACAAAGAATAACGCTATTATTATTATTATTATTATTATTATTATTATTATTATTATAATAATAATAATAATAATAATAATAATAATAGTTAATTCTGATGTTTTAATGTCACAGATCTATGTAAAAATTTACTGGAGACAATTGTGTAACATAATTAAACAATGACGTTTAGGAAGAAAATATTACTGATTACATGTAAATGCGAGGGCTGTTCTCATTACAACATTTTACTAATTATCTTTTATCTTACTTTTATATATATATAAATATATATAATTTATCTCAAACGAAAAATAAAAAATAAAAAATTTACATGTAATAGTGATGGCTGGACTTATTTGGCTCGAGTCAATCATTAATAAACAACTGTTCAGTGACTTCCGGAGTTCCCCCAAACTCTTCAGCAAGTCAATCCATGTTCATATTTCATGAAATTATGAACTGCTTTCCTGAAGTAGTGGAGGGAACTCAAGCAGTCCTGAACATACATAGTCAGCTGCCTCACTCCCTGCTATCTATGCAAAATACAATCATGAGATATAGTCTGTTTCATAGGCTTACAAAGAAATGTAAGGAAACGTGAGTGGACAAAAACGAGTGAACGATATTTGTTTGACAAGTTCATTGAATTCGGACGGGTATGATGGATTTTATGCAAGAATACATTTGACAGGTATGGCAGAGTCGTATTATTCGCTAACCGAATTTTCGTTAAGTCACTTGATCTCCTCACCTTAGAACCCAAGCGATGAAAGTCTCTCTTTCCATTTAACGCATATGCTCTTCATATAAAACATTGCATCACATCGTAAAAAAATTGTCACCATTACAATATTTATTTAAATTATTTAATGTAACTTTCTAAAGTTAGTTTAAAGTCATTAGGGTTTTTAATTCTAGTTTTATTGCGTTTAAGTTCGATTTAATGTTACATTTGGAAGGTAGTTTTAGAGAGCAATGATGCAGTGTCTCCACAATAGATAACTTTAATAAGGGTTGTTAAGGTATTTTTTATAGAAAATTTTAGGTGTCTTTCCAAGTGATATTGAGGGTCTTTCAAAAATGATGTTGGGATGATTTAATTCATGAAATTTAAGGGACTTTATTTGTGACATTACTTTTGTTTTTAAAATGTGACATTGGAGTTTCCCTAAAAACACATTAAGTCAAGAGAAAAAAGTGCATTACTTAGCCAAGCATTTGGAATGCATTGATAAATAAAGTATGAAGATTAAATTGAATTGAGAAAGAGGCCACGCTTATTGCGTGGAATTTAAAAATAGGGCATATATATTGTTTTAATTTAGAAAATCAGGGCATCATTTTGTTAAGTACTTGGAATGAATTGAGGAACAATGTATAAGGATTGTGTGAAATTGAGAAAGATGCATTGAAGATTATGACGAATTGAAAGAAAGGGAAGTCATAGTATGTTGAATTTATATTGCCAGCATAAAAAATTGTGTTCAACTAGAAAAGTCATGCAATACAAAAAAATTTGTATCTACAAGTAGAGGTTGCATTAGATTCTTTTGGAATTAACTTGAAAACAATTTTGAAATAGTGAATTGCGAAAGATAATTTTCATGAACCCCATATTTTCAAGGTACATATATCCAACTCTCTTATTTCATTTTTTATATTCAAATTAAAATTTATTTATTTAAATTTAAAAAGAGTATTTCATTTTATGGTTGCTTATTTTAGGAAGGGTAGAATAATTGTTTTAATATTTTCATATGTATTTCATTTGACCCTTACTAATAACTTTTTTATTTATAATATGATTTATAGATTTTGTATGGGATGGATAAACAACCATTAATAATTGATATTACCCAATTCTTATTTTATATTAAAATGTTTACGTAAATTTCCTAAAATTAAATTTGCATTTTAAGGACATGTGTGGATATAAGTGTGTAGTGTCACCATGAGAACAAGTTAAACATTAATATGGGATGTTCATTGTCAATAAATTGAAAAACATTAAGATGTGATAAGTGTTTGGTGGATCTCTCATTCAAGTTAAACACCCAGGTTCTCATAGGAAGCCTAAATAAATGGATTAAAGTCAAAAAAAAATGTATAATATATATATGTGTGTGTGTGTGTGTGTGTGTGTGTGTGTGTGTGTGTGTGTGTGTGAATCAGAGTAAAGTGTAGACATTACATGTCCTTTGTATAATCATTTCTTGAATTATTTTATACATCCTACCTTGTTTTCTTTTGCATAAAATACTATTGAAACTCTTGACATCAATAGATGTTTACCTAATTATGCATTTTAATAAACATCACATCACACACACACAACACACACACACACACACACACACACACACACACACACACACACACACACACACACACACACACACACACACACACACACACACACACACACACACACACACACACACACACACACAGATGTAATTTTACACACAGACATGAGATAATTATTAAAATAAATAATTTATCAGGGCAATGATGGTGATCCGCTTCATCTATTACTTTAGAGGAGAGTTGAACATTAAAACAGAAGAATGGAAAAGGGTTGAAATTTCAGCAACATGAGTTCCTATTTTGAAGTTAATCCCAATAGGGATTTTTTTATAAATCTTTATCAGTATGATGGGGCTTTATTCATACAAACTAGGAAGTGTCATCTAACAAGAATAAATTATCTATGGGCCTTATTGGACCATGAAAAGGGAATAACAAATGAATCTAGGAAGATGCAGTTAAGTCCAATGTTTACATCGATCTCCAAATTTTTTGTAGAAGCTTACATCATACCTATATTTTGGGATTTAATTTATAACTACCTTTGAGATTTAATAAAAAAAATATATGGATGCATGCACATAAAAAAATTCATGTCGAGCAAGCTAAATGAGTGATCTGAATGTTTTGGTATCTTCTTATTAATTCATATAATTCTGAGCTTGTGCCAAGTTTTTAGTCAGAGTTTGAAGTAGAGACTCTTGATGAGCTACTATTGAGTAGATTTACTAATTATTATAACTTCTTATAGGGTCACTTGTGGGATATGGGTGTGACTACCCATATATGGTTTCATAGGATGTCATCTTGTTATATGTGTTGTAAGAACCATTATACCATCATTAATTAGAGATAGACATTCAACCTAGTGAAATATTTCCTCCAAATAAAAATAATGTGAGTATCTAAACGTTTACTATTAGTTTTTTTATGACCATTACTATGCAAGTGAAATGTTGGGCTCATTTGACAATTTTGTTCTTTTGAATTTAGTCAATTTTTCAATAATTTACTAGTGAAAATGGAATTACAATTAAAGACAATGGAAGAGGGCATAATTTTGAGGTGGAAAATATAATCAATTTATATTTTGGCCATGGTTGATGGTGTATAAGGGTTTAACATTGAACATATATGGGAAAATTTTGAGAGACGACCAACCACCAAAAATATCACCAATTTTTAAAATGGCATGGGAAACCAATCAATCAAATCCACTAAGATATTAGTTCATAATACAGATGGATTAATAATGTTTGTAAATTGATTCATGTACGAGATGTCCCTCCTTTGTGCTACTAACACATATCTAATTTCATAAAAAAATTATTATATCATGTTTCATTCAATCCCATTGTGTGTGTGTGTGTGTGTGTGTGTGTGTGTGTGTGTGTGTGTGTGTGTGTGTGTGTGTGTGTGTGTGTGTGTGTGTGTGTGTGTGTGTGTGTGTGTGTGTGTGTGTGCGTGCGCGTGCGTGCGTGTGGGTGTGTGTGTGTGTGTGTGTGTGTGTGCGTGCGTGTGTGTGTGTGTGTTTTGTGTGTGTGTGTGTGTGTGTGTGTGTGTGTGTGTGTGTGTGTGTGTGTGTGTGTGTGTGTGTGTGTGTGTGTGTGTGTGTGTGTGTGTGTGTGTGTGTGTGTGTGCGTGCATGCATGTGCGTGTGTGTGCGTGTGGGTGTGTGTGTGTGTGTGTGCATGCGAGCGTGTGCGCGCGCGCGCGCCTGTGTGTGTGTGTGTGTGTGTGTGTGTGTGTGTGTGTGTGTGTGTGTGTGTGTGTGTGTGTGTGTGTGTGTGTGTGTGTGTGAGATTGAGAAACTACAATGTCTCATTGATAGTGAAAAATGTACATACTCTAGAATATTTTTTTCTAAAGAGATACATTTAGGGAAATAACAATCTTCCTTTTATAACAAAATCAATGGAAATTATAATAGTAATCTGATTTAGCTATGTGGTTAATGGTGATATGATGTGTATGTCTTTGAACCTATGCATCTATTTGCTCTATTTGAATTAAGTCAAGCAATTTGACTCAAAATAATATTAAAAAAAAAATGCAAACAATATAAAAAATGTACAATACTTTTCAATTCCAAAAGATTAGAGTGATCTACCAATAGTATTTAAGAAGGTATATTAAATTATCTAGCTTATTTCAGTTGATTGCTAAACAAACAAGTTGTTTTCATATACAAAATTAAACATAGTAATAATGTGATTTTGTTGTTGTATAATAGATAGATTGTACATTTATTAACAAAAATTATAAAAAATACCATTTAACCAAGTTTTTATTAGCGGAAATAATTGAGATGTTATTAATGTGTAAATTGGTGACATCATAAAAAGTAACTAAAATACTTATTGCCCCATGTGAGCTATAAGAACCTAAAAAAAAAATCATGTAGTTTTTATTTTTTAAGAGTTCAATATCATTACATGTTATAAATGTCAATAATGGTTCAGATGGTAGTATTAAATTTTACGACTATTGTTTAATAGGATCCGTAATAATGAAGTCGTAGTTCTCAAACTCAAATTATTCAGACTCCATAGGAACAAAATACTTCCTTGGACAGAAGGTAATACTTACAGTCTATTTCCTACCAACAAAAATGACCATCTAGATACAATTTTGATCTATTCATGCATATATTAACCCATAATATAACATTTATTATCAAAGTGTTTATTGATAAGCATGAATTGCTGGTGGATCTTCTTGAGCAAGACCTCAATAAGGGCGAGGGTAAATCATTCAAGAATATAAATTTAGAGGAAATATAAAACACCCTCTACAAATGGATGCAACTAAAATTGACACTCATGATCATACTTTCAATATAGTGTATTCATACATTTTATGTGATCTATATTATTCATATGAATCAGTATGCCTTTCAATCACAAATTTCACAACATTATCTAAACATTGATACCAATATCCAAGTAAAAATTTTACAAATATAATCTGAATCTGACTACTAGTTTATATAAAGCTAAATTTTTCTAACTAACTATAGGATTTGCTTCAAAGTGTTCATAATAGTATTCAAATATTTCTTCGTCTATTTTATGAATTATTCTTATTATATTTTGTAGTTTTATTGGGTTTTTGATTTCATTATTTTTCTTCTTATAGGAATGAATGTTTTAAATAAGGATTATGAGAATATTACAAATAGATTTGAGAGGGATGAAGTTTATGAGGATATTCGATCACCCAAATGGTTGTAATTCTCGGCATTGGAGGAACTTGTGGATGATGATGCCTAGTTATAGAAGCCTCATGTGGATAAATAATCCATGAAAATAATTATCTTCAATGGTATTTGTGTGTTAAACCTACATTTGATCTTTTGTGGAAGAAAATAGTTTTGGGTAGCCATACATAGTAAAATATTTATAACTTTTCAATATCTTTCAATTTTTAAGATTCATAACTTTTCAATATCATTAAAATATAATTGTAAGTTGTATATTTAAGTCTATATCATTGCATATTGATAAAAATTCATAAATTAATTAGGTTTCCAACATTAATTTTTGTATCTTAACATTCATGTTTAATGCTTTTATAAAAAAAGATGAAAATTTAATATTGTGGTGATCTTTACCAGGGTTGATAATGAACCCAAATACTATCAAGATAAAAAATTATGAATAGACAAAGCTTATGAAATAATAACTTGTATTGATTCATATTTAATGACTCAAAAAAATATAAACCAATAATAAATAAGACTCAACATAGAATTGAAGTGGACATGCCAAATTTGAAACTCTAAAGAAACTATAACTTGAAATTCTATTTTAATAGCTTTTATTTTTAGTAAATTTCATGTAAAAGTGTGTGGAGATATAAAACTCTCTAAAAGTAAATAAATAATATAGTTAACCTATTAGTCTAATATTAAATTACATTCAAGTCTAGCTATAAAAATATGCAATTTTTAAAAATAGAAAATACCAAAACAGATATTAAACTATAATTTTTTGACCCTTATATGGTCACAAATGGCCTTTAAAAATATGAAAAATATACAAAAATAGATGGGTTATGTTTCATCTACATTGATCTTTTTAAAACATTTGTTTTGGTTTAAAGATGGGCTCAAAAAGAGCTATGAATCAAAAGTTATGGCTTCTAGAAGTTTTTTCTCTTTTCTACATCAGTTGACATTTTAAAGATAGGGTAATTTTTTTAAGGGGTTTTGAAGTACATGAATAATTTTTAGGATTGAATATATTAAATAGGTATTGGTTGAATTATGGATACCATGTCCTTTTCATTTCTAGTAAAGTCTTACTTTACTTTCCCCTCGAAACATGAAACCATGGGCTAGCACCCAATCCTCAGACTAGGTCAAGAATGGAATACACATGTGGAATGGTTTTTTGAATTATAATCCACCTACTTTGAAGGATATGCTAAAATTATAACTTTCCCCCCTATAGATATGGGTTTCCACTTCATGAGTATGGAATACATGGCTGGTTTGAAACCTAAGTGAAAATCTTTTGCTGAAGCGGCCTCCAAATCAACGCCCATATCTACACCCAAGGATCTCAACCCTAATCCTTCCACAACAATGGTAATAGTTGATGAGAACAATACTAAGGAAGATCTCTCCCATGAATATTTATTCATGTCTAATGGCATCACTTGAAGATTCACTAATCTCTAGCCAAAAGTCCAAGACCTATATAAATGGACATTAAAAAATTTGCAACCACTCTTAGAAGTTAGGATCAAGATTTATACTAGTGAAAAGATATTTTTCATTATTATTTATTACTATAGTGAGGAGAAATAATTGATACAAAATCAGTTCGTAAGTTTGAAACTATACCCTTTAATAATGAAACCCTAGTCCCCCTGCTTTAACCTCTTTACTAAACCTGTAAATGAAAGACGTATCTCAATTTGCCTACCATACCTTCCTTTCTAGTTCTAGGGTGAACATAGCTTTAAAGCTATAGCCAAGTCCTTGGGAAATTTTCTACAAACATACCTTGACACTACTTGTTTTCCCATACCACCTTTGCCTGAATATTGTTCAATGTTGACACTTCAAATGATGTACCTAAAACCTTTATCCTACATGTTGGTGAATGATCATGGTCCCAACTGTCTGACTATGAAGGATTACTATTTCTTTATCATAGTTGTTTCAACATAGGGTATTTGACTAAATATTGTAGTAATCGTAAAGAAAAAGGAAATTTCCTAGTGGTCAGACTTCTCCCCTTCTCATATCCTATGAATGTAAATGAATCTATCAGTGATGATTTAGATTAATCTAAAGATGATCATGATGCTAGTATTCTTGATAGTGCTAATATTTATAACATAAAGAGGGGTTCCAAGGTAAACACACCAAATCCAGACATGACGGAGCTAGTCTTGGTATTAGAAACCCCTATTCCACCTATCGCTAAGGATTTTAATAATATTTTTTAGTCTCCAAGGATAGAGACTTTGGATGTCATTTTAGTGGAATAAAAATCTCATCCCTCTTAATCTTTCAAAATCCTAATTCCATTAGCCACAAAATCTTGGAAGATAAGGGAGCATGGACTACATTACAGAGGAAGAAAAATGGTAGAATATTTATGTCTAGAATGACCCTTCATTCAAGGGGGGAAATTTAAAATTTATATGACAAAAAATAAGTGAATTAAATTTTAGAGGGGATCTATGGATATTTTTTTGTGGAAGTTTAGGTAGCAAAATATCATCAAAAGTTCATCTATTTCATATTTGGTTTTTTCTAGTGGCAGAGCATTTATATCTATTTTTATAAGGTTTAGTGGAAGATGGTGGTAGGTTGTGATCAATGATTTCAAGCATTTTTTGGCCTTCTTGTTATATGTTTGGTACCTCTTGGCTCTCTTAGGAGGGGTTTTACTTTTCTTTTGTTGTGTAGTTATTTCATGGAAGTAGATGATTAACGAAAAATTCTTTGTTTCCTATTTGTTTTTATGTTTTTCATGGGTTGTTTATTGTGCCACCTATTTCTGATTTTATTTTTATATCTTTCATACACTTTTTTATTGGGCATGGGACCATTAACCTATACTTTATCCATATCTTATAAAAATAAACACTTAGAAGATTACACTTAGAAGATTATCTAGGGTATCTATAGATCACACTTAGAAGATTATATCAAAAGAGATACCTATACACACCTTAGATTCGAAATTCAACAATTTAAAACTAATTATATCAATGAAACCTATCAATGCAAAATTTATATTTCACATTAAGATTAATATTCATTAATAAAACATTCAGATTCAATCGTAGCATTAGCACACTTCAAAATTATTGAATTAATACACAAAAAGAACTTCAAATTCATTAACATAGAAAGGGAAGAAGAAAGAACGAACACAGTTGCATGGCAATCAATCTCTTGATCTCTTCCTATATATTCACCTAAAACTTTGAACCTTTGAAAAGAGGGTTCTACATGTATATAATGAACTTGGAGAAGGGGTTACCCCATCCTCCAAGTTTAGAAAACTTTGATTATATCCTAAAAAGATATATGATAAGTCACATTTACATGTCATATCTTATAGATATTTAAGACATGCAGTCTATACATGCTGACAAAAATAGTTTATCCAATTACAAAATAGAAGTAACCAGGATTTAAATATTTATTTACAACTATTACATGTATAATTATACAAAATTAGTCTTTATCTCCAAGCTAAATCAGCTCTTGGTTGATGTTTCTCAAAACTATTGTTGGAACTATAGTTGTGTTTGTACTAGAGGATGTGGTGACCAAAGATATGCTTTGTGATGTACTCATTGATTCAAATAGTATTAAAATCAAAGCTAAACTTTGAGGTAGTAATTTTTTAGTTATTGATCCATAATGTATTGTAGTTAATGGTAGTGTTATTATTGGCACTATAGGTGGAGTATGAGGAGTAAAATTCGTAGGTGTCACTGATATTTATTTCTTCTTGGAATATAACTCTTTGTAATACTTATACAGCTTAGTATGTTGTGCATAAATTATGTTCATATCAAGGAGGTGAGGACTAGTCATCCTGCCTATTTATTATATCAGTCTTCTATGTTCTATCTTGGTGGCTTGAAATCCAACCTTGAAGACTTATACATTAGGATATTGTAATTTCCCCTAGTCTAACTTTTGGGTTATCTCATCTTTTAGTGAAAGTTTTTCTTGATTGAGTGCTTCTATGGATGGGGTTTGAGGCATATCCATGTTTGGTTTCCTTCAATAACAACATTATATTTTCCCATCTTGTAGAGTAATCATATGTTAGGGAAGAGGAGGGGTAATCACTTTGGATGTTGTAGATGCTGAAGCTATTATTTCTTCTTCATGAAAATAATCCAAACAAAATATCCCAATATCTTCCCTTCTTGTGATGTCATTCCATGAGTCAACTCCTCTACTAACTCCTGATTAACCTTCTTCAGTTTAATAGTTGAATCTTGAAGTAGAGTTATTTATTCCTCTTCCTCTTGTGAAGATCCATGTATTTAGTCTTATTCCATGTTTTGGATATGTCATTTAGTAAGTGATGATTCACGTACCAACTATTCATGTTCTTGATGTTGGTTATAAGCCACAAATGGATCTTGAGGATATTATCCCTCTTGTATTGGTTTTTGGTACCACCTACCACTCTATAAGTCAGAAGATATCCATCTTTATGGTGATGGAATATTCAATTTTTTTGGATGAGTGTGAGAGAGGGTCCAACTTGTATTACTCTCAATAGGTCCATAGTAAAGCCTACTATCACTACTCTTTATTTCACTTATTCATCATCCTTAGCATTTAGAAATAGAAAATCATTATGAAATTGCTCATGTTTATATGAGATTACAAAGGTGTAGATCTTCTATTGGACTTTCCCATGAGGGTCCAAATCCTTATGGGATAGAGTGGATAATTCATATGCTCTCCTCGCATTTGTTGCTTCCCTGAATTGCCTCCTAATGGTGTAATACATATTCCCAATGGTAATATGGGAGACATGGAAGAAATATTTATTATCCTTTGTAGCATCCTCATTTATACCATTCCATATATGTAAGATAATCTCCTATTCATGTACCTTGTTGAGAAAAAACATAGGAAGATAAATAGGATCCACCTTATGTCTAGATACCATGATGACAATGTAGTTATGGTAGATCTAGTAGTTTCCCACATTGGAAAGCATTCTAGTGATGCTACGTGAAATCATAGTCAAAGGCTAATTATGAATGGGCATCCAAACGTGAGGGTTGAGATCCTCTCCATTCCTAGTGATGTTACTAACATATTAGTATATGTGAACTAAAAATCAATAACCACATATCTGATTCTTTATAATATTTAGTTTAGGACTCCATGTGACTCCATTATGCCTATATAATATTCCCATGACTACATCTAATACACAAGACATCATATAAAAATTTCCCCAATGTAACCTATTATCTTTTTTTAGAATTTTATCTTATACGTGGGTGTTAATTAATTCTCCCAATGCATATGCACACTCTAAATTACTAAGAATGTGGAGTAGAGAAGCTCATTCCAAATTCAAGAAGTAGATGCATTAGTGGTCAAAGATTGAATTCAATAATGGCATGCCTATGTGAATCCCCATCCTAAATTAGGTGATAGGGATGTGTTTCTTAACATTTTCCTTTATAGTAAATGTCTCCTTTGGGAAAATCCACCTTGATAGTGTTGGCTCCACATTGTTATCCTTATTCTAGGTAACTATGATATGTAAATAAAATGTGACATCTAAGATAGGGAGACTCAAATACCTCATTAATGTTTCCCATGAGATATATATGACAATTATGTTATCATCGACATAGTTGAGGTAACTACCACCTATTATTTTTCCCTCAAAGAAGAGGCCTCATAACAAGTCTATGCATGACATAATCTCTAACTTAGCAACTACATAGTGAAGGTCCTACTGCTTGAATGGATGAAAGTTATTTATAGGTTATTTATACTCAACTAAGATGTCTTATTCTAATGAAAATGAATCCATGTTTTCTATGGATTCCCATAAGGTTTATTAATTGGGATAGTGGGCATCAAACATAGTTACGCTAAAATTTGTATCTAAATACTCAATAGAATAATTGATGGACACTTGGAGAATGCCAAGGGTCCCTTGTATTAATTGGATAAAGATTCAATGTATGATTGATGGATGTCGGTATGCTTCAAGGTTTCAAAAATGGTGGGAACTAAACTAAATAATGTGAATTACAAGTCACCCTAGTCATAACTGGGGATTTTGAGATTAATAAATGAATAAGTTTAATCAAGCTCTTAAAAATTTAATGAGATGAACTTGGTTAGGAGTTCGATGTTATAGTTTTATACATTTATTTCTAGCTTGTACACCATTAATCATCAACATCTATGAGTTCATCACCTTTATTCAATTTGAACTTGACCACCCAACCCTAGTGTATATGTAACATAAGATGCTTTGTCATTTAGGGTGAAATGGTGTTGCCTTTCCCTTTTTTCCATTTATAACTATGGTATAGTTAGGGGATTCAAAATTTGCCTTTAGACCAAAAATATCTTGAAAATTCAAATTCTCTATAGTAAAATTTATTCTAAAATAATTTATACAAAAGCCACTAAATAAATATTTCCCAAATACTAGCTACTCTTTAGAAAGATTATGGTTCAGGTGGAAGTTGTTGCATAGAAAATTACCGAAGTAAAGATTTTGAATAAAAGTCCCCGATGTGAAAATTTTCAAAGTAAAGCTTATGATTGAAATTTCACAAACACCAAAATTGTTTACCAAAGTAAGGTTTTTGAAGACTAAAGTTACTAAATAAAACAAAGTTTTTGAATGAAAGTACCAAAGTAAAAGATTTTGAAGAGAAAATTTACGAATTCAAAACTTATAAAGACAAAAAGTTATTAAATGAAACTTTCAAAAGAGAAGTTGCAAACCATAACAAATTTTTTCATTGGAAAAAAGTTATTTAGTTAATGTTTTGGAAGACCAAAATTACTGAATAGAACAATGTTTCTGAATGAATGTTTTGTAAGACCAATGTTTTTGAATGGAACAATGTTTTCAAAGACCAAATTTACCAAATGAAACTTTCTAAAATAAGCTAATCTAAATACCTATCATACAAAGCAATTCATTTCAACTTTATATTAATAGATTGGTTTTAAGAAATTATTTCAAAAGGGAAATAAGTGGTTCCCAATGTGTGATTCAATGTTCAAAGTACTATGTTTATATATATAATAATAACCATCATAACCATTAGAAACACATAAATACCCAAATAAAATATGCATCACCTCTAACAATAAATGGGGTCACCACTTTTTGAATCAAATATAGGTTGGGTGTGTTGAATATAATAAATGATGACTCATACGGTTGAATACTCCTAATTTTTTAGTATCCTACAATCCATGGTTTTGCAATCATAATATCAACCATAAAATATTACCAAAAGAAATGATTAAATTAAAAATGAAAAAATACTTTTAATAATCCTATGCAACATATTAATTCCACTTATACCTTCGATCTATGTGTGGAAAGTGACATTCTTTATCTCTTGTCTCATAGTTTTAGGCAAATATATGGGGTGAGATGTATGTTTCATTTTGATTTGGCATTATGTGCATAGACATTGGGGAGCTCTTGTATTACTCTATTTCCATCCAAGCATCTCTATCCCTAACAAAGATACATTTGATCACCTATTCTTTATTTCCTTCATATTTTTTATGAATGATACATTGATCTTATTTCATCATGTAGGCTTGTGAATCCTTTTTAATTTTATTTTTGTCTTTTAGATTATGATTTTTATTTTTAAACTTTTATTTTTGGTTTTTGAATGAAAGATTTCAAAAAGTGACCACCATGAGCTAATCTTAGTAAAGTTTTGGTTTAATCAAAATGTCCATGTCAACTTTTTCCCATGTTCATGGTTATTACCTTAAAAAAATATTAAAATTTTGTATGAATTTGACCCAAGGGGATAAGGAGAGTTTCTAAATTTACACAAGACTATGGGATCAACTTTAATATACTCGATGAAATGATTATCTTTAGTACATGGTCATGGCTACTGCTTTCATCGATTACCTAGATTAAGAATTCTAAACTACAGTATGCAACACCCATTGATTTGATTTGGATTGAAAACACCTCAAAGTATGTTCGCTTATGAAAGGATTTACCAATCTTAGACTTCCATGAAATCAAAAGAAAACTATCCTAGAAAGTAGAAAAACCATTGAAAGTAAAATATCTAATCTAGAAAACATGAACTACTCTAATAAAAGTAAATGACTAAAATAAAGAAGCTAATTATTGAGAAAAAATAATCTGATTCTACCTCTACTATAACATTTTTCAATATTTAAAGACATCTACCATTAACTATATATGTCAAAGTGTTACCTTGAAGATATTTCAAACATAATAAATTATTACCCAAGACCTTAGAGATCTAATACGGTCATATTCATAGTGGGGTATACTTTTCATGCACAGATTTTTTCATGGGTTTCGTCCCATAACAGCACCAACTCAGAGATCATGAATGATTTTAATTTTGATCACTTGTCAAACCATCTCTTGAACACATCTTAATGTTTAATAAAGTATTACAATGCTTTATTCCTAGAGACTTCTATTTCACTGATACCCATCAATCTGGACTTTTTTTATCATTGGGATCTACGTATACTTGCATAAACTAATATGTTAGTAATTTTGGCATAATTAAGAACACTAGTTATTTGCCATAAACTAATAGATATGGTGAGTCTTTAAGGGCATGTTTACACCTAGTCCAGTCTACCCAGATTGCATATTTATGTAAGATATGTCACTCCCTATGTTTATCTATAGCTGACATTTTCATAGCATATATGAGGTTCTCGTTGGTTGAATCAGCCAATCCATTCCCTATAGGCACTATATGGAGGATGATATTACTCTAATCTATTTATTGTGGGCCTATTTAATGAACTCTACTAATTGAAATGTTGGCCAGTTATCCCAAATCAAATAAATAACATGCCAAACCTAGTTATGATATGTTTTTCAAGAAAAATGATGATGTATTGGGCTCTTCATTTCTTGGTGGTTGTTGTATCAGTCTATTTAGTGTATTAATTTGTAATAGTGAGCACAAACTTGTGCCCAACTAAGGAATTTAGGTTTATAACACCAATTAAATGTGAGCCCCATTGGGCAAATGACCTACCTTCAATCAAAGTATATAGTAACATTATTGTGTGTACCTTAATTTTTTTCTAAAACCTAACATTCATACCACATCCTCACATGGAAGAGTGCATCCTTAAAGATAGTCAACCATTGATAACCCATTTTGAGTTTTTTATGGGCTATAGAATTTATAGGTAGATGGTTGCTACCAATTTTTTGATACATATTTTGTTAGATTTCTTAGGATTTTCCTTCTGACACACATATTAAAAAGAGGCCTTCATAATTCATCTTATATAATATTCCTTTATCAATTATATAATGAATTGCCTTGAGATTTAAAGCTCTATTTTGATCTCTTTTGAGATTTTAGGGGAATATTATAGTGAGTATGGATTGAATAATACCTTAATGCCAATATTTTTTGGAGACGTGTTTGTTAGACCTCTTTGATGTTGATGTAAGGGTTTGGTTCATTCATCAATTAAACAATGCCTTGTCCTCTAACGATCCTGGTAGGTTTGATCTCAATATTAAATTCCTATAACTTTACCATCCACTCATCTCTATGCTTCACTAATTAATTATGTCCCAATGTAATACTGAGAAAGGGATCTTTTACTATGGTGATTATATTATTTTAAATGATATAGTGCCTAAACTTCTTAACCACCTTAACCAAAGCAAATATTTACTTGTCAATCTAAGAGTATTTGAGCTTTAAATTTTTCAATTTATCAGTCATGAACACAATAGGATGTTTGATTTCTTCCTTTTTGTATAATTATGGTAAGAATAGTATTCTCTAACATGAATGAGTACAATAAAAATTCTTTAGTGAAATATGGGATTACTAGCACTAGGGCTTCTAAAATAGCCCTCTTTATGTCTTGGAAGGACTTCTTAACTTCAAGTGTCCACTCAATTTTTGTGTTCTACTTGACCATTATGTTTAGGGGAAAAACAATGTACTCAAATCTGGATATAAATTTCCTTACAAAATTTATCTTCCCAAATAAGGATTTGAGCTCCTTTTGGTTATTTGGAAGCATTATTTTTGAAATCCCCTAGATCACGTCTAGGTAAATGGTGATCCCATCTTTAGTAATAATGTGACATAACATCTTGCCTTTAGTAACTCAAGATATACTCCAAACTCCATGCACCTTTCAAAAATGGATTGAAGATGGTCAATATGATCAATTCTATTTTTAGAGAAAATATTGATATTATCCATGTATATGATTATGCACTTACCTATTAGTCCATAGAATGCATGATACATTACTCTCTAAAAAAATTATCTAGTATTAATTAGCCCAAATTTTATTCTCTTGTATACATATGTTCCCCATTTCATAATAAATGTTATTTTCATCATATCTTGTAATTCAATTAGTACTTGATTATGACCTGATAATCCATCTAAGAAAGACAACATTTAAGACAAACTCATAGTTTTTATTATCTCATTAAAGGAGTAATAATGATAATTATCCTTCTTTTAAGCTTTATTTAGATTCCAATAGTTGATGCACAGTCTGATCTTATCACTCTTTTTCCTAATTGGAACTAGATTGGCCACCCAAGTCAAATCCCTAATAGGAAAAACTATCCTATCACTTAGCATCTTCTCTACTTATTTATATAGTAATGGATCTAAGATGGAATTTACTAGCATTTTCCTTTATTGAAATGGTTTATGATTAGGATTTAGCATAATCATATAGATGATGACTCTAGGAATAAATATCCTTATGTCATCATGGGTCCATGCAATTACACCTTTATACCTAATAATTAGTTGATTAACCCTTTTTTATTTTGTGGTGTGTATCTTAAACCAATACTGATGAAGTTTTTATCACTCTCATCACTTGTGTTTTTCATCTGAATTTAGATTCATTAACCTTAAGCTACTTTTATGATTGTGTTTAAGGATATGTATCAAAGGTTCTTTCCAAAGTGAACATTCCAAATGGGAGGTAATTATCCTTTAGTTATATAATAACTTATTTATCTAATTATTCATGGCACCTATAGTTTATTTCATCATCATCAATTATTTGAGATTAAAACTATCCTAGATTTATCAAAAAATACACAATCTATTGATTAGCATCAAACACTTCAAAATTTTCAATATTTTCTAGTACTAAAGGAAAATGTACTAATTTGATGTATAACTTTTAGGTTTTTAACTTCTATAAAGGTGCCAAATTCACTACTAAAGTGGACAGTTAATTCACACTTTCCTAGCTACTATGTTAAATGCTCTAAATGATTCAATTAGATCCCAAGCTCTATGCTTGTATTTCCTAAAATATGATAGTTTGCATTGATATTTATTTTTGGCCTAGTTAATCACAAGTTTAGAGTCTCCATATACTAGCAGTTGTTTGACATTATTCTAGATGGCAAATTACAACCCCTTAATTAGGGCCTTGTACTCCAATATATTGTTAGTGTATGGAAATTAGAGCTTGTATAATGCTAATAATTTATTTATTTATGGATTCACCATCTTGATATCGATTCCTAATGCTTACTTCGATCTTGCCCCATTTAAATGGAGGGTCCACAACTCATAAGGGTCCTAAATTTATTCTAACTTTTAATGTTTAATAGTAAATATATAAATTCCAAGACTAGGTGAGTTATAAGTTACATCTTCATTAGTAGTATTTTACTCTGTAATGGTATTATTCATCTTGGGATCTTGGTTGATCCTGATCTAGTTGGAAATGCCTCACCAAGGAAACCAAATTTGTTAAAATTCTAAGGAAAGATATCCATTTAACATTTTTCACTAATATATGCTCAATAATAACCCATACCCTTCAAGAATATCCACTACCAAGATGTTGATAGTCATCTATATTATAGGTTTTTAGGGAACTTGAATTCTCACATCATTAACCTCCACAAATATAGGCACTATGATTTTATCTAGCCGTGACACATTCCTCTTGGATGTATTTGCTATTAAGTCAAGCTTTTGACAAATGAAAATCAACATTACTATTATTAAAACTCTGTAATCTACCAAATAATTATATATATTCTTTCCAAATTCTTTAGTATTCATCAATAAAATGGGAACCTACAAATTTCTTTTGTATATGACATTTGTGTTGGTTGTCTCAGATTTTTAAGTAATAAAATTGCCTGTGATGGACTTTCATAAGAGCTCCTTCTTCTCTACGGTTTATACTAGTTCATGAAGAGTGATGTTTGCCTTAATTTTATTCATATCATCAACAATATTTTATCCTCCTTTATTTTATTCCTCTCTATCCTGAGACTAATCATATCCTTTGGGTGGAGGAGGATTATTATCAGCTTTGGGGTTTGGAGGGATAATTTTATTATTGGGAGGTGTATAACTGATAATATTCTTCCTATTCTTTAGGTTATAATTATTCAAATTAAAATACTTTAATTCTTTAATTTCATCATAATTATCCTTCAAAATATTATCATCTTCATTATTTAAGAAGATTCATAGGTCTCAAAGGTCATGGCTGAAATTGAAGGGTCAAATTCATGAGGGAGATATGGAGGATTCATAATTTGATGTTGTCTAATAATTTATATTTGAAAGATTTAAAACACTACACATAACTCTATATAATATTATTTTCCATGTTGTGATATGTTATGGATCCTGCACTACTTGGGCAAAGGTGTTTCCATGATATCGATTTCTAACAGCTTATTAGGCTATTGTTATTTTGAATTGTTGGTGGGCTTGCTACAAGGCCTATTGTATCTTGGAAATTTAAAAATATTATTATAATTATGATTAGTGGTATTACCCATCCTCTTATACATATTTAATAAATCCTTGCTCAATTTTTAGACCATTATTTATATAGAATCCAATTAAGCTTTGTTAGACTTAAAACCTTAAGTGACTACTAAATTAGTGTGAGCCTAATATTTGTTCTTCTGATGGCCATTTATTTGTCTTGGATTTTTTAATAAATCATAATTCTAATTCATTCTCTACTTCATCATAGGTGAAATAGTGTACAACTAATTCTGATTAAATGTGTGGGTGTTTGTATTAGTGTGTGGAATTATATTCAAGGAAGGAAGTATTTTCGTGAATGTTTGGCATCCTAGAATATGAGGGATAAGTTTTGGATTGAGATGCTTTCCAATGTTAATATCTTCCTATAATGTCAAAGCTAGAGTATTGGCAATGATATTTCTTCACAAGAATACTTTAGTAATAGGGTCTAATGCATTCTTATATAACTTGAGCATTAGATTCAGGTCTAGATTATATATGACATTTAATTGAGTTTACATCTTCTAGAATCTTGAATTTAAGGCCTGAATTAAGTAAATAAGTTTCCTCTTTATGATAGTAAGGAGTCGATCTACCAGGATTAGATTATTTTCTTATCTAATTTTGTAAAGAATGTATTTTGACAATCATTCCATGAGGTGATGACATTTTCCTAAAAATTAAGATACCAATAATAAGAATAATCTTGTGGTGTAAATCAAAAAATCCAACATGCAACATCCTCATGAATGACATTCATTAACCTCAGGGTGGCATTGAAAGATTTGGTATGCTCTTCAGTCACCCTCCCACTTGATTGGGAGAAGGTAGGCAAATACTTTAATGGATTCATTGGAAGATCATGTTGGTCCCCAAGAATGGTAATTGTAGATCCAATCAACCAAGGTTAATCCATTGGGAGATTTATAAGAGGGTAATTTATTGCAAGGGAAGATGTTTGAGATCAATGCATCTAATGGATGATAGGTGTTTAGGCTTCCTATAATTTGACTATGATATAACTAAAAAGGTTGGCTTGGGATCTAGACCTTATTAATCTCCCAGGTGTCTTTAGTGCAACTTTATGTATTGACTAACCCCTATTTATTGCAAAAATAGACAAGTGCCCTCCTTTTAGTGCCAACTTTCTTTTCTGTTGACATAGGTTTTATTCACACCTCAAAAAAATTTAAATGAGGTAGCCTCTAACATTTTAAGATTTATTTGGAAGATGGTTCCACTTCAGGTCATGAGTTTCAGGTATGAGGTTAAAACAACTAGGTGCTAAAATAACAATTTGAGCTTGTGGGTTGTTTAAATAGGTTTTGTGGATGTATATGTAGAATATTATAAAAAAGGTAATCACTAAGTGATTTATATGGGTAAAGAATAATTATATGGTGGATAGATATTAAATAAACTCAAAATAGAGATAAGGTTAATGAATTAGATAAGGTTATGTGTTATTTAATTTAAGGTTGTTACTTTGGTGGACAAGTATCTCCAAAACCAGTGTTTACTATTTGCAGCTTTTGCACACTCACAAATAGGCACAATTAGTAGTATCGGATAAAAAAAATATGATGCTTAATGATCTCAAATTAAGGTTGGGATTTTCAGATATGCTTTTCCACACCCTTTTATAATATATTATAGTTTAGACCAAAAATTTATTTAGGGTAGCTATGGCTCACACCTAGAAGACTATATGAAAAGAGATACCTCTATACACCGTAGATTATCAATTCAAATTTTTCCAACTATTAAAATTAATGTAACCTATCAATTGTCAATTTTTATTGCACATATAAGATTGATATTCATTAATAAAACAATTAGATTCATCCATAAAATTAACATACTTCAATAAAATATTATAAGCTATAATAATTAATAATATTTGTTTTGTTAAACACAAACTTGAACTAGGATAAGAATGTACACAATAAATTAAAATAATTATATAAGATTTTATTATTCTAATTTAATATAGTAAATATAAATTAATGTCATAATGTGAAATTGTATTAGAATAATAATTAGTTGACATATATTAGCTATAGTAACATATTCAAAACAAAACTTCTTCAAAACAAGTCTCTAAATTTATTTCCCCCTTTTGAAATCAAATGGTGCCATAGAAAATTTTTTGTATCATTTTAATAAAGTTATACTTATTTTTGTTCCCTTGAATAGTGTTTTGAATAAGTTGTATTTGTTATTATTTCTCTTTATTTCTATACTCAGCTACTCCAGATAAGTAAAATATTATTTTAATAATTTATTAGAAGAATTTTATTTCATATATGTTTATAAGGAGGGATTTTAAACCATTTATTCTTTGGTTGAGACATACTCTTAAATTTTAAATCTAATTGAATGATTCTCAAGTGGACATTTCTTGAATTTGATAATCCTTAAATCTACACATCAAACCAATATCGTTGTATCAAAACTACTCCAAGTTGAGAATACACTAAAAAATAACATATCATAGCCTTAAATATCTAATTAATGATTTTAGCACTAATATTAATTAAAATAAGTTTGTATCTATACCAAGTATGTTTACATAAAAGTTTTAATGACTTTTTAAAAAGTAAAATAAAATTAAAAGTTCTTAGAGCACTTTTAATTCGATTATGAACCCTATAGATACTTGGAATAAGGTGTCCTTATTAATTTTGACCACTAATATCTAAAAATATAATAGGAAAATTAATATATTCAAATAATAAATGTATCATAATTAATTTTAGAATAGGTCATCTTGAAAAAAAAATTGTATAAATTAAATGATCTATAAAATCGAGTGAAAAATCATCATAAAAATTTTAATCTTTATATTTAATAAAACATGTATATGTATCGCATTCATGTACCATATCTTACTTACTTTTAATTTCTACTTAATGTATTTTATCTCATTTAGAGACAATGTACATTCTTCATGCAACACATTTATGAATTTGCATCTTTTATCTATAATCTTTGAGTTTTCACTTTTTTATTCTTATTGCACATCATATTTTCTTCTTACTTTTATCTGGAAATGCTTTTAATCTATGAATTTAATCTAATTTCCTCCCATTACAAAAAATTCATACAATGATGCTTGTTTGAATTACTTAATTTTTTATGTACCTAAAGCCTACCAAATAACACACTATATGGTTACTTCGTATCATATGCAAAAGAAGCATTGCTATTTATTCTCAACTAACTAAATATGCAAAAAATATACACTAAGGTTTATTTCTATGTACCATAATGTATTTTGATAGTTTTTTCCTAATAACATATATATTTGTTTTTAAGAATGTAATGTTATAATGAAACTCATTTTTTTATTAAATTCAAGTTTAAATTATTTTCTACACTAATTCCATATTTTTTTCTTTAATTTATGAATGATTAAATACTTTTTACTTCCATTTATAATTTTATTTTGGGTTTTTTTTTTTAAAAAAAAAATTTAGAACTTGTCTATTTTTATAACTAGAATTAAACATTAGATGAAATTCATTTGATAGGTTAATTTTGGTGTTTAGTTTATTTTTAGAGATCTTTAGATCTGCACATGCTTGCAATAAAAACTTACAAAAAATAGTAGATGGTAAAAATAATAAGTCAAGGTTTATTGATGCAAAAAAAAAATGCCAACCTTCTAGAGGCCATAACTTTTGGCCCAAAACTCTGTTTGAGCTCTCCCACATGACAAAAAGACCATGTCAAAAAAAATTATTCTACCCTAAGATGATATATCCATTTAGAGTTGATTTAAATATTTTTTTGAGGCCAAACATGATCATTTGAGGGTTTAAAATTAATGTTTAATGATTATTTCAAGAATTTTCTATTTTTAAAAATTATTTATTATTAGAACCAGACATTAAATTCAATTGAATTTCATCCCATAAGATAATTTTAATATTTAGGTTATTTCAATAAATTTTTAGAGCTATGCATGCTTGCATGTGAGACTTACTATAAATAGCAGCTACAAATACAGACATTTTTTTTAGAATTTAAATTTTTCAAATTTTTTCATGTCAACTATAAATTTAGAATTGATGTTTATTTAAGCATGGTTTAGGATTGTAATTATTTAAAGTCATTGAATATGCATCAATTATTATTTATTGTTTTAGATCTTGGCCTATCATAAATTTAATTTGTCTTAATAGTTTTTGGGTTCATTATTTGGTATCAAAGCTAGGTTCAATTTTTGGAGCAGTTGAGAATGGTGAGAGGATGAAGAAGTGTTTCGTATAACTAGAATATACAAGAAATATATAGGTAAGTTAAATAATTAAAATAACTTATCACCAATTAGCAGAGAAGATTAGGTGGTGATGAACAAAATATAGATCGTGATGAAGAAGCTTAGCAAGAAGAAAAACAATAAGAGCATCCACCATCAATGGAAGAGAGAATTATTAGATATTTATAAGGAAGAAATAATGGAATCAAGGTTGATTTTCTAGATTATGGAGAAAATTTTAAACCATAGGAGTTGATAGATTGGATGAATAGCATGGAGAAGTTCTTGGAGTGGAAGACTATGAAATAAGACAAGAAGGTAAAGTTTGCATGCACAAAATTGAAAGATCATGTAATGATTTGGTAGGATCACCAGAAAAAAGAGAGAAAAAGAAAAGGTAAAGAGAATATTAATTCATAGAAAAAGGTGGAAAAGAATGTAAGGGAAAAATTTCTTCTTGTGGATTATGCACAAACCTTATATAAAAGATTTCAAAATTTGAGACAAAAAGATCATATTATACAAGAGTATACAGATAAATTTTTTAAGCTTTCCATACAAGTATAAAAATATTGTCTAATTTTATTTTTGGGTTTTTTTTTTAAAAAATTTAGAACTTGTCTATTTTTATAACTAGAATTAAACATTAGATGAAATTCATTTGATAGGTTAATTTTAGTGTTTAGTTTATTTTTAGAGATCTTTAGATCTACACGTGCTTGCAATAAAAACTTACTAAAAATAGTAGATGGTAAAAATAATAAGTCAAGTTTTATTGATGAAAAAAAAAATGCCAACCTTCTAGAGGCCATAACTTTTGACCCAAAACTTTGTTTGAGCTCTCCCACATGCCAAAATGACCATATCAAAATGCTTGATTCTACCCTAAGATCATATATCCATTTAGAGTTGATTTAAATATTTTTTGAAGGCCAAACATGATCATTTGAGGGTCTAAAATTAATGTTTAATGATTATTTCAATAATTTTCTATTTTTAGAAATTATTTATTATTAGAACCAGACATTAAATTCAATTGAATTTCATCCCATAAGATAATTTTAATATTTAGGTTATTTCAATAAATTTTTAGAGCTATGCATGCTTTCATGTGAAACTTTCTATAAATAGCAGCTACAAATATAGACATTTTTTTTTAGATTTTAAATTTTTCAAAATTTTTCATGTCAACTCTAAATTTAGAATTGATTTTTATTTAAGCATGGTCTAGGATTGTAATTATTTCAAGTCATTGAATATGAATCAATTATTAGTTATTGTTTTAGATCTTGGCCTATTAGAAATTTAATTTGTCTTAATAGTTTTTGGGTTCATTATCTGGTATCAAAGCTAGGTTCAATTTTTGGAGGAGTAAAGAATGGTGAGAGGATGAAGAAGTGTTGCGTATAACTAGAATATACAAGAAATATATAGGTAAGTCAAATAATCAAAATAACTTATCACCAATTAGCAGAAAAGATTAGGTGGTGATGAACAAAATATAGATCATGGTGAAGAAGTTCAGCAAGAAGAAAAACAAGAAGAGCGTCCACCATTAATGGAAGAGAGAATTATTAGATATTTAGAAGGAAGAAATAATGGAATCAAGGTTGATTTTATAGATTATAGAGAAAATTTTAAACCATAGGAGTTGATAGATTAGATGAATAGCATGGAGAAGTTCTTGGAGTGGAAGACTATGAAATAAGATGAGAAGGTAAAGTTTGCATGCACAAAATTGAAAGATCATGTAATGATTTGGTAGGATCACCAAAAAAAGAGAGAAAAATAAAAGGTAAAGAGAATATTAATTCATATAAAAAGATGGAAAAGAATCTAAGGGAGAAATTTTTTCTTGTGGATTATGCACAAACCTTATATAAAATATTTCAATATTTAAGTCAAAAAGATCATAGTATACAAGAGTATACATATGAATTTTATAAGCTTTCCATACAAGTGGAGCATTAAAAAATAGAAGAGAAGATGGTTGAAAGTCATGTAAATGGTTTGAAATTTTCTATTCAAGATTAATTAAGCATGCATAAAATACATACCATGAAGGAGGTTTATGAATTAGCTTTGAAGGTAAAAGAAAAACAAAATAAATATAATTTCATAAGAATATATTTTTGTCCGAGAAGAGGTGAATCCCCTCAGAATAAGGGAAAAGGTGGGTTTAATACCACCATAGGTGGGTTTAATGCCAATAAATCTGAATCATGACATGGTGTAGAAAGGTAAGATAATAGTAGGCAACGGTTTAAATACCAACACAGTAAAAGAGGATATCAGAGAGGATGATGTTATGGTGATGCTTGAAGATGGTTTTTGAATCAACATAGATATTATGTCTCTTATATATTTGAAGAATAAAGGCATAGATCATTTGAATGTCCACACTATAAAAATCAATAAATGAGGCAAGAAGATCACCCAAGAGTGAATCTAGCTGAGGCTAAGATAGAAGATCAAAATACTAAAATTACACTATTAGATGTAGGAGAGAATCTCATGATGAGAAGAACCATGATTAGTCTAAAGAAGGAACAAGTCAAAAATAAAGAAGGTGGTGATGCATGGCTGTGATCAAATATTTTTTAAACAAGATGTATTCTGGGTCGAAAGGAATGCAAAGTAATTATAGATGCTAGAAGTTGTAAAAATATGGATTCTAAAGAAATAATTGAAAAACTAAAAATACAATAAGAAAAACATCCTATTCATTATTGAATTTCATGTTTTAAGAAAGGGAATGAAGTTACAGTAGATAAAATGTGCTTAATCAAGTTTTCTATAGGAATGTGTTATAATGATGAAATATGGTGTAATGTTATTTTTATGGATGCAGGTCATTTGTTATTGGGAAGAACATGGAAATTTGACAAGAAAGTAATTCATGATGGAGTAAATAACATGTACTTTTTTTGTAAAGGTGGTACAGAGATAGTTTTGTTACCTCTTAAAGAGGAGTAGAAGATAGAAAGCATGCTCTCTAATAAAGAATTTATCCAAAATATGAAGATAGTACGTTATTGTTATATTAGTAGAAAAGAATGAAGAAACAAAAATGGTACTAGTACCAATATAAATATAAAAAGTGTTGGAAGAATATGCAGATGTTATGCTTGATGAGTTACTAGATGGTTTACCACCAATGATAGATATACAACAACATATTGATTTGATTTCAGGACGACCTCTACCCAATCAAGTAGCTTATAGGATGAGTCTAATAGGACATGCAAAATTAAATTAATAAGTTACTAAATTTCAAGGAATAAGGTGATAAGGGAGAGCATAAGTCCTTGTACAAAAATAGATTTGCTAACTCCAAAGAAATATGGAGAATGGAGAATGTGTGTGGATATTTAAAAAATAAATAAAATTACAATAAATTATAGGTTTCTTATACCTAACTTAGATGATATGATGGATGTGCTTATAGGAAAAAAATACTTTACCGAGATTGATCTAAGGAGTGGTTATTATCTGATTCAAATTCATGGAGGAGATAAGTGGAAATCTACATTCAAGACTATAGATGGCTTATATGAGTGGATGGTGATGTCATTTATATTATCTAATTTCCCTAGCACACTTATGATGGTGATGATTACAGTTATATAACAATATATTGGTAAGTTTGTGGTTGTTTATTTTGATGATATTTTGATATTCAGTAAGACTAAATAAGAACACTTACAACATTTGAGAATGGTAATGGATTTTTTAAGAAAGGAGAAGTTGTATGTAAATTTGAACAAGTGTAGGTTTATACAAAATAGTTTGGTACTTTTGGGATTTTTAGTTTTAGAAGATAGTGTGAAAGTGGACGAAGACAAGATAAAGGTAATTGATGAGTGGCCTATTTGAAGAAGCATTATAGAGGTAAGATTTTTTCATGGTTTAGCAAATTTTTATAGAAAATTTATTAAAAAATTTAGTAGTATTATGACATCAATAACAGATTGCATGAGAAGGAAAGGATTTTCATGGACTAGGTAAGCCACAAAAAAATTTAAAATTTTGAAGAAGATTATAGAGAGATCAATTTTAGCATTATTGAATTTTTATAAAATATATGAGGTTGATTGTTATGCTTCATTTATTGGAATTGGTATTGTACTAAATTAAAAAGAAAGCCAATAGCATATATTTGTGATAAATTTAATGAGGTAAGAACAAAGTATTCTACTTATGATGTTGAACTTTATGAAATTTTACAAGCATTAAGACATTGGAGCCATTAATTGGTACCTAATAATTTTATACTATTTGTAGATCATGAGGTTTTGAAGTGTGTGAATACGCAAAAGAACTTGAATAGTAGACATGAAAAGTGGGTTTCTTTCTTATATGGGTATACTTTTTTGTTGAAGGATAAATTAATAAAATAGAATTAAGTAGCTGATGCATTAAGCAGGAGGGTAGCATGATTAACTACTGTGGTGAGTGAAGTAGTTGGATTTGAAGCTATTAAAAAATTATAAGATACTTATCCATATTTTATTAAGGTAGTTCAGAAGTGAAAAAATCCATTAATAAGTGGGATAGATGTTATTCATAATGACTATATTATACAATAAGGTTATCTCTTCAAAGGGAAATAATCGTGTATTCTAGTTGGGTCTCTACAAGATGATATAATAAAATAATTGCATATCGATGGTTTGGTTGGAAATTTTGATAAGACAAAGATAATAGCTTCGGTGGAGGAAAAGTAATTTTGGCCAAAGACAAAGAGAGATATGACAAGGTATGTTTAAAGGTGTATAATATGCCAGGTGGCAAAAAGACATGCAAAAAATATAGGACTTTACATGCCATTACTGGTTCCAAGAGGGGCATGGATAGATTCAAGTATGGATTTTGTCTTGGCATTGCCAAACATACAGAGAGGTAATGATTTAATTTTTGTTGTTTTAGAATTTTTTTCTAAAATGGTTAAATTTAATTTCATGTAAGATAACCAATGATGCCACTAGAGTTGCAAAATTATTTTTTTATGGATATTTGAGAGATTGTATGATGTGCAAAAAACTATTACTTCAAATATGGATACAAAATTTCTAAGTCATTTTTGGAGGACTTTGTGGAAGAAGATGTGCACTAAGCTATAATTTAGTAGTGCGTATTAGTCATAAATAAATGGACATATATAAATTGTGAATAGGAGCTTCAAAAATTTATTGACATGTATAATGGGAGAGAAGCCAAAGCGGTGGGACTTGGTTTTACCACAAGTTGCATTTGCATATAATAGTTTAGTGAATAGATCAATAGTAAATTATCCTTTTCAAATTGTTTATGCAATAAATTCTATGGGTATTTTAGAGTTGGTATAATTTCTAATTACAGTTTGAATCAGTGATGATGCAGAAGTGTTTATAGACCATATGCAATAATTTCGAGTAAGAAGAATGTTTTAAGAAAGAAATAAGAAATATAAAAATGTAGTGGATGGTAGAAGAAGATATAAGGTATTTGAAGGAGTGTTGGTAATAGTTTTCTTGATGAAAGAGAGATTTCAAAAAAGCACATACAATAAGTCAAATTATAAGAAGATTTGGCCATGCAAAATTGTGAAGAAAATCAATGATACTGCATATGAGGTGAGTTTATTGTGAATAAGTAAATTAGGAGTAGTATGTTCCAAATAAGAAATAAAAAATAGTGTAGGGTTTGGATATGAAGATAGTAAGCACAAGGTAATGAAATTATAATAGTTATTTGGTGCAGTGGGAAGGATTGTAGTAAGAAGACAGCACTTGGATTATAGAATGGGAGTTGAAGACGATTGATAAAGATAAATCATAGAAGTATAATCAAGATAAATCATAGGAGTTGAGTTGTTCTCAACTAGAGGAGATTAATGGAGAAAAAATAGGACAACCTTATAGAGGCCACAAATTTTGACCCATAAATCCATTTGATATCTGCAACATGCCAAAATGATCATATCAAAAAATTTGATTCTACCATAGGCCAATTTATTCACTTACAGATCTTTTCAGTAGTTTTTTTAGTCCAAAAGTGATTATTTGAGGGTCTAAAATTAATATTTAATGTTTTTTTGATAATTTCTTTTTTTAAGAAATTGTTTGTTTTTAGAACCAAATGTCAACATTACTTGAATTTCATCCCATAGGATAATTATAGTATTTAATTTATTTCAAGAATTTTTTAGAGCCACGTGTGCCTGCATGTGAAACTTACTCTAAATAATGGCTACTAAAAATAGACATATTATTTAAGATTTAAGATTTTTTTAATTTTTACTTGTCAACTTTACATTCTAAGTTGATGGTGAGAGGATGAGGAGGAATCACTCATATGAAATGTACTATACAAGATCTAAAAATTAAATTACGATAATTAAATGAGATTATTTTTAATTAGATACAAATGAATGTAGATGATGATGTATAAGATGAGATAAATCATGAAGAAGAAATTTCATAAGTGGAGAAAAAATAAAAACCACCATGAATGGAAGAGAGGATGGTTATAGATTTAGAATGTATGATTAAAGGAATCAAAGATGACATTCCATATTATTAATAAAGTTTAAAAGAAGAGGAGTTGATATATTTGATGATCAACATGGAAAATGTTTTTGAATGGAGAACTATGAGATAAGATAAAAAGGTAAAGTTTTCATGCATAGAATTGAAGGGTCATACAATGATTTGGTGAGATCACCAAAAAAAAAGAAAGATGGAGAAAAGGTAAATATAATACCAACTCATGGAAAAATATGAAGAAGAATTTGAGGAAGAGATTTATTCCTATGGATTATGCACAAATCCTATACAAAAAATTTAAAATTTTGAGAAGGATCATAGTATAAAATATTATACATATGACTATTACATGTTTTCCATACACGTGGAACATGATGAGAAATAAAATAAGATGGATAGAAGGTATGTAAATAGTTTGAATTTTTATAATCAAGATGAATAAAAAAACAATATAATACCTTGTATGGAGGAAGCTTATTATTAAGCTTTGAAGTTAGAAGAAAAATAAAATAGATAAAATTTCATAATAACATCTACCATGTCAAGAAGAGGAAAATTTTATACAATAAGGGAATGAGGTAGATTTAATAAAAATATAAGTGATATTAATAATATTAGAGGATAATAATCGTGTTGTCTTGAAACATAAGAAGATAATAGATAAGGGTTTCAAAACCAACAAAGACAAAGAGGATTTTAGAGATGATGAAGCTATGGTGGTGGTAGAGGATGGTTTCCAAATAAATTTAGACTCTATGTTTGTTGTAGAGTTGGAGAATAAGGCCATAGAGTGTTTGAGTTTCTACACTAACAATATCAAGAAAGGAGGAAAGAGTATTTAACAAGAGTGAGTATAGTTAAAGTTAAAACATAAGAGAAAAATATTGATGTTACACTAATAGATATTAGATAAAATATCATGATGAGAAGAATAATGAGTTTTCTAAGGAAATAACATGTGCATAATAAATAAGGTGGGGATGCATGACTTTGAAAAAATATCATTTGAATAATGTATACTTTTGTATGTAATATATGTAAGGTAATTATAGATGGTGGTAGTTGTGAAAACATGGTTTCTAAGAATATGATTTAGAAACTAGGTTTACAGTGTGAAAAGCATCCTACTCATTATCAAATTTCATAATTTAATAAATTGAATAAATTTACAGTAGATAAAAGGTGGTTGATAAAGTTCTATATAGGTAAAAATTATAAGAATGAAATATGGCATGATGTAATAACAATGGATGGCTACCATTTATTATTGGGAAGGCCATGATAGTTTGATAGAAAAATAGTTCATGATTGATCGAAAAACACATATGGTTTCTATAAAGGTGGTATGATTGTAATTTTTTAACTTTTAAAAGAAGGGCAAGCTAAAATCATGCTAAATCCAAAAGAATTTAATGAAGACATGATAATGACATTTTGCTACTGTGCATTATTAGCAAAGAAAGAAGACACATAAGTGATGAAAATATCATCTAAAGTACAAATAATGTTTAAATAATGTGCATATGTTATACCCAATGAGTTACCATATGGTTTACAGAAAATAGAGATATTTAGTATCATATTCACTTGATTCGATAGAACATGCATGAAGCAACTTATAGGATGATTTCAATGCAAAATGGAATAAGTAGGTTATTGAAATATTGAGCAACATTGTAGTAATGGAGAGAATTAGTCTATCTGAAACACTAGTTTGATATATCCAAATAAATATGGAGGGTGGATGATGTTTGTGGATACTAGAATAATCAATAAAATTGCAGTCAAGTGTAATTTTCTTATACCTTGTTTAGATGATATGATGGATGTTCTTACAGGTAAAAAATATTTTACTAGGATTAATCTAAGGAGTGGATAATATTATTTTCATATTCATAAATGAGATGAATGTAAATTAACATTCAATAATAGATATGGTTTGTACGAGTGGATGGTGATGTCATTTTTGTTATCTAATGCACCTAACACATATACGAGGGTGATGAATACATTGCTATGATAATATAGTGAATATTTTGTTGTGGTTTATTTTGATGATATTTTAATATAGAGTAAGATAAAATAAAAGAGAGTACAAAATTTTAGAATAATATTATAATTGTTAATATAATATAATTTCTATGCAAATTTAAAATAAGTGCATGTTTATGTAAAATACTTTTATATTTTTGGGATTTTTAGTTTTAGGAGATGGTATAAGAATAGATGAATAAAATGTAAAGACAATTGTTGAGTGGAATATCCTATTAAACATCACAAATTTAATTTTTTATTTGTTTTAAATACTTTTTACAGAAATTTTAATACAAATTTTAGCAGTCATTAGTAACATAATTGCTAGCACTGATATTACATTATTAGTTATATTATAGGTTATTTGACTATATAATTATTTGTTATTTTTATAAATTATCCCTGTGTTGATCAATAATATCATAAAACATATATTTTTTTCAATTTGGTATTAGAGCACAATATGTTGTATCAAACCTAAGTTCTATGTAACTAACATTAGAAGAATGAAAGCTTTAATCTTTCCTTCAATCTAGTTATCTAGTAGGTGAAAATCATATAGCAAAAGTGTGAAAGTTACCTGGGGCAATTGAAATTCATATAATTGGATCATGATAAATCATAAATGGTGATATAAATATTAGTAAATCAAGCTAAAGAGAAGATCTGTAGTACAACAAAGCTGACTAATTGGGAAATGTGAGAGGTCAAAGCCTAAGAATCAAAGTGATCAAAGTGCAAGCTTGATTGATGCTAAGATGGAATATGATTGAGCATGGACAAAAATACAATAAATACAAAATCTTGAAGAGTGTATGAATAAAGACTTGTTTTATAACAAAAGTAGTGACATTTGAGACAAAGTTAAAGTTTGAAGCAATGTGTATAACACAAATGAAGTGTGAAAGTCTAAAAGGATGGATTAGATCCTTGTGAGCCACTCGTCGATATGAAATACAAGTATAAGTTAGTAAATAAAGAAGGATTAATGTAGAATAAGTATGATAATTCTAAAGAATAGGTGACGCTTGAATGAGCCCTTGCCATTCCAACAACAAAAGTGTGGAAAGTACACTACACATAGATTAGATAAACGATCAAGGATGAAGAAGGATTGACATGATAGCAAAAGTTAAATAATGTACAAAGTCACTTGGGAGAAAGTATAACATGGAAATTAGAGAGAATAATGAAACCAAGAGGGTACATTTAGTAAGGTACCTTTTTTAGATAGAATTTTGAAGCATAAAATACTAATGTGATCATATAATTTTTTTATAAATAAAGTAAAGAAAAGTTGTCTATACTCAAAATACTCTTGTCCAATACCCAAATTATCATATAAATACATTTTTATACATGGAAGTTGAATATGTGAATGATTATTAAATTCTAAACATTAACAGGCATCCACACTGGTGTAGTGACCTGTGATGCTAGATTTGGTAAGCAAACCAAATACAGTAAGTCAAATGGAAAGTCCCTAATGTTGATCACACTCAGTCTTATAGATGAGGTTCAACCTCATATTTAGGATTTATCAACATATAAATAGGCTTGGGACATCTTATCCACCATTTATGAGGTGAAAAATCATATAAAGATTCTTCATCTACATCCATACTTCATACTCTCAGTATGGAATAAGGAAATAAAATTGAGAAATTCTTACACCAGGTACAAAAACCATGAGCATAATTAATTATGTTTGCATAAATGATTGAGGAGAATTTTTTGGTTCTTATCACATTGAGATCTCTCCCCTCTTAATTTTATATATTTTTCATGAGACTGAACATCATAAATCAAGAAGTGTCTTTCAAAGAACTGGTGGATTTGCTTCATCAAAAAGAATCCATTTGGTTCATTGAAGATGAGTTCATGAATGAATCCCTATTTTTAATAAATGTGGTCAAAATTTCTCAAAAGGATAACCAAAATAGTCACAATAACAACAAAAATATGTGAAAGCAAAAATAGGGTGTCATATTTTATGTACCAATATGCATCATATTGATAGATGCTAGTATAATGCCTTAACACAAGTCTCATATAGTCAAGAGGCAACATCTAGAAGAGATGATTCACATGAATAAAAAATAAGTCCTCAAATATGAAAGCAAAGCATATATATATATATATATATATATATATATATATATATATATATATATATATATATATATATATATATATATATAGTAGAACAACGTCAGCAAGATGATAAATCTAAAGAGGAGGTACCTATAAAAGCATAATGTATTGGCACATATCCAGACATAGTTCCTTTCTCCAAAACCTCATCATAAATGAGAAATGTTTGGTTGGTTGAATCTAGAACTAGTAAGCATATGACATGATTCAAGGAAATCTTTGATTGATTCATGAATCAACCCACTAGAGATCGAGTTTAAATTCTAGATGATAAAGAGTATCTTATAGAAGGAATTAGAACTATTAATATTCCTCTTGGGACAGGAACATGTACTTCTCACAAAGGTAATTTATGTTATTGGCTTGAAAAAAAAAATCTTCTCTATAAGTCATCTCTTGAATCATAAGGTTAAGGTGGAGTTAATGATTAATAATGGCACAAAATCTTGTCTCCTCTCATAGGAAGGTTAGGTAATTACTAGAGATTTTTGAAGGATTGATTATTTGGCCTAGATGAAATTTTATCCAATGTTATTTCTCTATCTACCTCTATGGTAAAATTTACTACACTATGGCATTATGAATATGGGAACATTTCTATCGGTTCTTTGTACTAGTTTAGCTTTAATTCTATGATCTATGAACTTCTCAGCTATGACATTCTTTTCCTATATGACTTATATGTTTTGCCAGTAAACTACATAGGGTTATGTTCGAGCTTAGTTCCTCATAATCCAAGCATCATCTCAATGTGGTACATACCGATATGTGAAGACCTCTACCTACTTATTTATAAAGATTTCTATACTTCAAGTTATTTAATTATTTCTATCGTAAGACATGGGTGTTGTTTCTCAAGACAAAGAGTGAAGCCTATACATATTTTAAGGTCTTCTGTTATCTTTTTATCACCTATTCATGGAGACCACTTTGACTCCTATGCTCATATTAAGGGCGGGAATTCATTTCAATGGAATTATTGGATTTCTTGAAGTATTATAGAATTAAACAAAACCTGAATGCTCCCTATACAACATAGTACAATGTAATAATAGAGTGATGAAATCATTTAATCATGAAAATGGCTCGTTGCATGCTTTCCACTACAAATTTGGATGCACCATTTTCGATAAAACTTATTCAAACATCCATATATCTTCTCAATAGGGAACCTATAAATATCTTGCATGACAAGACACTAGATGAAGTATGAAGTGGTCATAAACCTTCGATCTCTCACCTTAGAGTATTTAGTTGTAAATCTTATATGCATGTCCCTTCAAAAAAGAGGATGAAGATTGAACCAAAGACACTTAATTACCTTATATTTGGGTACAGTACCACCTCAAAATCTTATCATCTCATGGATCTTGATACATAAAATATATATGAAATTTAAGATGTGGTTTATGATGAGTCATCATTCAACTCAATTTTATAGAAGGAGTTAGAACATACATCTCTCATAGACTTTTCCCATAGTTAGATGATGAGAATGAAGAATCTTCTCAAAAACAAGGTGAGGTATAAGGAGAATTGTTCATTTATATTATAAATATGGAATATAATTATTTTTTGGATCAATATTAACATTAAAATCTAAAATGGGTAAAAATCACCATTATTGATTCACACCTAATCTCTAATATAGATACTTCATCAAGAGTTTAGTCTAGAAGATAGATGAAAAATGAAGTTAATCTTGCACTGATGAGTTTAGTAGTAAAAAAAAAAACCAAAGACAATTCAAGAGGCTTTACATTAACCTCAGCGAAAGAAGACCATGGATTCTAAATATTATGCCCTCATAGAAAATGGAATGTGGAACTTGTCAATCTTTCTATAACAAATAAATCCGTTAGTACAAGTGGATTTTCAAGACAAAATACAAGTTAGATAGATCCATCAACAAATAAAAGCATGACTTATTGGAAACGGATATGCTTAGCAAGAAGGATTTGATTATGAAGTGACCTTTTCACCCACTACTAATATAAATATCATCAATGTTTCTAAGGCACTCATAGAATAAAAGGGATGGAAGCTTTAATAGATGGACATCAAAAGTGCATTTTTGAATGGTGATCTCAAAGAAAAAGTGTACATGACCCATCCAAAAGGCTTAATTGATGAACAACATCCACATAAGGTATGTAGTGTAATTAAGTAACTTTATTGACTTAAGAAAGCACTAATTACATGGTAAATTAAGATTGATGATCATCTATTATAACATAGATTCATTCCTATCTCCTCAAATACAAATTCGTATATAGAGAAGGTAGGCATAGAGATTGTCATTATTATTTTATATGTAGATGATCTCATGGTCATAAGAAGTTTAGATGATTTCATTGAATATGTAAAGAATGACTTGAATAAATATTTAAAAATGATATACTTGAGTTTACTTTATTATTGTCTTGGATTGGATATATGGTAAAAGAAGAATCATATATTTTGTCTCATAGGTGAAATATGCCCAGACACTCCTTGAGAAATATGGGTTAAAAATATAAATCAATTAACACTTTGATGAAGAAAGTTTTTCAACTATCTACCCATACCCTCAAGTAGATGAAACTCACTACAAGTAGTATTTTAGGAGTCTCATTTACTTGACTTATACCAAAGACAAATTCTTTGTTGTCATCTAACTTTTGAGATTCATGCAAGATCCAGGGAAGCATCATTGGGTTGTAGATAAGCAAATTTTGAGATATGTCTAAGATAGATTTGATTATGGTATGGAATATAAGAAGAACTCAAATTTCTTCTTACATGGCTACATAGACTCAGACCATGCTAGATCTTGTGATGATAGGAAGTCAACTTATATAAATGTATTTCATCTCAGATTTGTACCAACTTCATGGATTAGTATGAAGTAATATGTAGTTTCTCTTTCATCCACATAATCAAAAAAATTATGTTGCATGAGGAGTTATGTGTGAATCAATTTGGTTATGTTGTATTTTGTCTAACATAGACATTCGTGAATAACAACCACTAGTTATTATTTTGTGACAATTAAGGTGTGTTAAATCAAGTCAAGAATCTAGTATTTCACGAGATCACCAAACACATTGAGGTCCAATTCCACTATATTTGAGAATAAGTCTTAAACCACCACATTCAGCTCCAATACTACCTAATAGAATCATAGATAGAAGATATACTTGCCAAGTCACTTAACAAGGTGAAATTTTATTTGTTTTGAGGGTACATTTGTAGAAAATGTAATAAACGAGGGAATTTTATCATAGCATATTACATTATTTAAGACTAGTATTTATCATCAGTGAAGTGAGTTTATTAGTTACTTATCTATCTAGTAAGCAATAATTGATAGTTACCACAAGTCGGTAAAATGTATAACTACTTTTATGATGTATTTATATGTACCTTTTCTTGATCAATAGAACCATCAATGTATTTCTCTTTTTCGAGCACTCAAAAAAAGTTAAATAGTAGGCATGCAAAGTGCATGTCTTTATAAAAGGGTTAAACTCTTGCATTAAAACACAAATTAGGAAAATAGAATCAGGTAGTTGATGCTCTGAGCATGAAAATGGGTTTCATAACTAATATGGTGAGTGAATTAGTTGGATTTTAATTTATTAAATAAATATATCATACTGATCTAGATTTTGGAATGATAGTTTATAAATAATGAAATCCATTAATAGGTGATACAAGTAATGTTTATGAAGAGTATACCATGCAAAATGGTTATCTCTTCAAAGGGAAACAATTATGTATTCCAATTGGGTCTCTAGAAGACAATATATAAGAGAATTTCACAATGGTGCTTTGGATGGAAATTTTTGTAAGACAAAGACAATAGCTTTGGTGAAGGACAATTGTTTTTGTCCAAGCATGAAGAAAGATGTGACAATATATATTTCAAGGTACAATATATGTTAGATGGATAAATGACCTGCACATAATATAGGGTTATAGACGCCATTACTAGTTCTAAGAGTACCGTGGATAAATTTTGAGTTTGAATTTTGTGTTAGTATTACCAAATACACAAAGAGGTAACGATTAAATTTTTATTATTGTAGATATATTTTTTAAGATGGTTCATTTATTACATGTAAGAAAACAAATTATGCCATTAAAATTGCATAACTATTTTTTGAGTAAATTTTGTGATTGCTTTGTGTCCTAAAAACCATTAAATCAGATAGAAACACAAAATTTCTAAGTAATATTTGGAGGACTTTGTGGAGGAATATGGGCACTAAGATTTAATTTATTAGTGCATACCCGCCAAAAAAATATGGAAGATAATATTTATAAATAAGAGATTGGTAAATTTATTGAGATGCATAGCTGGAGGGAAGCCAAAGCAATAGGGCTTGGCCTTACCGCAATCTGAGTTTCCATATAATAGTTCAGTGAATAGATCAATAAGAAGATTAAAATTTTAAATTATTAATGGGACAAATATAATGAGTTTTTTAGATGTAGTAAAATTATAAATTATAGAATGAGTTATTGATGATGCAAAAGCATTTACAAAACATCTACAATAGTCACAATAATTAATATAAAAATTACAGGAAAGTAATGAGAAGTATAAAGTATTAGTAGATTTTATAAGAAGGTTAAAAAAATTGAAGAAGAAAATCGAGTGTTGGCTTAGTTAAGAAAAGAGAGATTTTAGTAAGGTACATATAACAAGTTAAAGTACAAGAAAATTAGGCCGTGCATAATTTTAAAGAAAATAAATGATAATATTTATGAGGTGAGCTAACCATAGAATTTTGATATCTTTCTAGTATTTAATATTTTAGAATTATATGATTTTCATGGATAATATGGTGAAGGTGAAGAGAAGGAAGAACTATATTTGAAGAAACATGTACCAAATAAGAAAAAATTAAATATAGTGCATGTTCTAGATAAGAAGATAGTAAACACAAGGTGATAAATTTATGACAAGTATTAAGTACAGTGAGAAATATTATAATATGATGATAACACTTAGATTACATAATGGGCTTTGAAGAAGACTGATAATAACTAAATGCTAATAGTACAATGAGAATCAAATCTTAGGATCTAAGTTATTTCTAGTCAGAGGAGAATGTGATGTAGAAAAAATAGGGTCCAAAAATTTAGTTTAATAATTTTTTTGAGATTATTTTTTGAGAAATTGAATATTTTCAGAACTGAAAGTCAAATTTAATTGAATTTCATACCATAGGCTAATTTTAGTTTTTAGAATATATTGAGATATTCTTAGAGCTACATGTGCTTGCATGCATGACTACATAAAAATAGCAGCTACTAAAAATAGAAGTTTTATTTTAGATGTTAGTTTTTTTAGAATATTTGCATGCCAACATTAAATCTAAGTTGAGGCTTATTTAAGCATGGTTTAGGTTTATAATAATTTCAGTTAATCAATATGAATCAATTTTAATTATTTTTTTAGGATCTTGGCCTATTGGTAATTTTATTTTTTCTTGTAAATTTTTTAGATTTAGTATCAAAGCAAGTTTAAATCTTAGAGGAGTAAAGAATGGTGAGAGGATGATGAGGTGTTGCATAATGAATTAGACTATACAAGAAATACAAAGGTAGATATAATAATTCATAAAGGTTATCACCAATAAAATAAGAAGATAAGGTGATGATGAAGCTAAGGAAGACACATATCATGATGAAGAAATTCAACAAGAAGAACAAGATTAACCACCATCGATGGAAGAGATGATGGTTCAAGATTTAGAAGGAAGAAATAAAGAAATCAAGGTTGACATACAAATTATGGAGGCAATTTAAAACTAGAGGAATTGATAGATTGCTTGAATAGCATGGAGATGTTCTTTGAGTGGAGGACTATGAGAGAAGACAAAAAGGTAAAGTTTGCATGCATTAAATTGAAAGGTAATGCAATGATTTAGTGGGATCACCTACAGAAAGAGAGATAGAGAAAATGCAAAGAGAAGATTAATACATGGAAAAATATGGAAAGTAAATTGAGGGAAATTTTTCTTTCTGTGGATTATGTACAAACACTATATAAAAGATTCTAGAATTTGAGACAAAAGGATCATAGTATACAAGAGTATATAGATGAATTTTATAAGATTTATATACGAGTGAAGCATGATGAAACAAAAGAGCATATGTCTATAAGTTATGTAAATGATTCAAAATTTTCTATTCAATATTAATTAAGCACGCATTGGACACTTAATGTCGAGGAGGATTGTCAATTAGCTTTAAATTTAGAAGAAAAACTAAATAAATAGAGTTTTAGAAGGACATCTCTTGGTCTAAGAAGAGGTGGTTTAATACCACCAAATGTGGGTCTGACGCAAATAAAGGTGAATCATCTTGTAGTATATAAAGGCAAGATGAGAATAGGCAAGGGTTTCACTACCAATAAAGAAGAAGAAGATATCAGAGAGGATGAGGTAATGTAGGTGCTAGAGGATGGTTCTCAAATTAGAATAGATCTTATGTTTTTTATAGATGTGGAGAAGAAGGGTATAGGGCATTTGAGTGTCCACATTATCAAGATCAAGGAAGGAGGCAAGAAAATAACCCAAGAGTAAGCTTAGTTGAGGCTAAGATAAAAGAGTAAAATATTGAAATTGCACCAACAGATATAGGAGAGAATCTCATGATGAGAATAAAGATGATCACTCCAAGGAAAGAATAAGCACAAAATAAAGAAGGTAGTCATGCATGGCTATGATCAAATATTTTTAAAAAAAGATATACTTTAGGTGGAAAGGTATGTAAAGTAATTATAGATGGTGGTATCTTCGAAAATATGATTTCTAAAGAAATGATAGAAAAACTAAATTTGCAATGTGAAAAACATCCTAATCCTTATTAGATTTCATGGTTTGAGAAAGAGAATGAAGTTTTACTAGATAAAAGGTGATTAATAGAGTTTTTATTTTAAAAAAACATATAATGATAAAATGGGGTGTTATGTTATTCCTATGGATGCATGTCATGTCTTATTGGGAAAACCATGGCAATTTGACATGAAAGTATTTCATGATGGAGCAAAGAACACATACACTTTTTGGAAAGGTGGTACAAATATAGTTTTGTTACCTCTTAAAGATGAAGAGAAGATATAAAACATACTCCCTAATAAATAATTTGTCCAAGATATGTAGGTTGAAAGTTCTTGATATGCATTAATAGTAAAGAATGAAGAAATAGAAATGGTGCCAATACCAACAAAAGTAGTAAGAGTGTTGAAAAAATATGTAGATGTTATTTCTAATGAGTTACTAGAAGGTTTACCACTAAAAAGAGATATTCAACATCACATTGATTTGATTCCATGATCAAATCTACCCAATCATGTACTTAAAAGGATGAGTCCAACAGAACATACAAAATTAAATAAATAGGTCATTGAATTGCTAAGAAAGAATATGATAAGGGAGAGTATGAGTCCATATGCAACACTAGTGTTTCTAACTCCAAAAAAGATGGAGGATGGAGAATGTGTGTAGATAGTAGAGTAATTAATAAAATTACCTAATTGAGATGATATGATGGATGTGCTTGTAAGAACAAAATATTTTACGAAGATTGATCTAAGTGGTTATTATCAAATTTGAATTCATGAAGGAGATGAGCGAAAAACTGCATTCAAGACTAGTGATGGCCTAAATGAGTGGATGGTGATGCCATTTGGATCATCTAATGCACCTAGCACATTTATGAAGGTGATGAATATAGTACTATGAGAATATATTGGTAAGTTTGTGGTTGTTTATTTTTATGATATTTTGATATTTAGTAAGACTAAAGAAGAACACTTACATCATTTGAGAATGGTAATTGATTTGTTACGAAAGGAAAAGTTGTATGAAAATTTGAAGAAGTGCATGTTTATGCATAATATTTTATATTTTTAGGATTTATAATTTCAACAAATGGTGTGAAAATGGATGAATAAAAGATAAAGGCAATTGTTGAGTGGCCTATTCTAAAAAGTATTACTAACATAAGAAGTTTCCATGGATTAGCAACCTTTTATAGAAAATTTATTAAAAAAATTAGTATTATTTTGGCACCAATAATAGATTACATGAGAGGGAAGGAATTTGGATGGACTAGAGCAACCATAGAAAGCTTTAAAATTTTAAAGAAGAATATTACAAAAAGGCCAACTTTAGCATTACCAGATTTTAACAAAGTGTTTGAGGTTGATTATGATGCTTCATTTGTGGGAATTAGTGTTGTGCTGAGTCAAGAAGGAAAGCCAATAACATGTTTCAATAAAAAGATTGAATGAGATAATAACAAAGTATTCTAATTATGATGTTGAAATTTATGCAATTATACAAGAATTAAGACATTGGAAGAATTATCTAGTGCCTAAAGAGTTCATACTACTTACATATCATGAGGCTTTGATGTATGCAAATACAAAAAATAAGTTGAATAGTAGGCATGCAAAATGGGTTTCTTTCTTGCAAGGATATAATTTTATGTTAAAACATAAATAAACAAAACATAATCAAGTAATTGCATTGAGCAAGAGGGTATCATTATTAACTACTATGGTGAGTGAAGTAATTGGATTTGAAGCTATTAAAGAATTATATGAGACTGATCCATATTTTGGCAATATAGTTAAATAGTGCAGGAATCCATTAACATGTGGGACAGATAATACTCATGATGAGTATCTTATAAAAAAAGGTTATCTCTTAAATGGGAAATAATTATGCATTTTAGTTGGATCTCTACGAGATAATATAATAAGAGAGTTACATAGTTGTGGTATGGTTGGACATTTTTGTAAGGTGAAGACAATACCTTTGGTGAAGGAAAAAAAAATTGGCCAAAGATGAAGAGAGATGTGACAAGGTATGTTTCAAGGTGCATAATATGTCAGGTAGCTAAAGGATATACACAAAATACTAGAATTTACATTCCATTACCAATTTTGAAGAGGGCCATGGATAGTTTTTAGTATGGCTTTTGCATTGGAATTCCAAAACACACAGAGAGGTAACATTTAAATTTTTGCTATTGTAGACAAATTTTCTAAAATAGTTGATTTCATTACATGTAAGAAAACCAATGATACCACTAGAGTTACAAAATTATTTTTTATGGATATTTTGGGATTGTATGGTATTCCAAAAACTATTAATTTAGATAGGGACACAAATTTTCTAAGTAATTTTTAGAGGTATTTGTAGAATAAGATGGGTACTAAGCTATAAATCAAAAGCACATATCACCCATAAATAGATGGATAGATAGAAGTTGTGAATAAGAGCTTGAAAATTTTATTGAGATGCATAGTTGAAGAGAAGCCAAAATAATGGGACTTGGCTTTACCACAAGCTGAGTTTGCATATAATAATTTATGAATAGATCAATAGAAAATCCACCTTTTCAAAAAATTTATGGGAGAAATCATATGGGTATTTTATATTTCATATAATTTCCAATTGCAGATAGAATTACTGATGTGCAAAAGCATTTGCAAAGCATATGCAGTAGTTGCAAGAAAGATTAAGAAGAAAGTTTTTGAAAAGTAATGAGAAATATAAAGCAGAAGTGTATGTTAGAAGAAGATACAAGTGATTTGAATATGGAGAGTTGGTAATGTTTTACTTGAGAAAAGAGAGATTTCTAAAAGGTACATACAATAACTTGAAATACAAGAAAATTGGACAATGCAAAACTGTGAAGGAAATCAATGACAATACTTATGAGGTAAGTTTACCATAGAATTTTGGTATTTCTCTACTATTTAATGTTTTATATTTATATGAATTCCATGAAGAAGATGAGAAATTAAATTTTGAGAAACATGTTTCAATAAAAAGAAGGACAAGATAGTGCAATTATTGGATATGAAGATAGTGACCACAATGCAAGAGAATTATAACATATATTAGCCTCATGGGAAGGATTGAAACAAGAAGACAACACTTAGATTACAAAATTGGAGATGAATAAGATTGACAAAGATAAATTATAGTAGTACAATCAGGATAACTCATGGGAGCCAAGTTGTTTTCAACAAAAGGAGAGTGATGCAAAAAAAATAGGGTCTAAAATTCAATTTAAAATTTTTTTAGGACTTTTCTATTTTTAAAAAATGTATATTTTTAAAATCAAAAGCCAAATTCCATTGAATTTCATCCCATAGACTAATTTTAGTGTTTAAAATATTTTGAGATATTTTTAGTGCTGCACGCACTTGCATGCGTTACTTACAAAAAATAACAGTTACTAAAAATATAAGTTTTATTTTAGACATTGATTTTTTAAGAATTTTTGCATGTCAACTCCAAATTTGAGTTGAGGTTTTTTGAAGCATGGTTTAGGTTCTTAATTATTTCAAGCAATCAATGCAAATCAATTTTGATTATTGTTTCAAGATTTTGGTCTATTGGTATTTTTTCTTGTTCTTGTTAGTTTTTAGGCTCATTAGAATGATACAGAAAAACAAGCCAAACTATAAAAGGACATAAATTTTTATTTATATCTCCATTTGAGCCCATATTCACACCAAAATGATCAGCTATGTGATGTTTTTAATATTTTTTAGAGTTTATACATGACCATCTGAGGTCCAAAATTATAGTTTATGTTTATTTTCAATTTTTTTCCAAATTTACAAATTGTCTATTTTGTAAATAGACTTGAACATAATTTTAAATTTGTTGGATAGGTTAATTTTATTGTTCAATTTATTTTTAGAGCTACATGCCCTTGCATATAAAACATATTAAAAAAATTAGATACTAAAAATATCAGGTCAACTTCAATTTATTTTAGAATTCTAATTTTTCATGTCAACTATAGTTCTAAATTGAAACTTATTTGTGAATGGTTTTCAATTATTTAAATGATTCAATATAAATCAATACTAATTATTGTTCAAAATTTTGATTTATTTATTTTTTAATTTTTTTAATAATATTTTAGTTTATTATATATGATATAATGACTAATATCATAAAAATAATAAAATAACTCTATAACATGATAGGTAATGTCATAAAAATAATGAAATGAATTAGATTTTATTTAAAAAAAAAGTAAAAAAAGATTTAAATTTTTTTATAAATCTCATCTTATCAAATTTTATTAACTATAAATTTTAAATGTAAAAAATATCACTTATAATGTATTAATTGTATCGCTATACAATTTAAGATAATTTTGATAAACTAAAATTCATGTTAATGTTGATTCATATTTGAATAAATAAATCACTTAGAACTAAATAAAAACAATATATTTATGCTCAAATGGGCATTGGAAAAAAAAATTATGCATTGGATATTGTAGAAAATACCGTGGCACACCTAACCTTTTATCATGAGAGAAAATTGAGAAATGAACATTCAATGATCTACTTAGAATACTATGTTGTGAAGTATATATTTTTTAATTTTAGGAATGGATTTTATATTTTCTTTAACAATTTTTTGTGGATGTATTCTAGTAGGTAATTCAATACTTTAAAATAGTGATAAATGTAAAATTATAATATTAGTCAAAGTAATAATTAGAGAAGTAATATAGGTTGTGGTGGATAGTTTAGATAAATAAATATTGAATTATCTATGGAAATGGAATTGATTATATTAAATGAAAGAGAGTGAGAATGTTTTTTTTTTTTTTTTTGAATTTTAATAGATTTTGGAACAATTTAGAGTTTACTAATTTTGAAAGTAAATAAGAGAATATTTAAAACAAATAAAATGACTTGATAATAAATTAAACTATATTTAGAAAGTATTAAAAAAAAATTAGACAACAAATAAGAGGAATTTGTAAGAAAATGGATTATATTTAGTGACAAAATGTCCTAATCCATATCAAGAAACGTTTTTCAATAATTTCATTACTCTTGTGATTTCAAAGAAAATCGATAATTTTTTTATTAATTTAAAAATTAAAAATTTATTTCAAAACATTTTATAGTGTTGATGGTTTATTAATCTAAAAATTAACATTAAACTAATTTATTTAAAAATTTATATTTAAAAAAACAATAATCAAACTTATTACTCAGATTCTTATCTTTTTCTAAAATGAATTTAATTTTTAAAACACCAAATACACCTTATCAATACTAACTTATGTTTAGGGAGCGGTATAAGAATATTTAATATTTTTTATATAAATACTATTACTTATTTTAATTAGAATACATTATATTTATAATAACTTATTTAATAAAATATTAAATAACTTACAATTCAATCCAATTAAGGGTTTAAAAAAAAAAGTGAATTAAAACAATTTCAAAAACTAAAATTCCTTTAATTAAAAGAGATTACATATACATAACTTATTTAAATAAAATTAAAGTATCAAAGAACGTACAATTAAATTAATATTCTTAAAAATTTCATGAACTATAATGACTTATAGATTTAGATTTTACACATAGAGAAAATATGGAATGAAATTATTCCTAATCAATATGTGAAAACATCGAATAATTTAGATTCATTATGATTTATTCAAATATAATGAATTATATCAATTAAAATGTTTGGAATATATGTATAATAAAATAATAATGTATTATTGATAAATTATATAATAATATATAAAATATCATATGATATAAATAAAATATCTTTGTGTACAATATTATAATAAACTTGGAAAAAAGCTAAAAACATAAAAGTATAAAATCAAAATCCAAAACAAGTTTCATGAACATATATGTAAAACGTGCATTTTGTATTATATATTATGTCATATATAATTTTGATGAATGAAATTTGTAAACTTTATATTTTATACCACAATTTTATTCCATATATGTGTTTTGACCTATAGATTTTCAATCTTCATAATATTTTCCTTTCTTCTTTTTTTTTACTATCATACCCTATTTTTGTATGATTAAATTTTATGTACCTTACAATTATTATGTCTTATTTTTTTGTGATGTGACTCTTAGGTACTTTAAAATAAGTAAATATATGATTAAGATTGTTAGTAAAAATAAACTTAAATATATATTAAGTTTTGATAGATGGTGTTTACTAACCAACCCTTTAAAAAATCATTATTTTAAAATTAAAAAAATATTAAAATATTTGAAATGTTAAAATTAAAAAAAAAAATTTATATAACAAAATTATACTTAATAATATATTTCAAATTACTATCAAATATGTTTATATGTGAATAATTTTTTTTATTAATATATTAATTCAAATTAAAATAGAATTAAAATAAGGAGATGTGGGCTTCAAATGATCAGATGTAAGCTTCGTGATGGAATTAAAAAAGTTATTCTAAAAATTATAAATAAACTAAAATGTTAATATTTTTTTCTAAACAAATTTACTATAAATAATTTAAAATACTAATTTGTTTTTCTTTGAACAAATTTATTATAAAACTAACATATAAACATAAAACTCTCACTTTTAAGATATTAAACTATCCCATTATTATGTTTGACTTTTAAACACCATTGATTTTAACATTACTATTTGAATGTTCGTCACATAGGGGAGATTGAAGTAGCAGTTGTAAAATAATAAATTGAATGTCCCTCCAGAATAAGGACTATTTTAACATTACTATTGATTATAAGGAAGAAAGTCCCTCCAGAATAAGGAAGGAGCCTTTCTCGTGATCGCTGCAGCTATTCAACGTGCAAAATGTCCCTCCGCTACAGATGGAAGTAGGGGCGGCGTCAAATGGTAATTCTCCTAAATGAGTTTATTAAATAAAGAAATAAGCAAAGTGTTCAGTGACTTCCAGAGTTCCCCCAAACTCTTCACTAAGTCAATCCATGCTCATATTTCATTAAATTATGAACTGCTTTCCTGAAGCAGTTGAGGAAACTCAAGCAATCCTGAACATACATAGTCAGCTGCCTCACTCCCTGTTATCTATGCAAAATACAATCATGAGATATAGTCTGTTTTATAGGCTTACAAAGAAACGTAAGGAAACGTGAGTGGACAAAAATGAGTGAACGATATTTGTTTGTCAAGTTCATTGAATTCGGACGGGTATGAGGGATTTTATGCAATTTGACAGGTATGGCCGAGTCGTATTATTCCGTAACCGAATTTTCGTTAAGTCACTCGATCTCCTCACGTTAGAACCCAAGTGACGAAAGTCTCTCTTTCCATTTAACGCATATGCTCTTCATATAAAGCATTGCATCACATCGTAAAATAAATGTCACTATTACAATATTTATTTAAACTATTTAATGTAACTTTCTAAAGTTATTAAGGTTTTTAATTCTAGTGTTTAGAGCTTTTAAGTTCGATTATCTCCACAATGTATAACTTTAGTAAGGGTTGTTAAGGTGTTTTAAAAAGAAATGTTAAAAGTGTCTTTTCATGAGATATTGAGGGTCTTTAAAAAATGATGTTGGGTTGACTTAATTCTCTAAATTTAATACACTTTATTTGTGATATTATTTCTATGTCTCTAGGATGTGACATTGGGTTCTCCTAAACACACATTAAGTCAGAGGTAATGTTAAGTTATACAAATTGCTACTGAATTTTTTGTTTTTTTAAAAAGTGGATTATTTTGTTAAGCATTTGGGATGCATTGATGAATACGAAAGATTAAACTGAATTCAAAAACAAAGCATGGTTATTGTGTTATATTTAAAAATAAGTTATATGTATTGGGTTTAATTTAGAAAACCAGGGCATCATTTTGTTAAGCACTTGGATTGAATTGGGGAAGATTGTATAAAGATGGTGTGAAACTTAGAAAGATGCATTGAAAATTGTGTTGAATTGAAAGAGAAGGAAGTCATATTGTGTTGAATTTATAATGTGAGCATAAGTATTGTGTTCAACTAGAAAGTCATGGAATACAAATTTAGTTATATCTATAATGAGTTGAGGGTAAAGTCAAAATTTATTATAATAAACTGAGGTTGAATTAGATTCTTTTGGAATTAACTTGAAATCAATTTGGAAATGGTGAATTTCAAAAGATAATTTTCATGAACCCCATATTTTCAAGGTACATATTTCCAACTTTCTTATTTCTTTAAGTATATTTAAATTAAATGTTGTTGATTTAGATTTTAAAAAGTATTTTATTTTATGGTTGCTAATTCTAGGAGGCGTAGAATTATTTTTTTAATATTTAATATTATTTAACATTTTCATACATATTTCATTTGACCGTTACTGAGACCTTTTTCTTTTTAATATGATTTATATATTTTATTTGGGATGGATAAAAAACCATTATTAAATGATATCATCCAATGTTTGTTTTATTTTAAATTATTTACGTAAATTTCCTAAAACAAAATTTGCTTTTTATGGACCTGGGTGGATATAATTATGTAGTGTCAACCTAAGAATGAGTTGAACATTTATAAGGGATGTTTATTAATTCTCATAAAGACTGTGTCAATTGTCAACAAATTAAAAAAGATTAGGATCTGATAAGTGTTTGGTGGATCCCTCATCCAATTTAAACACCCAAGGTCTCATAGGAAGCATAAATAAATGGATTAAAGTCAAAACAAGAATATATGACTAAAGTGTAGATTTTACAAAGTGTTTTTTGAAATAGATCTTATGTTATGTGGATTAGAGTAAAGTGTAGATTTTGCATGTCCTTTGTGTAGTTATTGCTTGAATTTTTTTTATATATCCTAGCTTGATTTATTTTTCATAAAACACTATTGAAACTTTTGACAACAATAGATGTCGATCTGAGTATGCATTTTTATAAACATTATGTAATATACACATGCACGCACACGCACGCGCACGCGCGCGCACACACACACACACACACACACACACACACACACACACACACACACACACACACACACACACACACACACACACACACACACACACACACACACACACACACACACGCACACACACACGCACGCAAGCACGCACAAACACACACACACACACACACACACACACACACACACACACACACACACACACACACACACACAAAACACACACACACACACACACACACACACACACACACACACACACACACACACACACACACACACACACACACACACACACATGAGATGATTACTAAGAAATGTTGTTCATGGAAATGAGGATGATCCGCTTCATTTATTACTTTATAGAAGAGTTAAACATCCAAGAGGAGGAATAAAAAAGTGTTGAAATTTCAGCCATAGTAGTTCCTATTTTGAGGGTAATCCCAATAAGGACACCTTTTCTAAATCTTCATCGATATGATGGGTATTTATTCATACAAACTAGGAAGGGTCATTTGAACAAGAATAAAGTGTCTAAGGGCCTTCTTTGAACATGAAAATAGAATATCAAATGAATCTAGGAAGATGGAGTTAAGTCTAATTTTCACATGGATCTCCAAATTTGTTGTAGAACCTTACATAATCCTTATACATTGGGAGTTAACTTTTTACTGCCTTCATATTTACTAATGTCTTATTATATGGATGCATGCACATAAAAAATTAAATGAAGCTAAATGAGTGCACTAAATGTTTTTTTATCTTATTTTTAATTCATATAGCTATGAGCCTATGACAAGCTTTTATTTAGGGTTTGAAGTAGAGACTCTCAATAGGCTATTGTTGAGTAGATTTACTAATTTTTGGAGTTAATATAAGGTCACTTATGGGATATGGCCATGACTAACCATATATGGTTTCATAGGGTGTCATATTTTGATATGTATTGTAAGAATCAGTATACCATCATCTATCAAGAAATAGACATTCAACCTATTGATATAGTTTCCTCCTAATAAAAACAATGTAAGCAACTCTGTAAAAATTTATTATATGTTTTTTATATGACCATTGCTATGAAGAATAAATTTTGAGCCCATTTTTCTATTTTTTTCCTTTCAAATTAGTTAATTATTTTAATAATCTACTAGATAAGATAGATTACAATAAGAGAAAATAGAAGAGTGCATACTTAATAGGTGGAAAATATAATCCATGTATGTTTATGCCATGGTGGATGATGTATTAGGGTGTGCCATACAACATAAATGGGAAAATTTTAACTAATGATTAGCCACCAAAAATATCACAAATTTTTAAAATGACATGGTAAACCAATTAATCAACTCCACAAAGATATTAGTCCATAATGCAATAGGGATTATCAATGGTTGTGAAGTGATTCAGGTATGAAAATTCCCTATATTTTGCCACTGACACATATCTCATTTCATCAAAAAATTATGATATCATATTTCATTCATTACCATAATGTGTGTGTGTGTGTGTGTGTGTGTGTGTGTGTGTGTGTGTGTGTGTGTGTGTGTGTGTGTGTGTGTGTGTGTGTGTGTGTGTGTGTTTAAATATGTAAAGCCTATGTTTAGTTAAAAGGGTTGAGATGTCTAAATCAATTAAATTAATTTCATTTATTATTCACTAATTTTTTTTATAGAATTTGACCTTCTTTAAATTTAAAAAAATAGAAATAAATATGCATAAGTGTATACTTATCTAAAAAGTGACTATCCTAGATGATCTGGGTTTTAAGATTTGTGTTCTTGATAGTTTTGAGGGTCATCGATAGGATTTTAGTGTCCATCTGCTCATTGGATAGTACCGTACCATATGGATTCTAATCCCATGGTTGTGTAATGTCCCAAATGTGTCACTAATGTCCCATTTTTAGGTTTGATTCTATTTTCTAGGAGTACTTGTGCCTATGTTTTTAGGTCTCGTTCCTAGACATGAATCTTGGAGATCTACCTTGTGCATAGAAAACATGAATTAATGTGAAAAACATAATCATTCTTACAAGTATGTCATCGGTAATAAATTTTTTTTTATTAGTAGGATAAGATGGACATCCTCAACACCTCATTGTCAAGAGAGTTTCTTACATACTAATTCTCCAAATCGGGATCAAGCTCGATGTAATTCTCCCACCTAGTGTTTGATTCAAGTGCAAGTGAATGTTAGAATGAATGTGGACTTGAATGCTTTAAATGTGATTTATATTTTAAATATGGGATAAGGCTTATTCAACATGAAAGTATGAAAAATTAGGGAAGAATAGTGATCAAATACTTACTCAACCTGTATTTTATTTGAATGTGTTTTTACATCTATTTTCACTCTAGTGTATAGATGTCAATTAGACATGTATTTATAGAGTTATGTAACTTGTGTGGATAATAAATTGTGATTAGTCTGACCTTAGGAGGGGTATACATTTGAAGTAACATTCATTGGGAAGAGTTAGGGATAATAAAAGCAGCACCCAGTTGGGGACACTAGTACCATATGGCTATAGTGTTCCAAAAGTGGTGCTAATGTCCACTTGGTTGAATACTAATAATGTTGGGTCGAGATCTAGGAAGATAGTTTTGGGAATATGTTTTGACTGACTGAAGGTGACTATGGTTTGTTCAATGATTGAAAAATTGTGTCTAAGCATCTACGATAGGTCTAGAGCTACAAGGATAGAATGGTATGTTTTGTGGTGGTTTATTTTGATAATATTTTAATATTTAGTAACATTAAAGAAGAGCACATAAATCATTTGAGAATGGTATTAGAATTTTTAATAAAAGATAAGGTCTATGTCAATTTTAATAAGTGCAAGATTATGTAGAATAGTTTAGTATTTTTGGGATTTATAGTTTTAATAGATGGTGTAAGAATGGATGAAGAAAAAGTAATGATAATTGTTAAGTGTACTATCCCAACAAGCATCATAGAGATAAGAAGATTCCATTGTTTAGAAACTATTTTAAAAAAGTTTATTAATAATTATATCAATCTTGTTGTACCAATAATGAATTATATGAGAGGAAAATAATATGCATGGATAATAACAACAATAATTTTTTTTGAGTTGTTGAATAATGAATTTACAAATATGTTTATTTTAGCATTAATCGATTTTATCAAAGTATTTGACGTTTTTTGTGATGTTTTATTTGTCAAAATTGGTGATGTATTGATTTAAGAAGGGAATCAAAATGTGTATTTGAATGAGAATTTTAATGTCGTAAGAATAAAGTATTCTACATATGGTGTTAAATTTTATGCCATTACGCATGCATTAAGATATTACAAGAATTACATAGTGCCTAAATATTTTATCCTATTTACCTATCATGAGGTTTTATGGTTGTGAACACTCAAAAGAAATTAAATAGTAGTCATGTAAAGTGGAAGTCTTTCTACCAGGGTTATATTTTTTTTGTTGAAGCATAAACTAGGAAAATAGAATCATGTAGTTGATGCTTTGAGTAGATGAGTGGGGTTGATAACTACTATGTCGAGTTAACTATTTAGATTTGAATTTATTAACCAAGTATATGATACTGATCCAAATTTTGGTAAGATAATTAAGCAATGCAAGAATCCATTTATATTTGAGCTAAGTAATGTTTATGAAGAGTATATTATACATGATGGTTGTCTCTTCAAAGGGAAATAATTATGTATTTTAAATAGGTCTCTAAGAGACAATATTATAAGAGAATTTCATAATCGTGCCTTAGATAGAAATTTTGGTAAGAAAAAGATAATATCTTTTAAAGATTAGAAGTATTTTTGGCCAAAGATTAAGAAATATGTGACAAGATATGTTTCAAGGTGAGGGATATGTCAGTTGAATAAAGGACATGTAAATAATATAGGGTTATACATGTCATTAATATTTCTAAGGGGACCATTATATATTTGAGTGTGGATTTTATGTTTGGATCACCAAACACAAAGAGAGGTAATGATTCAATTTTTATTTTTCTAGACATATTTTATAGGATGTTTCAATTTTTAGATGTAAGAAAACTAATGATGCCAATAGAATTGAAGAACTATTTTTTCAGTATATTTTAGATTACATGATGTTCCTAAAACCATCACATTAGATAGTGACATAAAAAATTTATAAGACATTTTTATAGGACTTTGTAGAGAAAAATGGGGACTAAGTTATAATTTAGTAGTGCATACCATCCCCTAACAGATGGATAGACATAATTTGTAAACAAGAGCTTGGGAAAGTTGTTGAGATGCATAGTTGGAGAAAATCCAAAGCAATGGGACTTGGCTTTACCTCAAGATGGGTTTTCATATAATATAAAATTCAGAAGTAAATATTGTTAATGAGAGAAATCCTATGAGTGTTGTGTAAATGGTATAGTTACCTACTGGAAAATGAATAAGTGATGATGCAAAAGCATTTGTAAAACATATACAATAGTTATAAGAAGTTAAAAAATTGTAACAAATTAATGAGAAGTATACATCAATATTATACGTTAGAACAATGTCAAAAATATTTTAAGAATGATATATAGTTATGGTTTACTTGAGGAAAGAGAGATTTCTAAAATGTACATATAACAAGTTGAAGTACAAAAAATTAGACCTTGTACAATTGTAAAATCAATGACAATGATTATGAGGTGAGTTTAACACATAATTCTAATATGTCTATGGTATTTAATGTTTTATATTTATATGTCTTCCATGGAGAAGATGGTGAGGATTAATAAAATGAATATGTATATTAGAAATAACATGTGCCAAAGAAGAAAGAAAACTTAGTGCAGGTTCTAGAGAAGAAGATCATAAACATAAGGCAAGTATGCTATGATGTGTATTTATTATAGTGAGAAGGATTAAAATATGAAGATAAAACTTCTATTATATAATGAAATCTCAATAGGATTGATCAGAATAAATGATAATGGTATAATTAGAGTAATGTATAAGAGCTCAGTTATTTTCATTCAAAGGAGAATGATGTAGAGAAAGAGGGTGTACATTAGAAGACCATAAATTTTTATTTGTAACTCTGTTTGATCCCATCTTCATGTCAAAAATACTAAATATGAAATGTTTTAAATATTTTGTAGAGGCCATACGTGATGATTTGAAGGTCTGAATTTATATTTTAATTTTATTTTTAAGTTTTTTCTAAATTTGTAAATTGTCTATATTTGTAAACGAACATGAACTTCATTTTAAATTCATGTGATAGGTTAATTATAGTTTTTTTTTATAATTTTTTTAAGAGATGTGCACACTTACATGTGAAACATACTAAGAATAATAGTTCAAGTTTTATTTATTTTAGAGTTCTAATTTTCCATGTCAACACTAATTCCAAGTTGAGGCTTATTTATGAAAGGTTTGTAAATAGTTGAATCATTTAATATGAATAACTATTTGTTATTTTTCATAATAATAGCCTACTTTGAATGTTTATTTATCTTGCTAGTATTCTAGTTCATTACATATAATATAATGGGTGATATCATAAAAATAATGAAATAACTGTATAACATGATGGGTAATGTCATAAAAATAATGAAATGACCTAAAATTCATTTATAAATAAAAAATGGAAAATATTTTAATTTGACTATAAATTACATCATAACTAATTTTATTAACAATAATTTTGATTGTATAAAATATCATTTATAATATATCCATTGTGTCCCTATATAATTTAAGATAATATTGATAAACTAGAATTCATGTTAATTTTGATTCATATGCGAACAAATAAATCACCTATAATGGAATAAAAAATAATATATTTATGCTCAAATGAGGGCATTGAAAAAAAAAGCATTGGAGATTCTAGGAAATAGCTTGGCACACCTAACCTTTTATCATGAGAGAAAAATTAAGAAACAAACTTTCATTGATCTATTTAGAATAATAGTTGTGAACTAAGAAACATTTTTTTTAGTTTTGGGAAGGCATATTATATTTTCTTTAATAATATATGAAGGATGTATCATAATATCCAACTCAATACATTTAAATAGTGATGAATTTATAATTAAAGGAGTAGTTACATTATTAGTTATATAAGTATCATAGGTTGTTTTGGATAGATGAGATAAATAAATATTGAATTATCGATGTAAATGAAATTGATTAGATTAAATGAAAAAGTGTGGGGATGGATTTACTTTAAAATTTTGAATGATTTTGTGAAATTTTAGAACAATTTAGAGTTTACTAATTTTGAGAGTAAATTAGAGGATATTGAGAACAAATAATATGGCTTGATAATAAATTAGATTATTTTAAGAAAATGCAAATAAATCTAGATAATAAATAAAATGAATTTGTAACAAAATGGATTATATTGAGTGATAAAATGCCTAAGCCAGAAAAATAATATTTTTAATAGTGTCATTACTATTGTGATTTCAAGGAAAATAATTTTACTAAACGATTTCTCCAAAAACTTTTACTAAATAATTTCTCCAAACACTTTTGCCAAAGAATTCAACCAAAGACCAATTTCTGACCGATCACTTTTTCTGATGACTAAGTTCTAGAGATCAAATTAGGAAGAGTAAATTCTAAACATTTTCTCTGAAATGCAAAGGTTTCTAAGATTGACAATATTGCAGACTAAATTCCATAACACAAATTCCAAATATTTTCTCTAAAGAGTAAATGTTGTAATGTAAAATTTATGAAAACCTAGTTCTCAAAGACTTATCTTGAGATTAACATAAATTACGAATAATGAAATACATGGTGGACAAATATATGAGGACCCAACATGTAAATAAAAGTTTTGAATAAAACCCACAAATGAAACTTATGAAAAAAAGTCCTAAAGACCTATTTTGTACAAAGCTTTACATAGGTACGAAGGTCTAAATATTTCTAGAGGTAGAATTTTGAATAAAAGCTGTTAATACTTATTTATACGAAGTATGAGACTTCATAAACTGTGCATGTTTCAAAAACCTATGTGAATGCAAAACATGTGAAGAGTATTAATAGGTTAACTTGAATGAACAAAACATGTTCATATATGTTTTCTGAATAGTGTAGCTAGGTGAAACATATTAGGTTATTATGAAATAAGACTTGTAAGATAGTCTTAGACTTTTTATCTTATATTGGGTCCCTATTAATAAAAAGAATGTGCTATGTTGAGCACAAAAAATGGAAACTTATAGGGGGAATACTCCAAAGTATTCGAGAACCCAAAACCTTTAGTTAACAATTCCAAATAAAACATGAACCATTTCAAAAGATAATAATTGAATCAAAGACATAAACAAAACTCTTAACAGTAGTATACAACATACTTTTCTTGATCATAACCTGGATCTATGTGTAAGGAATTGATTTCATTTTCCCATTGTTGTAAGGATTTTGGTATAGACTTAGAATAATTATAGGTTTCATTATAGTTTTTGAGAAAACATATTTCAAACTTTAGGAAGCTCAAGCTTTAATCTATTACAAGCCATGCCTCTATAGCCATGATAGATGTACCTTTGGCTCTTTTTCCTTTCATCTTCTTATATTTTCTTGCACATGATTCATGATAAATTAATATTATTTCATCATTTGAGCCTTTGCCCACATTTAGATTTTATTTAGGTTTAATGGATCACTCTTTTTAGGATGCATTGATCCCTATTCTTCTATTTTTTGTTGTATAATATTGTTAAAAGAGGGAAAGCATAACTATAGTGAGTTATTATATATGAAAGCATAACATATACTAGATTATCTTTGCCAACTAAATTTTTATTCAATGGTAATTTACCAAAGCAATTATTAACAAGAGAGGTGCATGTGATCAAGTGAATATGAGAAAACTGTATAAATTTGTATGTAGTAATGAGAGTAGTATATATATGCCTCATAGAAGCATTCAAAGGTAACATGGCCATGATTAATTTTACTATTGAGTACTTGAAGTCCTAAAATATTAAATAGAATGGTGTAAAACCTGCAAGTAAACAAATTTGTGTGCTTTGATTGATGTCTTTCCCATAGACTAAAAAATTATCTTCTGAACATTTATAATAATTTAAATGGATTTGATACTTGATCATACTAGGTAAATTCATTCATATTTCTAAAAACCAATGAAAACATCAAATATAGAAAGCAGGTAACTAAATTATGGAAAGCGAAATGCTAGAAATAGGAAATGTTAACTTGGGAAGTAGGGAACTAAATATGAAAGAAAACAAATATAATAATGAAATAGTAAATATATTCTACTTATACTTTTATCACAACTCATTTTATTATTGACGAACATTTTTAGATGGTACAATGATTAGGTATTACTTGAAAATATGTCCATTGACTTGATATGTTATCCCATTGCCTTGGTGGTCTCTCAAATTGAAAGCATTATTAACTAGAATCTCCAAAATCTCATAAGGTCCAATCCACAAGGGTGTTAACTTGTCATGCTGTCATTTTTATCATGGGATTTATTGCATTAAACCACCAAGTCATATATTTTGAATGATTTTAATTTTTATCTTTTGTCAAACCACCTTTTGATTACTTCTTGATGTTTACTAAAAGAATGTAAGGTTTTAGTCCTTGAACATTCTATCTCTATTATTTATAATAACCAGGAATCCAATTTTTAACCTTGTTCCATGTATTCTTGCATAAATTGGTATGTTTATAAACTAAGCATGAATGGGAAAAATTGGTATTATTCATATAAAAACAAGTAAGGAGAATCCTTAAGAGACTACTTGTATCTTGTCTGATCATCCTATAGTACTTATATCAGTATGTTTTGTCAATATATAGGTTTATTTGTTTCTAACTTTTTAATGGCATCAATTATATTTTTTTCATTTAGCCAATTAATTTCCATGCGCATAATGGATACAAAATGACATAGTGATGATTTTATGGTTATGGGATTGTTAATTGAATTCAACTAACTATAATGTAAGACCATTGTCACAAACTAAACAAATTAGGGTAACAAATCTAGTTGTCATGTTATCTTTCAAAAAGTGGATTGTATCTTGTTCTCTAAAATTCCTTTTAGTGATTGCTTCAATCCATTATGTGTAAAAATTTATGGTAGTGAGTACAAAATTGTGTCCATCTGAAGAATTATGGTTAATTACACTAATAAATTCCAAACCCCATTGAGTGAATGGTCTTGCTTCAATAATAGGCTGAAAAGGCATTGATGCATGTACCTTTTGTTCCAAGTCTTAGCATTCATGGCATGTTCTTATGTGAACATCTGTATCCTTCAATATGGTTGGACAATAATAGCCCATTCAAAGTATTTTGTACATTGTGGTGTTTCTAGAGGGATGTCCACTATCTATCTTGTGGTGGAGGTTTTATAGAATTTCTTGAGATGTTTCTCATAATACACATCTTAGGTAGATTAATAATTTCATATATAGATAATCCCCTTTTTGATAATGTGATGGACATATTTGAGCCTCAAAAATATCCTCTATTCTCTATTGAGTTTTAGGGAATAAGTACCTGTGGGCAAGTATTGAATAATATCAATATACCCATCCCCTTTAGATCCTTGGGTTTTACAAAGCTATTCAATGGTGATGCATGGGTTAGGTTTATTCATGATCTGAATGATTCTGTGACGTCAAATAATCTTGGAAAGCTTGATTTCTATGTCAAAATACTACTAAAAAATCAATTTTCATCTACGTTATCCCAATTCATTTTGATCCAAAGTGAGTTTGATAGTAGGATCTAACACAATTTGATGGGCTTATTCCTCAAGATGTAGTGTCAATATTTACTTACCACTTTCACAAGCATAAATATTTTTTTATCTATCATGGAATACTTTAGATCTACTTCCTTAGAGTTTGTGATCATGAATGTTATTAAATGTTCACTTTCATCTTTATTTTGGGTAAGTACGATAGAAATTGTATGTTCTAAAGTGAATGAATATAATAAGAAATCTTTAGTGAAGTCTAGACTTATCATCATAAGGCTATATATATTACATATTTGATGTCTTAAAAATACTTTTAGGCCTCTACTACCCATGCTTATTTATTAAATTACATGAGCATTGAATTTATAGGTCTAATAATTTATGTAAATCACGAGATAATTTTTTTTATGAAATTAATATTTCTAAACAATGATTCGAGCTCCTTATTTCTATATAAGAATGCAATCCTTGATATATTATAAATTCTATCTTTGTTGATTATAATTCCTTCTTTGGTGATGATGTGACCCAAAATATTACCTTTGGTGACACCTAATATGTTCTTCTTTGGGTTTAACAACATGCCAAACCTTCTACACTTTTAAAAGATTAGTTTTGGGTGGCCTATGTGATCAATTATAGTCTTTGAGAAAATAGTGAGGTCGTCCATGTAGATTATTATAAATTTACTTATTATCCCTTGGAATGCATGATCCATGACTTGATGAAATCTAGATCATTTGTTAGTTAGGCCAAATGGCATCCTTTTCTATAAATAAGTAATCCACTTTATGATGAGTTCATTTTTTATTCTATATTGAGATTCAACCAGGACCCAATTATAATCAAAACATCCTTCTAAGAAGGACATCATTCCTAAGTTTATTATTATCTGGTTGACCTTGTCCAAGGAAGGTAAAGGATATTTATATTTCTTTGAATCTTGACTTAAGTTTTTGAAATCAATATAGATTTTAATTTCCCAAATTTTATTCCTAATTTGAATTAAGTTATCCACTCAGTTAGAGTGTTTGATATGAAAATTTATTTTTGTATTTAATATGCTTTTAAGTTTTTTATGAATAATAGGATCCAATATAGGATTTACTGACCCATATCTTTACCTGAATAGTTGATCACCTCACATTAGTGGGATTGTATGGATGATGACATTTGGGTTAAAAAAATCAAGTCTTTATATGTCCATGCAATCACATCTTTATATTAGGTGAGTAAATCCTTCAAAATTTATCTTCCTTCTAGGGTACAATTGAGACTAATGTTAATGTAGTGAAAATCATACTCATCTCCTAAGTTCTCCCACTTGATCTTAGATTCATTTACTTTTGCTTTTCTTTATTGTTTTTATTGATGGTCTAGATCAAATGATCTTTCCAAAGAAACACTTATTAAGGGAAGGATGTTTTCTTTTAATTTAATAACTCTTTCTTCTCCTAATTCACTTTGGCATAGGTAATTAATCTCCCTATCATCAATGATTTTAAACTTAAACTACCTTGAGTTAGTGAAGAATTGGATGATCTATTGGTCATCATCAAAGACTTAGAAATTTTTCACGTTGTCAAGAATAGATGCACATGATACTAGCTTAATAGAAAATATTTATACATTGGACTCTTGTAGAGGTACCAAGTTCATAGTTGAAGTAGTTAGTGAGTTTGTAGTGTGGTTCTATTCTCTAGGAATAGCCACTATATTAAAGGCCTAAAAATACTTAATTAAACCCCAAGATATATGTTTATACCTATTCAAGTATGAAATCTTGCACTTGTACTTATTCTTAACTTGATTGATAACTAATTTTTAATCTTCATATATTAGTATCTGTTTGACATTATTTTTTACACAAAATTATAATCCCAAAATTAGTACCTCATACTCTACTCAAATGTTTGTTGAATGAAACTATAATCTATATGTTTCTAGGTATTTATTGCACTTTCGATCCTCTAGTTCAACACGAAAACCTAATCCTTATTTGGATCTTGTAATGTCAAAGTGGAGAGTCTATAACTAGGAAGGTCCTAGACTCTAGATTATTGCACCTCATGATTTTTGGTAAATGTATAAATCATAAAGTTGGGTTATTTATATCTTACCTATTGATTTTTAGTATTTTATTCAATGATGTGGTGATTAATTATTAGTTCTCAATAAATTTGAATATAGTTTATAATACCTGTTCATGTTAACAAAATATAAGAGAAGCTTATGGATTTTGATATTTTTTGAATGCCAAATGTGATCATCTGAGGGTCTAAAATTAATATTTAATGATTTTTCAAGAATTTTCTATTTTTAGAAATTGCATATTTTTAGAACTAGACATAAAATGTAGTTGAATTTCATTCCATAGGATAATTCTAGTATTTAGGTAATTTCAAGAAATCTTTAGAGCCACACATGCTTTCATGCAAAATTTATATAAATAGTGTATACTAAAAATAGACATTTTTTTTAGATTTTAGATTTTTTTAATTTTTTCACGTCAACTCTAATTTCTAAGTTGAGGGTTATTTAAGCATGGTTTATATTTTTAATTATTTTAAGTCATTGACTATGAATTAATTTTGCGTTATTATTTTAGATCTTAGCCTACTGGTAATTTTATTTGTCTTACTAGTTTTTCGGTTCATTATTTATTTAGTTTTAGTGTTCTAATTTTTACATGTCAAATCTAATTCTGAGTTAGGGATTATTTATGCATGGTTTATAATTATTTTAATTATTAAATATAAATCAATATTCGTTATTATTTAGAATCTTGGCCTATTAAATTATTATTTGTCCTAATATTATTTTGGTTTATTATTTGGTATCATATCAAGTTTCAGCCCTACATGTGTAAGAGATGGTGAGAGGACGGGGAGGAATCACTCAAATGAAATGTACTATACAAGAGCTATAAAGGAAAGTAGAACAATTAACTAAGATTATTTTGAATCAAATACAAATGATAGCAAATGATGATGTATAATATAAGATAAATTATGAAGATTAAATTTTGTAACTAGAGAAAAAATAACAACTACCATCAATGGAAGAGAGGATAGTTATAGATTTAGAAGTTAGGATTAAAGGAATCAAATTTGACATTCCATATTATTGAGAAAGTTTAAAATAAGAGGAGTTCATAGATTGGATGAACAACATGGACAAATTTTTTGAATGGAGAACTATGTGATAAGACAAAAATTTAAACTTTGAATCTATAGAATCAGAGGGTCATGAAATTATTTGGTGAGATCACCAAAAAAAATAAAGATAGATAATAGGTAAAGAGAATATTGAATCATGGAAAAATATGGAAAATAATTGGAGGAAGAAATTTATTCCTATATATTGTGCACAAACCCTATACAAAACATTTCAAATTTTGATAAAGAATGATCATATTATACAATATTATACATATGAGTTTTACAAGTTTTCCATACACATGGAGCATGATGAGAAAGAAAATAAGATGGCTACAAGGTACGTAATTAGTTTGAATTTTTATATTCAAGATGTATTAAACAAAAATAAAATACTTTCTATGGATGAAACTTATCAGTTACTTTTAAAGGTAGAAGAAAAATAAAATAGATGGAATTTCAGAAGAACATCTACCATGTCAAAAAGAGGAAATTTTACTACAATAAAGGGATGAGGTATATTTAATACAAATAGAGGTGGGATTAATACGACTAGATGATAATAATAACATGGTGTAGAAAGAGAAAAATATAATAGATAAGGGTTTCAAAATTACCAAAGACAAAGTGGCTTTCAGAGAGGATTGAGCTACGGTGGTGTTAGAGGATGGTTTCCAAATCAATGCAGATTTTATGTTTTTTTATAGATGTGAAGAATAAGGCCATAGAGAAATTTTGTTTTCAAACCAATAATATCAATAAATGAGGAAATAATCTTTCCCAAGAGTGATTTTAGTTGAAGTTAAAACATAAGAGAAAAATATTGAAGTTGCAATAATAGATATTGGATAAAATATCATGATAAGAAGAATAATGATTGCTCAAAGGAAAGAACATGTGCATAATAAATAATATGGTGATGCATGACTATGAAAAAATACCTTTTGAACAATGTGTATTTTAGTAGGTAATTTATGCAAGATAATTATAGATGGTGGTGGTTGTGAAATTATGGTTTATAAGGATATGATTTCAAAACTAGGTTTATAGTGTGAAAAACATCCTACTCCTTATCAAATTTCATGGTCTAATAATGTAGATGAAGTTATAGTATATAAAAAGTGGTTAATAAAGCTTTATCTAGGTAAAAACTATAAGGATGAAATATCGCATGATGTAATACCAATTGATGCCTACCATTTATTATTGGGAAGGCCATGGGAGTTTGATAGAAAAACAATTCATGATGGATCAAAAAGCACATAGAATTTCTATAAAGGTGTTATGATTGTAATTGTGTTAACTTTTAAAGAATAATGGTAGGATATAATCATGATAAATCTAAAATAATTTACCAAAGACATGATGATGACATGTTGCTACTATGCATTAATAGCAAAGATATAAGACACAGAAGTGATGTAAATACCATCTGAATTAGAAATATTGTTCAAAGAATGTGCATATATTATACCCAATGAGTTACCATATTCTTTAACATCAAATAGAGATATTCGATATCGTATTCATTTGATTTGATGATCAACTATACCTAATGAAGCAATTTATAGGGTGATTTCAATAGAACATACAAAATTGAATAAGTAGGTTATTGAAGTAGTGAGGAAAGTTGTAGTATTGGAGAGCATGAGTCTAGTGCAATGCCAATTTTGAAATATAAAAATAAATATGGATGGTGGATAAAATTTTTGATGGTAGAGTAATCAATAAAATTATAGTCAAGTACAAGTTTCTTATACCTTGTTTAGATGATATGATGGATGTTGATATAGGTGACAAAATAGTTGACAAAGATTGATCTAAGGAGTGGATAATATTAGATTCAGATTGATAAAGGAGATGAATGTAAATTAACATTGAAGAATAGATATGGTTTATATGAATGGATGGTGATGTCATTCTGGTTATCTAATGCACCTAACACATTTATGAGGGTGATGAACACAATGCTATGAGAATATAATGAATAGTTTATGGTAGTTTCTTTTGAGTATATTTTAATATACAGTAAGAGTAAATAAGAGAAATTAAAAAAAACTTAGAATAATATTAGAATTATTAATAGAATATAACCTCTATATGAATTTGAAGAAGTGCACATTTATGTAGAACAATTTGATATTTTTAGGTTTTGTAGTTTTAGAAGATGGTGTAAGAATAGATGAAGAAAAAGTAAAGGAAATTATTGAATGGATTATCCCAATAAGCATCAAAAATTTAATAAATTTCAATTGTCTAAAAACTTTTTACAACAAGTTTATTAAGAATTTTAGTAGTCATTATTAGTGTAGCTATTAGTGTTGATATTACATTATTAGTTGTTTATTAGTGTTGCAGTTAGTAGTTACAGTATAGGTTATTACATTATATAATTATTTATTATTTTTATAAATTCTCCCTATGTTGATCAATAATATCATAAATCATCATTTAATTTCAATTTTGTATTATATCTTAGTATAATATAGCATACCTAAGTCTTATGTAGCATAATAGTGGAAGAATGGAATCTTTAATCTTTCCTTCAATCTGGTGATCTACGAGATAAGAATCCTATAGTATAAGCATGGAAGTTTCATAGGGAAATTACAATTCATAATAGAATTTGATCATGAGAAATAATAAATGGTGATATATAGATCAGTAAATCAAGCTGAAGAGAAAATCTATAGTGAAACAAAGCTGACTGAGTAGGAAATGTGAGAGGTCCAAGCCTAAGGATCAAAATGATCAAAGTGAAAGATTTATTGATGTCAATATAGAATATGATTTATCATGGAATGTAGTATAATAAATCCAAAATATTGAAGAGCATATGAATAAATACTTGATGCACAACAAAAGTAGTGATGTTTGAGACAAAGTTAAAGCCTAAAGTAAAGTGTGTAATGCAATTAAAGTGTGAAAGTCTATAAGGATGGATCAAAGCCTTATGAGTCACTCATCGACCTAAAATAGAAGTATCAATTAGTTGAGGAAGAAATATTGATGAATAATAAGAATGATAATTCCAAAGCATGATTGACTCTTGAATGAGCCATTGCCATTTAAAACAAAAAAGTATGGAAAGTACACCACATGCAAATTCGATAAAAGATCAAGGTTGAAGAAGGATCAACATGACAATAAAATTTGAATAATGTATGAAGTCACCTAGGATAAATTACATCATGGAAATTAGAGATAAGAATGTAACCAACAAGGTTCATTTATCAAGGTACATTTTTTAGACAAAATTTTGAACCATAAAATACTACTTTGATTTTATAATTTTGTATAAATAAAGTAAAAAAATTGGACACCCAAACTAATCGTGTCTATTACCCAACTTTTCAAATAGTAAAATTTTGATTCATGGAAGGCAAAGATGTCAATGGTTATTAAATTCAAAGAATTAAGGGGCATTCTCACTAGTACATTGACTTATCATACTAAAGTTGATGAGAAAACCAAATATAGTAAGTCAAATGGAAAACCCATGATGTTGATCACACTTAATCTCACCAAAGAGGTTTAACCTCATATTTAGGATGCATCAACATTGAAATAGGATTGGGACATCCTATCCATAATTTATGAGGTGACAAAATTAGATAAAGATTATTCATCTATAGTCCATGCTTCATAATTTCAATATGAAATAACGTGAGAAAGTTGAGGAATTATTAAACCATCTACAAGAACTATGATCATAATTAATTGTGCATGGAGAAATGATTGAGAACAAGGTTTTATTTTTGATTCCATTGAGATCTCTCCCCTCTTAATTTTGTACATTCTTCATGACATTGAACATTATAAATATAGAAGTTTCTTTCAAAGAACTGGTGGATTTGCTTCAACAAGAAGAAGCCATCTAGTCCGTGAAATATGAATTTAAGGATAAAGCCACAATTTCTAAGAAATATGGTCAAAATTTATCGAAAGGACCACCAAAGTAGTTAAAACAAAAATAAAAATATGGGAAGGCATGAACATGGTGTCATATTTTATTTACCAATATGCATCATAGTGATAGTTGCTAATATAATGCCTTGACATAAGTCTCATCTAGTCAAGAGGGCACATCTCATAGAAATGATTCACATAAACAAAAACGAAGTCCTAAGATATGAATGTAGTGCATACATGTATTGTCATAGCATCAGCAAGATGATGAATCTAAAGAAGAGGTACCTATAAAAGCATATTGAAGTAGTCCATAAAAGTACATAGTTCTTGTCTCCCAAAACTCATCATAAATGAGTAAAGTTTGGTTGGTTGACTCTGGCACTAGTAAGCATATGATGAGATTCAATGAACTCTTTGATTCATTATTGAATAAACCCACTAGAGATTGAGTTTGAATTTAAGATGATAAAGAGTTTTTTATACGAGGAATTATAACTCTTACCATTCCTCTTGGGACATAAACATGTACTCTCACAAAGGTATTATATGTCCTTGTCTTGAAAACAAATATTTTCTCGATAAGTCAAATCTTGAATCATAAGGTTAAGGTGGAGTTCATGATTAAGAATGTAAAAAAATCTTATCTCTTCTCATGGAAAGGTTGGGTCATTACTAGAGATGTTTGAAGTTTCAATTATTTTCCTTAGATGTAATTTTATCTAATGCTATTACTCTCCTTGCCTCTATGGTAGAGTTTACTGCACTAAGGAATTATCGATATGGGAACCTTTCTATTGGTTATTTATACAAGCTTATCTTTAATGCCATGGTATATGAAATTATTAAGATATCACATTCTTTTTCTATATACCCTAGATGATTTGCCAACAAACTACATTGGGTTATGTTCGAGTTTAGTTCCTCACAAGCCAAGAATCATCTCGATGTGGTACCTACTGATATGTGTAGACCCCTACCTACTTATTTCTAAAGATTTATTTACTTTAAGTTATTTGTTGATTATTTATGTTGCAAGACATGGGTGTTGTTTCTTAAGAAGAAGAGTAAAGCCTTTACACATTTTAAGGTCTTCTATTATCTTGTTAGCACCTATTCATGGAGGCCTCTTTGACTCTTATGCTGATATAAAGTGGGGGAATTCACATCAAAGGAATTATTGGAATTCGTGAAGCATTATAATCAAATAATGCATGAATTATCCCTATACACTATAGTAGAATGGAATAGTAGATCAAGATAATCCTTTAGTCATGAATATGGCTCATTGCATGTTTTCCACTACAAATTTAGATGCACCATTTTTGGTAGAAGTTATTCAAACATCCATATATCTTCTCAATAAGGAACCTACAAATATATTTCATGACAAGGCACTAGAATAGGTATGGAGTTTTCATAAACCTTTAATCTCTCATTGTAGAGTATTTGGTTGTACATCTTATATGCATGTCCATTCTAAAAAGTGGAAGAAGATCGAACCAAAGACACTTCAGTGCCTTATATTGGCATAAAGGACTACCTCAAAAGCCTATCATCTCATGGATTTTGAGACAAAATATATATGAAATTCAAGATGTGGTTTATGATGAGTCATCATTTGACTCATTTCTATATAAATAGTTAGAAAATACATCTCTCATAAACTGTTCCCATAGTTAGATAATGAAAATGAAAAATCTTCTCACAAATAAGGTGAGATATAATAAGAATTGTTCCTTTATCATAGAAATATGGAAGACAATTATTCATTAGACAAATAGAAGCATCAAAATCTAAAATGGTTAAAAAACACCATCAAGGACTCACACCTAATCTCTAATCCAAATACATCATCAAGAGTCTAGATTAGCAGACAAATGAAAAATGAATTTAATCTTACACTGACGAGTTTAGTAGTTAACAACATCAAACCAAATAGTTCAAGAGGCTTTACATCAACCTCAGTATAAGAAGTCCATGGATGTTGAATATGATTCCCTCATCAAAAATGGGATGTAGAACTTATCAATCTTCTTATACAAAAGATATCCATTGTAATGAACCAAAAAACTATCAAGATAATACAAATTACCAATATGGTAAGATCTTGAAACAATAATCAAATTTGATTCGCATTGAATGACTTGAAATAATTACAAACTCAAACCATGCTTAAATAAGACTCAAATATAAATTTAGAGTTGACATGCAAAAATTTAAAATATCTAAAATTTAAAAAAATGTCTATTTTTAGCAACCAATATTGATAGTAAGTTTCGCAACCAAGAATACACAAATTTGAAAATTTCCTAAAAAAACCTAAATTTTAAAATTAGCCTATGGGACAAAATTCAACTAAAGTTGACATCCGGTTCTAAAAAAGTATAATTTCTAAAAATAAAAAATTCCCTAAACAATCATTAAACATTGATTTTAGACACTCAAATGATCACATTTAGCATTCGTAAAATATTAAAATCAACTCTAAGTGGATAGATCAGCTTAGAAAAAAATCTAGCTTTTTTATATAGTTGTTTTGGCACATGAAAGAGCTCAAACAAAGTTATGGGTTAAAAGTTATGACCTCTGAAAGGTTGGCCTATTTTTTTTGCATCATTATCCTTTGGTTCAAAACAACTCAGCTTCTATGAGTTGGCCTGATTATACTGTTGCCATTTGTCTTTATCAATCTTCTTTAGCCCCCATTCTATAATCTAAGTGTTGTCTTCTTGTAGCAATCCTTCCCACTGCACCAAATACCTGTTACAATTCCCTTGCCTTGTGCTCACTGTCCTCATATCCAAAATTTGCATTATTTTTTCTTTCTTCTTCTTTGGAACCTACTACTCCCAATTTAATTCTTCATTTCCACTATCTTATCCATGTAATTCATATAAATATGGAACATTAAATATTAGAGATATATCAAAATTTTGTGGTAAACTAACCTTATATGCATTATCATTAATTTTCTTCACAATTTTGCATGGCCCAATTTTTTTGTAATTCAATTTATTGTATGTGCCTTCTAGAAATATATATTTCCTCAAGTAAACCATTAATAAATATCCTTATTCAAATACCTTAGATCTTCTTTTAACATCTTTTTTAATTTAGATTTCTCATTACTTTCCTACAATTTTCTTCTTGCTCCTTGCAACCGATGCATATGCTCTACAAACACTTATGCATCATCACTAATTTGATCTACAATCGGTAATTATATGAAATATAAAATAACCATAGGAATTATCCCATAAATAATTTGAAAAGGTGACTTTTCTATCGATCTATTCACTGAACTATTATATGCAAACTCAACTTATGGTAAATCTAAGTCACATTGTTAGGGCTTATATCCCACTATGCATTTTGTTGGGTGAATATTTTGTCACCAGATAATTAATGGGAAAAAAGGTTGTTTCAACCATAACATAGGAAGATTTATCAGACAAATGTGCAGGTCGACAACATTAAAAGGAGACAAATCTCTCATCTCATCAAGGGGAGGTTCCCTATAACTATGAGGTACTAAAATATATTATATATAAAAGCTGAAAATAACACTCAAGGTAGGATAATGCCATCCATCTCTCCTTTTTCAAAGATGATGTTCACAGATCAAAGGAGAAATCCTAGGTAATTGCTGAAGGTACTTCGCTTCTTTCAGAAGTAATATTCAGTCAATAGACAAATTCCTTCTTGGTAGTAATAGTAACTAGATGCAGAAACACAACAGGATGAAGTGTAGCACAAAGTCTCCATCTCAACTACCAAAGAGTGAAATATACGAAGGATAATGGGAGCACAAAGTCATCCCAATATCCTTTACATAAAAATAGAAAAATAAACATTATAAAGACAATTGTGGTAGCACAAAGTCTCTCCATAGTCAGCTTCTAGACACCTTCTTGATTACTTCCACTAGTTCTACTTGTTAAATTAAATGGACAAGAATGCTTCTAGGAAACATACATAGGAAAAAATTGCTAAATAACACAAGCTATTCCAACACAAAGTCTGAATGGTCACTTTTTTTCTCATTCAAATAAAGAAATATGATTAACAATCCGAGCTTAAAGTCTCAGGAAATGCCTTTCAATTTGGGCAGAGTTTTACTTTTATAATAGAGAGATCTCAATTTCTCTAAAATGAGAGATTACAATATATAATAGCCGAGAAAGTCTTGGCACTTTGTTTCATGGAATGGTCCATGCTGCATTTAATGCATTTTCAATTCTATTAAGGGGCCATGCTGGAACAGCGCATCGGCCTTAACTGTGGTGTGTCAATTCATCTCAAATGTGTCTTTTTAAAGTATGGGCCACCTGGTCCTCTTCCTGATATGTGTGCAGATGTCCACTTCACCTTTACATGATCTCAAAAATAGGCCATGCTATTGAGTGCTCACGCTCTTTGATGTCCATGTGGAGGACTATTTCACCTACTAGAAATAACTCCTGCACAAATATTTCACTATCTCATGTAGCTTTCCCTCTTTCCTATTACAATTTGAGCTCTCGAGCCATCTTCTTACCTTGAGTAGGCTCTTTTGACTCCTTTCTTTGGTTGTACATTGAGTTTTGTCTTCAGATTCTATGCCATATTTGAAAATAAATAGGTATTTTGTTACCTTGAATTTGACATATGTGGGGAAGTCATTGGTCACTCAATCGCTTGAACCACATTAAACCTTAAACCTTTTAACCTTTGAGGTGCATTGGTTCAATGGTTCAATGGTTTAGGTGGTCCTATCGGCTCCTTGGTTCCATCACTTCCTTACTTCAATTTCTTCTTTGGTTCAATCGCTTCTTTGGCTCAATCGCTTCTTTGGCTCAATCGCTTTCTTTCCTCTTCAGTTGAACCATCTCTTCGAACCTGTCTCTAGAATCGTTCGCTTCCTTCCTTCGCTTGAAGCTTCTTTAAACCTTTGAACCTTTACACTTTAAACCATTTTGGTTCAAAGTTCAACAGTTCATTCTCTTTCTCTGAATCCTTTGGTCCTTCGACATTTCTAGATCCTTTTCTTTTCTGTTGAACTCATTAAACTTTTAAACTTTGAACCATTTTGGTTCAAGGTTCAATGGTTAAACCTTTATTTCTTAGATCTTCAAATCCTTTGGTCCTTCGAATTCTCTCAAACTTTATTGAACTCATTGAACCTTTAAACTTTAACTCTTTTTGTTCAAGGTTTAACGGTTTAACGGTTCAATCTTTCATCTTTGAAGTCTTGTTTTCTTTAAGTCCTTTAAAGCCATTGAAACTTTGAACTTGCCAAAGTGCTTAACTATTTAAGTCCACCGATGTTGTTGAAGCATTGAACTTATTGAACCTTTGAACCTTTAGAGGTGGGGTTCAATGGTTCAATGGTTCAATCTTGTGTTTTGAATCCCATCGATAAGTCTTTTGATTGAACTTCGGTGTTGAACCAGCTTTGAAATGCCTAAGCATTGGGAACTTGTTTCTTTATGAGAGCTCCCTTGTTGAATTCATTAAACCTATTGAATCGACGAGTCCCTTAGCTGAAAAAGCTTGAATAATTGAAGAATTGGACAACTTAGAACATTTTCAGAGAAGGGAAGAGAGAATTTTGGGAACAAATAGTTGATATGTTGTACCCAAAAATGAGTGACAGATTTTGGGAACAATAGCTGGCTCCAATTGGGGAACTTCCATCGATTATAAAAAAAATCAAAGGGAGTAGAATCTATAATCCCCAGTGCCTTTAGTTATTCCATTGGGATACAGAGTCATGATACCCAAAAAGAAAGGCACCAAAAATAAATGAACATGAACAACATAAAATAGAACTAAAGACTATAAAAATATACATATGTACAATGTAATCTTATCTGATACTTCCAGAATTGATGTGTTTCAGATGCTGCTAACTATGAGGTAATGAAAATGGCATGCCATCTTGATACATCAACAAGAAACTATTTTCACCATTGACCTGATGAATAACAAATGTGCCTCTCCATAGGAAATCAAATTTCCCATGCAGTCCCTTTGGTTCTCTTCTCTTGTCCCATAACAAAACTTGATCTCCAATCTAGAAATCATGGGTTTTTGCTTTCTAGTTGAAGCGCTTCTTGAAAAAACATTGATGTGTAGTGATTCAGTCCACCACCATAGTTCACTACTAATCCACCTCAGTCAGGCACATGATCCTTTTGTTGATGGATCTTTCATATGTTTGATTTATGACCATCTTTGCCAATTTTAGTGCTATAAATAATTAGTATCCCTGCATTGAGACCATAAAAAATTTAGAATGGTGACATACCTATCACCCTCTTAGGTGTAATTATGTCTGTCCATAAAGCATCAACCAATGCTTTATGCCATGTTCATTGGTTGTCATCCACTAGCTTCTCGATGATGGTCACCAGGTTCTTCTTACTCGATTCTTCTTGGCCATTCTCTTATGGAAAATAATTAGAGGAGTGGGAGACAGTAATCTCATAATAAAAATAGAGCTGAGTAATCTCATGGGAAGAGAAATAGGCTGCATTGTCTATCACAATCTTGGTTGGGACCCCAAACTTGGAAGTGATGTTTTTCTTGAGAAAATTGCACACTACTTCTTAAGTAGCATGCTTGTTTGGAATAGCTTCCACCCATTTGGTGAAGTAATCTATGATTGTGAGGACATAATCATGTCTAGCACTTGAACATGAGTTCACATCACTAATGAAATCGATTCCCCATAACTGAAATAGCTCTTCTATTACCACTGGCTTGAGAGGTAATGCAGCCAATTTGGGTCTTCCAATGAACTATTGACTTAGTTCAATTTACATACCCATTTATACATGTCTTGAAATAGGGTAGGCCAATAATATCTAGCTCGTACAATCTTATGGGTAGTTACTGGTGCAGAAAAATGGCCTCCATAGGCTAGATTATGGAAGGACACCAAAAAGTTGGTTATGTCGCTCTTTATCCACGTAGCAAAGGAACAGCCCATCAAGGTTCCTCTTATATAGATCATTGTCCCATAAGATAAAATTGGCAGCTTTTAACTTAACAATCCTCTTTCCTTTATGAGATAGGTGAGTAGGGCACTCACCATAGGTAAGGAAATAAGTAATATTCAAATACCACTCATTCATGGTGGAGACAAAGAGGACTGTTGGCATGTCTTCAATTTCTACTTCTTCATGCCCTATTTCTTCTGGTCTGTTATCAACAATTAATTAATAGAGACCCCTTCCCTGCACAAGCTTCATTGGTTTGATAACAAGATCAAACTCCTATATTTTAGCAATCTAATTGCCCCTTTTGGTTCCAAACTCCTACTAAGTTAATATGGATTTGACTATGGTATCATGAACCAAGGTAATAGTGTCTGAATTCATGATGTAAAAATGAAAGTGCTTTACTGCCTTTACCATAGTATAAGCATGCTTCTCCAAATTTGAATATTTTAGTTCATGATCATTGAGAGGATAGCTCATGAAGGATATGGAAGATTCCACACCTTCATTGTTCTGTTGAACTATAATTGTTAAAAGTGTGTGGTCAGAAGCATAACTATACATTGTGAAATATTTGGTATAATCTAGACAAACCAGAATTGGGGCATGGACAATTGTTGTCTTGATGTCTTGAAATGCAAATTTTTCTTCTTTAGTCCAGTTGAAATTGGCCCTTCCCTCCATCATGTTCACAATGTGGTGAGTCTTCTCAGTGAACTCAAGAATGAGCCTTCATTAAAAATTAACCTTTCCAAAGAAAGAGTTAAATGTAGTCTTACTTGTGGGTAGCGTAAGCTCCTAGATGGATTTGACTCTTTTTGAGTCAATATTTATGCCTTCTCAAGATACAATGTGTCCAAGAAGTTTCCCTTCTATTAACCCAAAAATAGCCTTCTTTAGATTTAGAGAAATGTCATTTTGGCGACATCGTTCTAGCACTTATTGCTAATGGTGCACATGATCAAGATGATGCTTTGAAAATACAGTTAAATCATCAAGGTACACCACAATGAACTTACCCATTTCATCTTTGAAAGCAAGGTCAATTGCTCTCTAAAAAGTGGAGCCAACATTTACCTAGCCAAATGGCATTCTTCAATATGCAAAGGTGCCCCAAGGCATGGTGAACGTAGTCTTATGTTGGTCTATTTCAACAACTTCCACTTGATTGTACCCTGAGAAGCCCTCCAGCATTGATAACATCTCTGAACCAGTAACCATTTAAAGGACTTGATGATAGGTAGAGGGTAATTATCCTTTAGGGAGGATTGATTCAAATCCCTAAAATCCATGTAGAGGCAAATTTTTCCATCTTTTTTCCTCACAAGAACTATGTTTGCAATCCATGTGGAATGATGTATTGGGAAAATTATTCTAGCATTCAACATTTTTTGTATTTCAAATAGAATAGTAATTGATATCTTTCGATTATACTACTAGGATTTCTACTTGTAAGGCACCAAATCACTCTTGAGAGGAATTTCATGGCAAATTACTTCAAGCCTGAGCTACTTCAGATGATCATAGGAGTTCACCAAAACGTACATGTAATGGTGAAGTAGGGAAATAAATTTGAGCTTCTCCTTAGGAGTGCAACACTTCTCAATGTTCACAATCTTTGGATCTTCCTTAGTACCCAAATGTATTTGATCAAACTCCTAGGAGGAGCTTGAATCCATTTCTTATTGTTTGATGAATTTGTCATGCTTGTCAAATAATTTCTCAAGGGAAAATAGTCCTTTGGGAATTTTATTCCCTTTTAGCTATAGGAATTCTTCACTTATGTCTAAACTTGATTCAAGGGTTGATTCAAGTTTTCAAGGCTCACTGCCTTTGAAGTGAAGTTGTTCAAAGCTATCTTTTTGTTCCAAAAGGCGATGATTTTATTGTCACCATTGAACACTTGCCAATGATTAGCATTGTCAAGCACACTTGGTCGAAAGACTAGTTTGATAGTGTACATGTATCCCTTAAAATCTGGGTGAGGAACCAAAAGAGTTGCAAAAATAACTAATGAATCAGTTTGGTCATTGAATTCCCTGGGTATTGCAGAGATACTCAACGCATCAAAGATTTCAATTTGATGCCAAACTAGATTGCGGTAATGGAATAATCTCTCATTTTTCATTTGCTATAGGTTCCTAACCTGGCAAACCACCAGCTCAACATCTCCATTGGTGTGAAGGAGTTTGATGCCCCTATCTTGAGTAGCCTTTAATCCAAGTAGTAGTGATTCATATTCAGTAGTATTATTGGTGTTGCTAAACTGTAATTTATAACAATAGTGGAAAATACATCCTTAAAGAGATATCAACACAATCCTATCTCCCAAGCTAGTAGAAGAACAACTACCATTGAATTTGAGAATCTACACATTATCAGAAACTCCTTAGATTTTTCTTCATTTGGAAGGAAGGATTCCTCTGGGCTTGCACTATGCTTTATTAAGTCTTCTATTGTTTTATCTAAACCAATTTTTAGATTGTCATAATTAGAAGCTTCATCAGTTAGGGTAGGAACATCCTCTATAGTCAATAAGTAATTACCCATGCCTAAAGAGTCAAATAGAATTTGAGCTTTAAGCGCTGATGTTTGAGTGACAACATATTTTACCTCCTTCTCAAGGAGCAATCTCTGCATGACACCTTTGATCGGGATCCTCACTTTAGACAGGTCCATACTTAACTCACCACCAACATCCTTGTAAAAATTTTACCCAAGAAGAATGCCATATGAGGTTGGGACATTAGCCACTAGGATTGTTATCTTAATTTTCTTATTCGAGAATGCTACAAATGCAAATTGGGCATCCATGATTTATCCCAATAGTGGCACTTATTTTGTGTCCATGGAGAAACATCTCCCAAAGGTCTTGGTTAGTGTGAGTCCAAGATATTCTACCACTTTGGTAGGCATGACATTGTTAGATGCTCTTGAGTCTATGATACAATTGTTCAGCTGGTGTCCATTTATCAGCAGGGAGACATAACATGGTTCTGTCCTCCTGAGAGCAGTAGGAGGAGTAATGACAAGGTTATTCTGGGTGGATGTGTGAGTCACCTTTGGAATAGCTGGTCTTATAGGGATGATTTTATTCTTTACACACTAAACCAACTTATCCAACTGCTTATTGTTGGATTGCAGAAATTTAAATTTAGACATTTGAATTTTGGTTTTCTTAACATGGTCGATTATATCAAATGTCTTAAATGAATTATTAATAGGGGAATGAAGTTCATCCTTTTGGTTTTTAAGAGGGGGGTACTGATCTATGAAATTAAATTTGAAGGTGAAGGCGTACTTGAGGTAATTACTTTTTTAGTGATCACAAGGTCCTTTGATTGAAAAGGTATAGTGGTTCCTCGCTTAGCAATTGAAACTACTATTTGAGCTCTCTCTTCTATTTTTTTTTATCAGCTTGCTAGGCTGATTTGTTCTAGGACTAGGTGAATATGACATATGTTCAATCAAACACTTCGCCTTTACTTCTGGTTTCATCCTCGTAATTCCAAAAACTAATGTTGGAGTCACTAGTTGATTCTTCTTGGTTTTCTATGAAGAGATCAACGTCATCTTCTTGGTTCAGCTAAAGCTCAAAGGAGAAATCAGATTCTATATCAAGATATCCAACTTCTCAATTGGTTGGAGGTGCTTCAATGGCACGTTTCCCCTATTGGGGAGGAAGACAATTTGGCTGCCCTTGGTTCTTGGCAGCATTGCCTTGGTATGACTAATTCAGAAAAGTCCTCCTTGTTATATCTCAGTATGAAGGAGGAGCAGACATTCCTTGCACCATTTGCTTTTTGAGAGATAAAAACTCATTTTCTAGCTTCTACACCATAAGATTAGTGGTGCCTATAGATGGATATTCAGAGGATGAAGAAGATTTACCTCTTTTAGGATCTTTCCTTATCTTTCCTGTCAAGATAAGGTCATCTTCCACTCAGTGGCCAAATCTTGAGCTAAAACAAGGTCTATGTGGTTAGCATATCTTAGCAAGAAACTCACTTCAAGAAGCTAAGAGTTGATGAAGAAGCATTTGAGATTCTGAGCTATTGGATGAGTAATGGTAGGAATCCTATTCCTCAACTTGTCAAACATAGCTATAAAGTCCCTCATAGGTTCATGACAGTCCTTCTTCATTTGTGTGAGCTGATCCAACAAGGCATATGCATCTTCTACAGGCTTGAACCTAGCTTCAAATTTGGCTTTGAGAGTGTTCTATTTAGTCACTAACCGAGTCTACATATGGTAAAACTAGTCTACAGTAACACCTTGTAATGTTTCTACAAACAGCCTGACTGCTATGTTTTCATACTCCACACCTATCATGCCACAGGCTATGCTGAAGGCTAAAATATGTTCATCAAGATGAACTCTCTCATCACCATATAATTTGGGGAAATTCTTCCTTAAACTATGAGTTAGCTCATGTAGAGGTGGAGTTAGATTGAGTGGACCAAACGAGTTACCCTAAGGGCCTTGAACTTCCATTATTTGACTACTAAAGGGACGGATAACAAATGTTTGAGAGGTATGTATTGACAAAGCTCTGCTAATAGTATAAATGGATGCTTTGCCTAGTAATAGAGACTTGATTTTGGTAGGAGTAAAAATCCTAGTTTGTTGAAGGTGAGATGGAGAAGGAAATAGGTCAAAATCACTTTGTTGTACTGACTCAAATACAGGGTAAACAATACCTTTAAATCTCTAGATTCTTGTATACCATGGATCTACCAGAGTGTAAAACTAAAATGGATAAAGATAGGGACTTCTTTAATTTTAAGCTTGAGGCTTCAAACTACACAAAATGTTCCCTAATGGAGTCACAAAAAACTATTGGGTGAATATTTTGTCACAAGCTAACTAATGGATAAAATAGGCTATTTCAACCTTATCATAGGGAGATTTATCAGCCAAATGTCCAGGTTGACCACATCAAAATGAGATAAATCTCTCCTCTCATCAAGAAGAGGTTCCCTATAAGTATGAGGTACTAAAATATATTATATATATAATCTGAAAATAACACTTAGGGTAGGATAATGCCATCTATCTCTCTTTCTTTAGAGATGATGTTCATAGATCAAATGATATATCCTAGGTAATTGCTGAAGGTACTTCTCTTCTTTTAGAAGTAATATTCAATCAACAACTAGATTCCTTCCTAGTAGTAATAGTAACTGGATGCAAAAACACAATAGGATGAAGTGTAGCACAAAGTCTCCACCTCAACTTCCAAAGAGTGAAATATACGAAGGACAATGGGGGAACAAAGTTGTCCCAAGATCCTTTACATAGAAATAGAAAAATAAACATGCTAAAGATAATTGTGGTAGTATAAAGTATCTCTACAGTCGGCTTCAGGACACCTTCCTAATTACTTCCACTAGTTCTACTTGTTAAATTAAATGGACAAAAATGATTCTAGGAAATAGACATAAGAATAATTTTCTAAATAACACAAGCTATTCCAGCACAAAGTTTGAAAGGTCACTTGTTTTCTCATTCAAATAAAGAAATATGGTTAACAATCTAAGCTTAATGTCCCAAGAAATGCCTTTCAATTTGGGTAGAGTTTTGCTTCTATAACAGAGAGATATCCCTTTATCTAAAATGAGAGATTACAATATATAGTATCCAAGAAAGACTTGACACTTTGTTTCATGGAATGGCCCATGCTGCATTCAATGCCTTGAATACATTTTTAGTTCTGTCAAGGGGCCATATTAGAATAGGGCATCAGACTTAACTGTGGCATGTCAATTCATCTCAAATGTCTCCTTTTGAAGTATGGGCCACTATGTCCTCTTTGTAATATGTGTGCAACTATCCACTTCACCTTTACTCAATCTAGAAAAATAGGCTGCAATATTGAGTGCTCACGCTCTTTGATGTCGACCTAGTGGACTATTTCACCTACTAGAAATAACTCCTACAAAGATATTTTAGTATCTCCTATAGCTTTCCCTCTTTCCTATTTCAATTTGAGCTCTCAGGCCATCTTATTACCTTTAGCAGGCTATTTTGGCTTCTTTCATTGGTTGTTTGATGATTTTTGTCTTTAGATTATGTGCCATATTTGAAAATAAATGGGAATTTTATTACCTTGAATTTGACGTCTGTGGGGACATCATTGGTCACTTGGTCACTTTAACCACATTGAACCTTGAATATTTGATCCTTTGACGTGCATTGGTTCAATGGTTCAGGTGGTCATATTGGCTCCTTCATTCAATAATTTCCTTGGTTCAATCACTTCCTTGGTTCAATCGCTTCTTTGGTTTAATTGCTTCTTTGGTTCAATTTCTTCTTTGGTTTAATTGCATTCTTTCCTCTTCAGTTGAACCATCTCTTTGAACTTGTCTCTGGAATCTTCTGCTTCCTTCCTTCACTCAAACCTTTCTTGAACCTTTGAAATTTGAATGATTTTGGTTCAAATTTAACTATTTCATTCTCTTTCTCTAAATCCTTTGTTGCTTCGAAGTTTCTAGTTCCTTTTCTTTTTTGTTCAACTCGTTGAACCTTTGAACTTTGAACCATTTTTGTTCAAGGTTCAATGGTTCAACCTTTGTTTCTTAGCTCTTTGAATCCTTTGGTCCTTCGAAGTCTCTCAAACTTTATAGAACTCATTAAACCTTTAAACTTTAAACACTTTTGGTTCAAGGTTCAACAGTTCAATAGTTTAATCTTTCTTCTTCGAAGTCTTCTTTTTTTTAAGTCCTTTGAAGTCGTTAAACTTTGAACTTGCCAAAGCACTTAACTCTTTAATTCTGCCGATGTCATTAAACCTTTGAAACCCTTGAACCTTTGAACCTTTAGATGTAGGGTTCAATGGTTCAATGGTTCAATCTTGTGTTTTGAAGCCCATTGATAAGTCTTTTGATTGAACTTCAGTGTTGAACCATACTTGAAATGCCTAAGTGTTGGGAACTTGTTTCTTTGTGAGAGCTCTCCTATTGAAGTCATTGATCCTGCGAGTCCCTTAGCTAAAAAAGCTTGAATAATTGAAGAATTGGAGTGCTCATAAAATTTTTGGAGAAGGGAAGAGAGAATTTTGACCTGCAGAACCAAAATAGTTGATATGTTGTCCCCAAAAATGAGTGACAGATTTTTGGAACAAAACATTTCAACAAATTTCCCAAGCTCCTATTCACAAATTCTATCTATCCATCTATTTGTGGGTTATATTCACTACTAAATTATATTCTATTACCCATATTTTTTCACAAAATCCTCCAAAAATGACTTAGAAATTTTGTGTCCTTATTTCAAGTAATAGTTTTTGGAACACCATGCAATATCATAATATCCATAAAAAACAATTTCGCAACTATAGTGGCATCATTAGTTATCTTATATGCAAAGAAGTGAAACACTTTAGAAAATCTATCTACAACAACAAAAATTGAATCATTACCTCTATGTGTGTTTGGCAATCCCAACACAAAATTCATACTCAAATTTGTCCATGGTCCTTTTCGAACTTGTAATGGCATATATAATCTAGTATTTTGTGCATGTCTTTTAGCCACTTGACATATTCTATACCTTGAAACATACCTTATCACATCTCTCTTCAACTTTGGCCAAAAACAATTTTCTTCCACCAAAGCTATTGTCTTTGCCTTACCAAAATGTGTATCTAAACCACCATTATGTAATTCTCTTATTATATTATCTCCTAGAGACCTAACTGGAATGCACAATTATTTTCCTTTGAAGAGATAACCTTTTTGCATAAGATACTCATCATGAATATCATCTATCCCACCTATTAATGAACTCCTACACTTCTGAACTACCTTGCTAAAATATGGATCAATATCATATAATTTTTTAATATCTTCAAATCCAACTAATTCACTCACCATAGTAGATAATAATGCTACCCTCTTGCTCAATGCATCAGCTACCTAATTCTATTTTTCTGAATTATTCTTCAACACAAAAGTATACCCCTACAAGAAAAAAACCCACCTTGTATGCCTTGTATTTAACTTTTTTCTATGTATTCACATACATCAAAGCCTCATGATTTGTAAATAAGATAAATTCCATACGCACTAGGTAATGCCTCCAATGTCATATTGTTTGTACAATTGCATAAAATTTAACATCATAAATAAAATACATAATTAAATTTCTCACTAAAATATGCTATTAGCTTTCCTTCTTGACACAACACAACACCAATTCCCAAAAATGAAGCATCACAATCAATCTCAAACACTTTGTTAATATATGGTAATGCAAAATTTGGTCTTTCTGTAATCTTCATCTTCAAAATTTTAAAATATTTTGTGGTTGTTCTATTCCATGCAAATTACTTTCCTCTTATGAAATCTGTTATCGGTACCATAATTCTACTAAATTTTTAAATAATTTATCTGTAAAAAGATGCTAAACCATGGAAAGTTATTACCTCTTTAATACTTCTTAGAATAGGATACTCAACAATTACCTTTATCTTTTCTTCATCAATTTTCACACCATCTTCTAAAATTATAAATCCTAAAAACACCAAACTATTCTACATAAACCTACACTTCTTCAAATTTACATACAACTTCTCCTTTCTTAAAAAATCCATCACCATTCTCAAATGTTGTAAGTTTTCTTCTTTAGTCTTACTGAATATAAAAATATCATCAAAACAAACAACCAAAAACTTACCAATATATTCTCATAGCACTATATTCATCACCCTCATAAATTTGCAAAGGGCATTAGATAATCCAAATGGCATCATCGTCCACTCATATAAGACATCACTAGTCTTGAATGTATTTTTACACTCATCTCATTCACAAATTTGAATATAATAATAACCACTCCTTAGATCAATCTTGTTAAAATATTTTACTCTTGCAAGCACATCCATCATATCATCTAAATGATGTATAGGAAACCTATACTTTATTGTAATTTTAGTAATTACTCTACTATCCACAAACATTATCCTTCCTCCATCTTTTTGTGGAGTTAGCAAAGTTGGTGTTGGACAAGGACTCATACTCTCCCTTATCATCTTTTTCTTTATAAATTCAATAACTTGTTTAATTAATTTTGCATGTTCTGTTGGACTCATTCTATAAGATTCTTGATTCGGTAGAGATGATCCTAAAATCAAATCAATGTGATGTTATATATCTCTCTTTAGTGGTAAATTATCTATTAACTGATCAGGCATAACATCTGCATATTCTTTCAACACTCTTGCTAATTTTATTGTTATTGACACCACTTCTATTTCTTCATTATTTGCTACTAATGCATAACAATAACTTGCTACCTTCATATCTTGGATAAATTATTTAGTATTGAGCATGATGTCTATCTTCTCTTCCTCTTTAAGAGGTAACAAAACTACCTTTGTACCACATTTACAAAAAATGTGCTTGTTCTTTACTCCATCATGAATTACTTTTTGGTCAAATTGCCACGCTCTTCTTAATAACTCACGAAATGCATCTATCAGAATAACATCACACTATATTTCATCATTGTAACTCTTTCCTCTAGAAAATTTGATTAAGCACCTTTTATCTACTGTAACTTCATTCCCTTTAACCACGAAATATGATAAGTATTATGATTCTTTTCACATTCTAGAATTACTTTCTCAATCATTTCTTTAGAAACCATATTTTCACAACTATCACCATCTATAATTACTTTGCATACCTTTCCACCTAAATTAAATCTTATTTTGAAAAATATTTGATCATAGCCATACATCACAACCCTATTTAGTCTACACATGTTCCTTCTTTGGATCAATCATGGTTCTCCTAATCATGAAATTATCCCCAACATCTGCTGGTGTAACTTTAGTATTCTGCTCTTCTATCTCAACCTCAACTAGATTCACTCTTGGGAAATCTTCTTGCCTCCTTTCTTGATCTTAATATTTTGGACACTCAAATGTTGTATTCCCTTCTTCTCCACATATATAATACACATAACATTTACACTTGTTTATAAACCATCCTTTAGCACCACCATAACCTCATCCTATCTAAAATCCTCTTCCTCTTTATTGGTATTGAAACCCTTACCTATTATCATAGTGCCTTTTTGTACCACGTGACGATTCACCTTTATTAGAATTCCTTCCTTTGAGTAATAATGGTTCTTCTCATCATGAAATTCTCTCAAACATATGCTAGTGCAACTTCAATATTCTACTCTTCTATATCAGCCTCGACTAGATTCACTCTTGGGCGTTCTTGTTAGTTTTGAAGCTCAAATACTATGTACCCTTCTTCTCCACATCTATAATAGACATAATATCTACGCTTATTCAAAAACTATCATATACCACCACCATAACCTCATCCTCTCTGAAATCCTCTTCCTCTTTATTGTTAATGAAACCCTTGCCTGTTATCATCTTGCCTTTATGCACAATGTGATGATTCATATTTATTATAATTAAAACCACCTATGGTGGTATTAAACCCACCTAATCCCCTTACTAGAGGGTATTCACCTCTTTTTGGACTAGTAGATGTCTTTCTAAAATTCTATCTATTTTGTTTTTCTTCTACCTTTAAAGCTAATTGATAAGCCTCCTCCATGTTAAGTATTCTATGGAAGCTTAATTCATCTTATATAGAAAATTCCAAACCATTTGCATACCTTGCATCCATCTACTCCTTAGTTTTCATCATGTTCAACTCGTATGGATAGCTTATAAAATTTATCCATACACTCTTGTATATTGTGATCTTTTTGCATCAAATTCTAGAATCCTATATATAGGGTGTATGCATAATCCACAAGAAGAAATTTCTCTTTTAGCATATTTTTCATATTTTTCCTTGAATTAATCTTCTCTTTATCTTTTCTCTATCTGTTTTTCTATAGGTGATCCCACCAAATTATTGAATGGCCTTTCAATTTTGTGCATGCAAATTTTACCTTCTTATCCTCTCTCAATGTCTTCCACTTAAATAAATTCTCCATACTATTCATCCAATCTATCAACTTCTGTCATTTTAAACTGCCTCCATAATTTAGAGCATCAACCTTGATTCCTTCATTTCTTCCATTTATATCCTAAACCATCCTCTCTTCCATTGACGATGGTTTCTCTTTCTTTTCCTCTTCTTACTAAACTTTTTCATCATGATTTGTGTCCTCCTCATCACCACCTTGTCTTCTTTGTTCAATGGTGATAACCTCTATTAATATTTGAACTTACCTCTATATCTATTGTATAGTCTAGTTCATTTTTGAAATAGTTCCGCATACTCTCATCATTTTTTACTCCTCCAAGATTTAAACTTGCTCTGATACTAGATAATGAACTCAAAAACTATCGAGACAATAAAAATAACCAATAGGCCAAGATCCTGAAATAATACTCAGAATTGATTCGTATTGATTGACTTGAAATAATTACAAACCCAAGTCATGCTTAAATAATCCTCAACTAAGAATTTTGAGTTGACATGAAAAAACTCAAAGAATCTAAAATCTAAAAAAATATATCTATTTTTAGCAGTCCATATTTATAGTAAGTTCTACATGCAAGTGTGTGTGTCTCTAAGAATTTCCCAAAATAATCTAAAAACTAAAATTCTCCTATGGAAGACAATTCAACTAAATTTGATGTTCGGTTATAAAAATATGCAATTTTTTAAAATAGAAAATTCCCAAAAGAATCATTAAACATTAATTTTATACCCTCAAATGATCACCTTTGGCATCCAAAAAATATTTAAATCAACTCTAAGTGGATAAATTGGCTTACGGCAAAATCAAACTTTTTGATATGGTCATTTTGTCATGTGTAAGATCTCAAACAAAGTTATGGGTCAAAATTTATGGCCTCAGAAGGTTGTCCTATTTTTTCTACATCATATCGGCTACAAGTGGATTTTCTAGACAAAATAAAATCTAGATAGGTCCATCGACAAATACAAGGCATGACTTGTTGCAAAGGGATATGCTCAGCAAGAACGATTTGATTATGAAGAGAACTTTGCTCCAACTATTAATATCAAGATCATCAATGTTTTTTACTAAAATGGATTATATTAAGTTATAAAATACCTAAGCCACAATTTAAAACTTTTTCAATGGATTCTTTATTCATTTGATTTCAAGAATATTAAGAATTATTTTATTAATTTTAAAATTAAGAGGTTTTAGATTTTTGTTTACTAAAAGTAACAATTGTTCTAATTAGAAGACACTATATGTACACAACTTATTTAATTAAAAATAAATCATAAAAAAACATATAATACAATCAAATTAAGGTTTGTAAAGTTTTAATTAATTAGAATGACCTATGAATTTATGTTTTACACACATAAAATACAAGTAGTCTTAAATTACAATGACCCATGGTTTTACATTTTGCACATAGAAAATATAGTGAACCTGAATATTATGATCTATAAGCATGGAATGAAATTATTCCTAATTAATATGAGGAAATTGAGATTTAACAATAACGTGTATTCACCATGATTTATTAAAATATAATGTAATTATGTTTAATAAAATGTTAATGTATAATTAACAAATTATACAACATAATATTAAATACAACATAATATAAATATAATATCTTTGTGAAATATGTTAAAATACATTTGGTAAATAAATAAAAACTTAAAAATATGGAAGAAAATCTAAGTCAATTTTGATAAATAAATTTTTAGACCTTACATTTTATGCTATATATTTGCTTTGATGCATAGATTTTCATCTTCATAACATATTCCTTTCTTTTTTCTTTTTAATTTTTTTTTATTCTACTTTTTTCTTATATATATCTTATTTTTATATCATGTAAATACTATGTCCCTGTTGGATTATTTTAATGATGTAAAATATTTTATTTATTTTTAGTTATTTTTTTTAAATTTTATTAATAAAATTGATTCAGGAGAATCGGTTGAGACCCATAACTAATTGAGAAGGCCTATAAGTCTTTTTACCCTTTTTTTTAAATAATAATGATACATAATATATTATTCTAGTTTTCCAAAATTATTTATCCTCAATGTAAATTCTAACTTATTATTTCTTTGTCTTGGTGCCTACATTGGTATTAGAGCCATGGCAAGAATTTTTTTAATGAGGAAAGTAACAATTGAAGAATTTGGTAAGAGGGGAAAGCAATGCTAATTATTTCAATTTGCATTCATCATCTAAAAAGTGCATCAAATAGAGACGTTCATGAAGAGAAAAGTGCAGGTTTTGTGGTGGATGGTACATTTAAATTAGAGACATGGCTGGGTATTATATATTCTAATATTTACTTAGTAATTGTTTTCTTCACCAAAGCTTTCTCTACATTAAAACCACACTTTTTAGTTTACTACACACATGAAATAGGAAAAACATGAAAATATTTGGGAGCAATTTTCAATATTTCAAGGCATTAATAGAAGTGTTCATCATAGTCTACTTCTGTCAGCTACTGGTTTGTTCTGTGAAAATAGGCATAATCTTGTGCATATAGTGACAACATGAGCAAAATAATGCATAATAAGTTAATTTCCAATTGTTTTCTAAAACACTTTAGAGAAATGTATTAATTCATATTATAGAATAACAAAAACAATATAATGATCTATTATATGTGAGGAATCCAGCTATATGGTGTAACATGTCTTAGTGAAATTTGGCATAGCAATGGCTGAGCACAGAATATAAATATTTTTGGGTTTTTTTTTTTTAGAGTTGCATTAGTTTTTATATGTATACCATGGGCTCCACAAGAAAATAAGATAAGGCTTATAAATTTAGATTATCATTCCTTTAATCCTGATAGAAGACCACACATCTAGGTGAGACTTTCAAAGTTTTAAAAAATGTAATATTCCTATTTGCATGTTGGATTGGGTCATGTAAAATAAGGAATGTACACCAAAAAAAATTTATGTAAGAAATTCTGTGAGTGAATTAATTTAACTTTTGATTTTACATACATATATTTTGGTGGGACTTATAAAAGTAATCTTTATCTATGATATTGTTTTCACTAAATTTTAAACTTGATTTTTGAGGGATTGGTTAGTTTGTTTTGTTACTTACTTGACAAGTGGAGGGTTCAAAATCCATCAGTATTAATTTTGGTCAAAAATAATTTTTGACATCATTTTGTATAAAGAAGTTACAGGATTTTCAATGTAAATGGTGATATATGGGTATTTTTAAATTTTGCAATTAACATATTGAAACTAATGTATTAAAGTGCATTTTTGATCAAATATGACACATTTGAAATGGATTTATTTTATAAAATCACTTCATGCTTGTACTTTCAGAGACAATACCATCCATTATGGGTCCCATTATCCTTTTGATTAAAATAATCTAAATGACAACTAGAGGTTGTAGGATCCCTTGGAGGCTAGAGGACAATCACCCTCTCCATTTAGCTATTCACTTAGACTAAGGATTTAATATTTGAATGACAAATTTTGGCTTGTGTTTTTGCTTTTGATTCCATTTTTGGTTTTGTATATATGATAGTCATGACAAGGAGTGGACAGAGATAGTTGTTTTTGTTTCTCTTAATGCATAACTTTTTACCTCTTGCTTGATAATGAGAGAAGATTTAGGCATTGGTTGGACTTTAATCAGTCATCGATGACAGTAACAATTGATAGGAGTTGTTATTACCTTCAGTGTTGAGTAAACATCATCAATATTTGTCAAACATCAGAGAGATGCGCTATACACAATACGAGTTTATCATTTGGATGGGTTCATGTGTGAGACCTTATGTGGATTGATGTAGTTGGACATGACATATTATGTTACACTATAATAAAGTACAATGATCTTCGGTGATGAGTAGGCCTTGATTGAGTTCATCAACATTTTTTAGCCACAACTTTTAGGTTTGGGCTTCTTTATTGAGCAACATTGTTTTTGGTTAGTTCCAGAGGTACAATGCACTAATTGTAGTTACAACAGAGTTTATTTGATGTCTTCATAGTCATTTATCTAGTTCATTCATCTAATATACCCTTTGGATCAAGGGACAGTTTATTTGATTATTTTAATGATCCAAAGTATTTTGTTTATTTTTGGTTACTCTGTTTTAATATTTATAATAAAATTAGTTCACGAGAATCAATTTAACCCTGTAACTAATTGAGAAACCATATAAATCTTATTATCTTTTTTTAAAAATAATAACGAGACAAGTTATATTATTCTATTTTGCCAAAATAATTTATCTATAACGTAAATTCTAAATAATTGTTTCTTGATCTCGGTGCCTACAACACCTTATAACTATCATGTCCATTTTTTTGGTGATGCAACTCTTATATACATTATAATAATTAGAACTGTGATTAAAATTGTTTGTAAAAACAAAATAGAGTATGTATTGAGTTTTGGCGAATGGTGTCCACTAACCCACCTTTAAAAATCCACTGATTTAAAACTAGAGAACTATAAAATTACTTGAAACTTTAAAAAAAAAAAAAAAAACAAACAAACAAACAAACAAAAAACAAAACAAACTTTTTAAATAATAAAATTAAACTTAATTCTATATTTCTAATTAATATCAAATATGTTTATAAGTAAATAGAATTTATTTTTATTTTTATTGGAAAATTGAAATCAAATTAAGATAAAGATATGTGGGCTTCAAATGATCAAGTGTAGGCTTCATAATGAAGTTAAAAAGGTCCTTCTAAACATTATAAATAATTCAAAATACTATTATTTATTTTTTGAACAAATTAACTACAAATAATGTAAAATATTAATATTTATTTCTTTGAACAAATTTACTATAAAACTAACATATAAATATAAAACTCTCACTTTATGATATTACACTATCCCATTATTAATTTCGACTAATAAAAACTATTGAATTTAATATTACTATATTATTGTTCGTCACAAAGAAGAGATTAAAGTAAGAGTGGCAAAATTATAAACTGAAATTCTCAATTATATGGATAAATGTTAATTGTTGGACATTGAATAGGAAAATGTAATGGCCTTGATGGATGCTAGGGTTACGACTGTGAATAAGGATTGAGTGTTTCTTGTGGTCGCTGCAGCTATTCAACAAGGAGAATTAGGCAATGCTACATGAAGACATGAATTGTTGGCTCCACGGAGTGTCACTAACAAGCAGAATGTCCCTCCGCTACAGATGGAAGTAGGGCGGCGTCTGTAGCTGTTTCAAATGATAGTTCCCTTAAATGAGTTTCCTCAGATAAAGATGTATGGCAACCACTAAAAACGACAAAGGATACTGATGTGGGAGGACCTGTGCGCATCCAGTTGGAGGTAGAAAATTCAGGAGTTTCTGAATGTGGGATAATTATTTGACTAGATTTGACCAAAATAGGTGTTTCTGCACGCGACTGCAGAAAAAGGGAAACATATCTTAGATGTTATCATGGGTTCGATGCTTTAGGATGGCTTGTTTATTGTTTTGGAGAGTAGTGTCCTAAACAAAGATCGTTGTCCCTCCTATGCTGAGACCCTTTCAAGGAAAGGATAGTTTAAGCCTTTACCTATACTGCTCAAGATAACCTTGAAATCATTATTTCACAAGGAGGAACTTTGAGTGATCCAAGAGAAGGAACCTTGGATCGATACATTTGGAATTATCTGTCAGTTTAATGGCTTTTGTTCTAATCTTCATAACCTAATGGATAACGAGATATTGACAAGCTCCAGTGAAAGGTAAGTTTCAAATCAATCCTTGTGTCAGAGGTAGTTTTGATGGCGATTTGTTATTCTACTGAATATAAAGATGCCATTGTAATGAGTATTATTTGTCTTGGGAGGAACGTCACATGCTTTTGGCAAAGCCCCGGTCTCCTGATTTTAATCTTCATATAGAAAATATTTTAAAAAATAATTAATTTGAATCTGGATGCGAAACATATCCCTCCAGTTTTAGCATAATAAATTATTTAAGTCGATAGGAAAGTCTTTTATGTAATTTTTACAAGTCGATTAACTAAAGAAAGGTGTCATTGAACTCATGCATCATTCCTGGTTAATTTAGATGTCTCTAAGGAGCTACCTGTATAAGTGAATTTGAAAGTTAGGATTAGAACATAGGTTCAGCTTCTAGATTATGAAGGGCTACGTTTTAAATGTTGTAGATGTTTTCACACCAATCTTTTAGTCAATAATTATGTGAAAAATAAAATACTTAAACTAACAATTCATACTAACAATTTATGTTAATGTTGAGTCATACTTAAACAAATAAATCGCCTATGATGGAATTAAAAAAATAGATTATGTTCAAATGACGTCATTGAAAAAACAAAAAAAACAAGTATATACATTGAAGTTTTTAGGAAATAGCTTGGCATACCTAACGTTTTATCATGAGAAAATTAAGAAATTAACTTTCAATGATCTATTTAAAATAATATGCTGTGAAGTAAATATTTTTTTATCTATTTTTTCAAAATTTTGGTTAGGGATTTTATATTTTCTTTACCAAGTTATGAAGGATGTATCATAGTAACCAACTCAATACTTTCAAATAGTGATAGAATGTAAAATTAAAGTAGTAGTTAGAGAAGTAACATAGATTGTGGTGGATAGTTTCGATAAATAAATATTGAATTATGGATGAAAATGAAATTGATTATATTAAATGAAAGACTGTTGGGATGGATTTATTTTAAAATTTTGAAGGATTTTGTGAAATTTTAGAATAACCCAGAGTTTAGTAATTTTGAGAGTAAATAAGATAATATTGAGAACAAATGATATGAGTTGATAATAAATTAGATTATTTTGAGAAAACATAAATAAATTTAGACGTGAAATCAAAAGAATTTGTATAAAAATGGATTATATTGAGTGACAAAATGCCTAATCCACAACAAAGAAACTTTTTTTCAATAGTTTTATTACTCTTGTGATTTGAAGGAATATCAGTAATTTTTTTTTATTAATTTAAAAATTAAAAAAATTTAAGCATTTTATGATGTTGATGGTTTATTGATCTAAAAATTAACAATTAAATTAATAGATACTTAAACTTATTATTCAAATTATTTTCTTTCTCTAAAACGAATTTAATTTTTGAAATATAGAGACACCTTGTCAATATTAACTTATGTTTAGAGAGAAATAAAAAAATAGTTCATTTTTATATATATAAAAATTAATACTTAATTTAATTATAAGACATTATATATATAATTTATTTTATCAAAAAACATAAAAAATGATGAAATTTAATAAAATTAATGTATTTAATTTTTTTGAAAATAAATAATCTCAAAAACTTAAGCTCGTTCTAATTGGAAGATGCTATGGTTTTAATATTTTCATGAATTAAAATGACCTATGGATTTAAATTATATGCACTAAATATAACAAGTCATAAATTACAATGATCCATGGTTTTAAATTTTTCAAATAGAAAATATGGTGGAGGTAAAAATTATAATCTAAAAGCATGGAATGAAATTATTCATTATTAATATGTAGAAACTGAGATAGATAATGTAGATTCGATATGAGTTATTCAAATATTATGAATTACATTAATTAAAATGTTTAAAATACATGTATAATAAAATAATAATGCATAATTAATAAATTATACAATAATATATAAAATAAAATATGATATAAATAGAATATTTGTGTACAATGGTAAAAAATAAAAAATTTAAAAATATATAATTAAATCGAAGCCAATTCTCATGAAAATATTTTTAGAGTGTACATTTTCTATCATATATATTATGCCATATATAATTTTATAATGAACTCGAAAACTATCAAAACAATAAATTATCAATAAGTCAGCATCTAAAATAATAATTAGTACTAATTCATATTAAATAAATTTAAATAATTAGAAATCATGCATAAATAAGTCTCAACTCATAAATAGATTTGACATGTAAAATTTAAAAAAAAAAACTAAAATATAAAAAAAAAACCTTATTTTTAGCTGCTCTTATTTATAGTAAGTTTCACATGAAAGCGATTGTAGCTCTAAAAAGCTCATAAAATAAACTAAATGGTATGATTATCCCATATAATTAATTTCATTTAAAGTTAATCTTGAGTCTTAAAAATATACAATTTAAAAAAAAAAAATAGGAATATCAAAAATATAATTAAACTATAATTTTGGACCATTAGATGATCAAGTATGGTCTTTAAAAAATATGGAAAACACATATAAGAAAAAATCATGGCTTAGGGTAGAAATAAATTTTTTGAGATAGTCATTTTGGCATGTATAATCTAGTAACCTACAATGGCATGTATAATCTAGTATTTTGTATATGTCTTTTATCCACCTGACATATCCTGCACCTTGAAACATACCTTGCCACAATACTCTTCATATTTGGCAAAAAATGTTTTTCCTCAATCAGAGCTATTATCTTCATCTTACCAAAATGTCTAAGCAAACCTCTACTATGTAATTATCTGATGATATTGTCTCATAGAGACCCAAATAGAATGCATAACTATTTCCTTTTGAATATATAACCTTATTGAATAATATACTCATTATGAATAGTATCTACCCACCTATTAATGGATTTCTACACTACTCAACTACCTTACCAAAATATGGATCAGTGTCATATAATTTTTTTTTTTTTCCTGATTTATGTTTCAACATAAAAGTATACCCCTACAAGAAAGATACCCACTTGGCTTGCCTAATATTCAACTTTTTTTTTTGTGTATTCACATACTTGAAATTATCATGATTTGTAAATAGGATAAACTCCTTATCCACCATATTCCTCCAATGTCTTAATGCTTGTACAATTACATAAAGTTCAACATCTTAGTACAATATTTTGTTATTATCTCATTAAATTTATTACTAGAATATGCTATTTGTGTCCCTTTTAACTCAACATAGTACCAATTATCATAAATGAAACATTAAAATTAACCTCAAACACTTTTCTAAAATATTGTGATGCTCAAATCCATCTTTATGTGATCTTCTTCTTAAAAAATTCAAAGCTTTCTATGGCTGCTCTAGTCCATAGAAATTCCTTCCATCTCATGCATACTATTATTTTTCCACAATAGTACTAAATATTTTAATAAATTTTCTATAAAAATTTGTTGAACCATGGAAACTTCTTACATCTGTAATGCTTTTTGGAATAGGCCACTCAATAATTGCCTTTATTTCTTTTTCATCCATTCTAACACCATCTGCTGAAATTACAAATATTTAAAATATCAAATTATTCTACATAAATTTTTACTTCTTCAAATTTGCATACAACTCCTTTCTTAACAAATACAGTACCATTCTCAAATATTGTAAGTTTTCTTCTTTAGTCTTACTTAATATAAAAATATCCTCAAAATAAACAACCACAAACTTACCAATATATTCTTGTAGCATTGTATTCTTCATCCTCATAAATGTGGTTGGTGAATTAGATACATTAAAGGCCAACACCATCCACTTATATAGGCCATTCCTAGTATTTAATGCAATTTTACACTCATCTCCTTCATGAATTTTAATCTAATAATAATAACTATATAGATAATTCTTAGTAAAATGTTTATTTCCTGCAAGCACATCGATTATATCATGTAAATGAGGCATATACAATCTATTATTGATAATAATTTTATTAATTTCTCTACTATCCACACAGATTCTCTATCCTTCATATTTATTTGGATTTAGAAACATTGGTGTTGCATATGGACTCATACTCTCCCTTATCAACTTCTTTCTTAACAATTTACTAACACGTTTATTTAATTCTCCATATTCTATTAGACTCATATTATAATCTATTTGATTGGGTAGAACTGATCCTTGAATCAAATCAATATGATGCTAAATATATTTTTTTGGTGGTAAACAATTTGGTAATTCATCAGGCATAATTATTTCAATACTCTTGCTACTTTTGTTGGTAATTCATCAGGAAAAACTATTGAAATAACATACGCATATTATTTCAATACTCTTTCTACTTTTGTTAATATTTTCACCATTTATATATCTTCATTCTTTGTTACTAATACATAAGAAGAACTTGCCACCTTTATATCTTAGATAAATTTTTTAGTAGAAAAAATTATTTCTACCTTCTCTTCCTCTTTAAGTGGTAAGAAAACTACCTTTATACCACCTTTATAAAATATATATGTGTTCTTTGCTCCGTGAGGAATTACTTTCCTATAAAATTTCAGTGGTCCTCCTAATAACATATGGCATGTATCCATCGAAATAACATCAAACCATATTTCATCATTATAACTTTTTTCTATAGTAAAACTTGATTAAACACCTTTTATCTACTATAACATCATTCCCTTTCTTAATCCATGAAATCCTATTAGTATTATGATGTTTTTCACATTAAAAATGTATTTTCTCTATCATTTTTTTTCACATTATAATCTATTTGATTGGATAGAGCTAATCCTTAGCTCAAATCAATATAATGTTAAATATCTTTTTTAGTGGTAAACCATTTGGTAACACATTAGGCATAACATATTCATATTATTTCATTACTCTTGCTACTTTTTTTAGTAGTTGGACCATTTATATGTCTTCATTCTTTGTTACTAATTCATAACAACAACCCACCAGCTTCATATCTTAGATAATTTTTTAAGTAGATAACATTATTTATTCCTTCTCTTCCTCTTTAAGTGGTAAAAAAACTACCTTTATACCACCTTTATAAAATATATATGTGTTCTTTGATCCATGATGAATTACTTTTCTATCAAATTTCAATGGTCTTCCTGATAACATATGGCATGTATCCATCTAAATAAAATCACACCATATTTCATCAAATAACTGTTTCCTATAGTAAAACTTGATTAAACACCTTTTATATAGTCTAACCTCATTCCCTTTCTTAATAAGTAAAATAAGATAAGGATTAGGTTGTTTTTCACATTATATATGTAGTTTCTATATCATTTATTTATATACCATATTTTTACAACCACGACCATTTATTATTAATTTGCATAACTTTCCACCTTAAGTACATCTTATTAAAAAATGTTTGACCACAACCATGCTTCACCAACTCCTTTATTTTGTACTTTTTCCTTCCTTGGAGTGATCACTGTTCTTCTCATCATGATATTCTTTCCAACATCCATATGTGTAACTTTAGTATTTTACTCTTCTATCTCAACCTCAACTAGATTCACTCTTGGGTGATGTTTTGAAATCTTTTCTTGATCTTGATAGTGTGGACACTAAAATATTACTTGTTATTCTTCTCTACTTATATATCAAAAATAAAAAAATTGTTGATTTAGAAACCATCATCTATCACCACCATATCCTCATCCTCTCTAAAATCCTCTTCCTCTTTGTTGGTATTGAAACCCTTGCTTATTATCATGTTTCCTTTTTGCACCATGTGATAATTAATCTCTATTGGTAATAGACCCACCTATGGTGGTATTAAACCCACCTCATTCCCTATTTATAGGGGGTCTATCTATTCTTTGACCAAGAGATGTTCTTCTAAAATTATGCCTATTTAGTTTTTCTTCTTCCTTCAAAGATAATTAATAAGCCTCCTTCATGTAAAGTATTATATGAATGCTTAATTTATTTTGAATATAAAATTTAAAACCATTTAAATACCTTGAAGTCATGTACTCTTATATTTCATGATGCTCCACTCATATCAAAAGCTTATAAAATTCATCTGTATCCTTTTATCTATTTTGATTTTTCTACCTCAAATTGTAAAATCTTCTGTATAGGGTTTGTGTATAATTCATAGGAAAAAGTTTATCCCTCATCTTATTATCCATCTTTTATCATGTATTAATCTTCTCCTTACCTTTTCTCTATCTCTATTTCTATAGGATATCCCGCTAAATTATTTCATGACCTTTCAATTTCATGCATGTAAACCTTACCTTCTTGTCTTCTCTCACAGTCTTTAACTTGAGAAATTTTTCTTTACTATTAGTTCAGTCTATCAAGTCCTCTGGTTTAAACCACCTCCATAATATGGAACATCAACTTTTATTCTATAATTTCTTCCTTCTAAATCTTGATACATCCTCTTTTACATCAATGGTGGTTGATCTTGTTCTTCTTCTCCTTGTTAAATTTATTCATCATTGGTGATAACCTAAGTTAATTATTCCATTTGCTTCTATATCTCTTGTATAGTCTGGTTCATCTACAAAATACCTCCTCATCCTCTCACCATTTCTTATTCCTCTAATATTCAACCTTACTCTGATATCAGATACCAAACCCCAAAAACTATGAAGACAATAAATTATAAATAGGATAAGATATAAAAAAATAACTAGTATTTATTCATATGTAACTAATTGTAATTAATTATAAACTATTCATAAATAATTCTTAACTTATAATTAGATTTGACTTGCAAAAATTCAAAAAAACCTAAAATCTAAAAAAATCCCTATTTTTACAACCTATTATTTATAGTATGTTTTTCATGCAAGCATACACAACTCTAAAACTCTCCAAAAATAATTTAAACACTATAATTAGCATATATAATGAATTTTAACTAAAGTTACTATCCATTCATAAAAATATACAATTTTTTAAAATATAAAAATTTTGAAAAAATTATTAAACTCTAATTTTAGACCCTTCGATGATCAACTATGGCCTCAAAAAAATATTTTAAAAACATATACATGGAAACCATGTCTTAAATAAGCAATGAAATTTTTTAGATGGTTGTTTTGGCATGTGGAAGAGCTCAAATAGAGCTACGAGTCAAACGTTATCGCCTCTATAAGGTTGGCCTATTTTTTTTGCATAATTTTGGTGAAGAAATTTCTAGACCTTACATTTTATGTTATATGTGTCTTTTGATACATAGAGTTTCTATATTCATAACATATTCCTTTTTTTTTCAATTTTCTTCTTTTGATTCTACTCTTTTCTATCATGTCCTACTTTTCTATGATGTAAATCTTATGTAACTTAAAACTATCATATCGTATTTTTTTTGATGTAACTCTTATTTACATTATAATAAATGAATATATAATTAAAATTTTTAGTAAAAATAAATTAGGATATTTATTTCATTTTGGTAGATGATATCCACTAATTAATCCTTTAAAAACCCACTATTTTAAAACTAAAAAATTATAGAATTATTTAAAACCTTAAAATTAAATAATATTTGTTATATAAGAAAATTATGATTAATGCTATATTTCAAATTAGTATAAGAATTGTGTGTAAGTAAATAGAAAATTTTCTTCAATTATAAGAAATTAGATATATAATTAAACTAATGAGATGTGGGCTTCAAATGATCAAATTTAGGCTTCATTATAGAGTTAAAAAAGTCATTCTAACCATTATAAATAATTCAAAATTCTAATATTATTTTTTGAAAAAAGTTACTATAAATAATTTCAAATAATTTTATTTTTTTCTTTGAACAAATTTGATATAAAAATAACATAAAGACATAAAACCCTCACTTTTAATATATTACACTATCCCATTATTAATGTATTGATTTTAACATTACTATTTGAATGTTCATCACAAAGGGAAGATTAAACTAAGAGTTGTAAAATAATAAGTTGAAAGATTGAAGGGAAGAAAGTTAATTATTGGATATTAAATAGGAAAATGCAATGTATTATGATTGTAAATAAGTAAGGATGCTTTCTTATGGTTTATGTAGATAATTAACATGGAGAATTAGGCAGTGCTAGATGAAGACATGAATTGTTGGCTCCAATGAGTTCCACTGATGAAGACACGAATTATATTTGTTTCAAATGGTAGTTGCACTTAAATACTTTAGTTAGATAATGATATATGGAAACCACTAAAAATGATAAAAAATACATATATGGGAGGCCTTGTGGGCATCTAGCTGGAGGTAAAAATTTTAGGGGTTTCTTAATTTGGGATAATTATTGGACCAGATTTGATAAAAATAGGTGATTTTGTAGGTATCTATAGAAAAATAGAAAACTATATAAGGTTTTATCATGATTTCAATGGTTTCAGATGTATTATTAATTATTAATTAGAGTAGTGGCCTTTGTAATGATCAATGTCCCTTATATGCTAAGGCCCTTTGAATGAAAGCATGGTTTAAGACTTTACCTACTGCAGAAGATAACCTTGATATCATTTTTCATATGGAATAATATTGAGTCATACAAGAAAGGAAACTTTAGATCGATAAAAATGTAACAATATTTGAATTTAGTGACTTTTATTTTAATCTTCAAAACATCTGTGATTGGATAACAAGACATTGACAAGATCTAGTGAAAGGTATGATTGAAATCATTCCTTGTGTTAGAGGTAGTTTTGTTGACACTTTTTATTCTATTAAAGATAAAGATGGAATTTTTAATGACTATTATTGGTCTTAAGAGGAACATCACATGTTTTTGGCAAATCCCCAGTATCTTGATTTTAATACTCATATAAAAAAAATTTACAAAAAAATTGATTGGGATTTTAGTGTCAAACTTCTTCCTTCAGTTTTAACATTATATAGATTTTAAATTGATAGGACATTATTTTGGAAAATTTTGGAAAGTTGATTCTTTAACTGAATAAAGTGGTAATTTAGACTATGCATGAATCCTAGTTAATCTAGATGTCTCTAAAGAGGTACCTCCACATGTGCATTTAAAAGTTAGGAAGAGAATATGGTTTAAGAATTTAGATTATGAAAGACTATCTTTTAGATGTCATATATGTTTTCACACTGGTTATTTGGTCAATAATTGCCCGAATAACAAACATAAAAATTAAAATACTTAGTTTAATAATTCTAGTTTAGAAAATATAATAGTCCAAGATAATAATGAGTGTGAGGATGTAATTGAAGTTCCTGAGTCTATTCCTGAAATATCAATGGATGTTTTCGATAAAATTTAAAAATATATAGATTGTTTGGAGTCTTCAGATAAGGATAATACATCATTATTGAAGGCTGAATCCATTATAAAAAGGATTGATGATAAAAATTTATATAGTGATGGCTTGATGGTTCTAATTCCATTAAAGAACATTCAACTAGCTAATGTAGATGGTGAAGGTTTGTCATCTAGGGTTTCCTTGTTGAACCATAAACTAGGTGATGCTCTTGAACTCTCTATTCTTATTTTGCTTGATTCAAGGGAATGATATGAGTGGATGGTTGTGAGCACCAAAAGGAGAGGAAGAGTTAAAAAAGAGTTAGAACCATTGAATATGACTTATATCTCAAAATTAAAATGTTATGGGAGGGTCATAACTTGTTTTAGTTTCTTTTATTTTCTTTTATAGGGATGTAACATTTCTATGACATTTTTACAGGATATTTTAAATTCTATTGGGAAAAAAACTTCATTGTGTTTTATTTATTTTATATTTCTCTCCATTATATAAGGGTAGGGTCCCTTTAAAAACCTCACTATTTATCAATAATAATTTAAAAAATATCTTATAAAAATTTAAGCTATTTCATAATTATTATTCAACCACTACATTACAATAATGTGTACAACCATAAATTTTTATTTTGAAAGTTAAAAAATTTATCAATAAATTTGTAGTTATTATGAATGTATAAATCATAATACTATGAATACTACTAGCCTTAAAAGACTAGCTACCAACACTCAAGAACCCATTAAGAAAACACATATTGTTGGAAGTCATGATTTCTTTGAAGTCTATTTCTAGTAATTTAGTTACTTTGTTTGGTATTGTTTTTTTTTTCTTCATTTTTATCTTCCTAGAAGTTTTTTTTATTGAAACCAACTACTATCAAGACTAAAGTTACAATACACCAAGATATAAATCAATAAATCACAATTGATTCATATTGAATGAATTGAAATAATTAAAAAAAATGCATAAATGAGATTCAATTCAAAATTAGAGTTGACAAACAAAAATTTGAAAAAAAATAAAATCTGTAAAAATCCCTACTTTTAGCAACTACTATTTATAGTAAGTTTTGCATACAACCACACTTAGCTCTTGAAATCTCCTAAAATACACTAAAAACTATAATTATCTTGTAATATGAATTTCAAGTGACGCTGACATCTGGTCATAAAAATATATAATTTATAAAAAAATAAAAATCCTAAAATATCATTAAACTCTAATTTCAGACTCTCAAATGATCACGTATAGCCTCTAAAAAATATAAAAAACACCTTTGAGTAATGAAATTTTTGAGATGGTAATTTTGAAGCATGGAAGAGCTCAAATGGATCTATGGGTCAAAATTTATGGCCTCTAAAATGTTCTTCTATCTTTTCTGCATCTTTCTCCTCTTGTTGCACTAATATTACTTCTATCATTTTTATTTATCCATGTCTTTTAGATCCCATTCCATATTCCATGTGTTGTCTTCCTGATATAATCCATCCCACTATACCAAATACCTATTATAATTTCATTTCCTTGTGCTCACTGTCTTCATATCCAAAACCTATACTATCTTATCCTTCTTCTATGGAACCTACTGCTCAAAATTTACTTATTCATCTTCATCACATTTACCATCTTCTCCATGGAATTCATATAAAAATAAAACATTAAATACTAGATAAATATCAAAATTATGTGGTAAACTCACCTCATAGTCACTGTCATTAATTTTCTTCACAATTATGCATGGCATAATTTTCTTGTACTTCAATTTATTGTACGTGCCTTTTGGAAATATTACTTTTCTCAAGTAAACCATCAAGTAACTCATATAATCCATCCCTAGTCTTGAATGAATTTTTCCACTCATCTACTTTATAAATTTAAATATGATAATACCCACTCCTTAGATCAATCTTGGTAAAATATTTTTCTCTTGCAAGCACATCCATCATATCATCTAAACAAAGTATATGAAATCCATACTATATTGTAATTTTGTTAATCACTTTTACTAACCACATACATTCTCCATCCTCCATATTTTTTTATAGTCGAAAATATTAGTGTTGCGCATAGACTCATACTCTCCCTTAGAAGCTTCTTTCTTATTGATTTAGTAACATGCTTATTTAATTTTGCATGTTTTAATGGACTTATCATTTAAGCTGCTTGATTGGGTAGAGCTGATCCTGGAATCAAATCAATATGATTCCAAATACCTCTCTTCAATGGTAAACCATTTGGTAGCTCATCAAGCGTAACGTCCATATATTTTTTCAATAATTTTGTTGTCTCTATTGGTATTTGCATGATTTTTGTGTCTTCATTCTATGATTCTAATACATAAAAACAACCTTCCACCTTCATATCTTGATAAATTATTTAGTAGAGAGTATCCTTTCTACCTTATATTCCTATTTAAGAGGTAAAAAAATACCTTTATACTACCTTTCAAAAAAGTGTAAGTATGATTTGATCCATCATGAATTACATTCATCTCAAATTTTCATGGCCTTCCCAATAATACATGGAATGTATCCATTGAAATAACATCACACCATATTTCACCATTATAGATTTTTCCTATAGATAAATTTATTAAACTCCTTTTATCTACTATAACCTCATTCCCTTTCTTAAACCATGAAATCCTATAAATATTATGATTCTTTTCACGTTACAAATATAGTTTCTCTACCATTTCTTTAGAAAGCATATTTTCACAACCAACACTATCTATAATTACTTCACATACCTTTCCACTCAAAATACATATTGTTTGAAAAATATTTGATCGTATCCATACATCACAAACTTCATTATTTTATACTTGTTATTTCCTTCAAGAGATCATTATTCTTTTCATCATGAGACTCTATCCAACATCTATAGGTGTAACTTCAGTATTTTACTCTTCTATTTTAGCCTCAACTAGATTCACTCTCAAGTGATATTCTTGCCTTTTTCTTGATCTTGATAGTGTGGACACTCAAATGATTTATGTCCTTCTTCTCCACGTATATAATAAACTTAAGATCTATGTTTATTTGAAAACCATCCTCTAGAATCACTGTAAAATCATCCATTTTGAAACCCTCTTCTTCTTTATTGGTATTGAAACCCTTACCTATTGTCATCTTACCTTTCTGCACCACATGATGATTCACCTCTATAGGTATTAGACCCACATATGGTATTATTAAAACCAACTCATCCACTATTTGGACCGTATCTACATTTTCTTAGACCAAGAGACATTCTTCTAAAATTTTATCTATTTTTTTTTGCATTTAATGATAATTGATAAGCCTCCTTCATGAAAAGTATTTTATACATGATTAATTCAACCTGAATAGTAAATTTAAAACCATTTACATACCTTGTATCAATTTTATCTTATACTTTATCAAGTTCCACTTGTATGGAAAGGCTATAAAATTTATCTGTATACTCTTGTATACCATGATTTTTTTGCCTCAAATTTTTAAATCTTCTTTATAAGATTTATTCATAATCCATAGGAAGAAATTTCTCCTCCATCTTCTTCTCTGTATTTTTTTATGAATTAATATTCTCTTCACCTTTTTCCTATCTCTCTTCCTATAGGTAATCCTACCAAATCATTGCATGACCTTTCAATTTCATGCATTCAAACTTTACCTTTTTATCTTCTCTCATAGTCTTCCACACAAAGAACTTATCTATGATATTCATCCAATCTATCAACTCCACTAGTTTTAAACTACCTCCATAATCTAGAACATCAACCTGGATTCCATCATTTCTTCCTTCTAAAACTTGAACCATCTTCTCTTCCATCGATGGTGGCTCATCTTTTTATTCTTCTTCGTACTAAATTTTTTCATGACGATTTGTGTCTTCCTTAGTTTCATCACCATCTTATCTTCTTTTCTTAATGTGATGAAATATAATGAGAAGAATACTTAAATGATTTTATTTATCAAAAACACAAAATATATACATAATAGAATTAGTTTAGATAGTTACCAAACCTACAACTACCAACTTATCACTAACTACTATGACACCTAATCACCTAACAAATAGATGTTACAGACGCTATGTTCACTAATCAATGTTGTATAACAAACCATAAAACTAACTAATTTAATAATATCCTAATATTTCACTGAATAATGTAATATTATAAAAAAATTCCAACATTCCCCCCATTATTACAAACGTTGTAAAATGATTTACCCTCTTCACATAGCCTGCTCACTTTCTGAAGTGGCATTCCATCTTTGTGGCTTTAAGGTCTTACTATCACCTTAATTTTTCATTGTAGAATCACCAAAAATTTGGAAGTGATAGAAACACTTCTCTCTGCTAACACCTTCAGTGGTTTCCTATATTACGAGGATTACCACAAACCCATGTGGTTTTTTTCTATAGGTTGACCACAAACCTAGAGAATTACAAGAGGCTTGTACTATAATTTAGTGATTTATTAGATTACCACAAAGCCTTTTCCAAGCAAAAAGTGCTACTTTAGTGTTTTTTCTCCCCACAATGTTATTTTTTAGGAGATACCAAACTGAAAAATAATGCTTAGTAATTTATTGAAAAACACACTATAAAACATAAAGAAAAACACACCAAATTTTGTCGCCATAGAAATTATGTAACCCCGTTATTGCTGACTCATGAAAGTATGTATGTTTTCCTCTAGCCTCTGTGTATCCTTTATCCTCTAGTAAAAGACACTACTCACTCAGTTGATATCTCGATGAAGCTCAGTCGCATGAGGAGAAATTCTCCCCACAATTTAGACCAATATGACTTTTGACAACATTTGACACTAGATGTCACGTACAAATGATAATGCATCCTTATACAAAGAATTAAATTTTATTTTGATCATGAACCCAAATAATGACTCAGTATAATAAACCTGACTAATAATTTTGACAGTTTAGATTTTTTGATTGAAGACTAGTATATTACCATAAGACTATGGATAATGACCCTACAATGACTTGACTTAAAATTATATGTGATAACCTAGGATATAACAAAAGACACGTAGAATATATTTTAACATGATTTAAAAAAATGAAATTTCACTAGTGACCATAATAAAAACTAGATTTAAATAAACCCATTATACATATACTATTGACCTTTTATAGAGGAAAACTAGACATAACAAATAGACAAAACTATCCTAAACTAACATGATGTAGAAATCCTAGTAATTAGATACTTTGACCACACATGGTAACATGCAAAATAGATAAGACATCATGAAATAAGTTTGTTTTGTTAGAAAAATGGAAAGAATAATCATTTAAAAAATGTGAGGCGAAGGTATAAATAGTATTATACTAGCCAATAGGCATGGATGAAGAATAACCTTTTGCCACCAAAATGTATCACCAATGGAAGCTTCTCAATTGGGAATTTCTAATCTCTAGTAGGTATACATAACCCAAACTATAATTTCTTTGTTTACAACCACATCTCATATGGACAATCCATCAACAAAGGTAGGATTAGGAGGAACAAGGTGAGCATTAGGAACAAACAAGAATTAAGATTGAATCCAACATCAAGGTGAGCAGAGTGGAGCTAAAAACCAAAACAATTTTGAACCAATGCAAAAAAAAAAATTTCAAAGTATTTCAATTCTTCTAGGCTATGTCTTATTCTATTTTCCATCTTCTCTCATACTTTATCTACTGGACATTGAATTCAATATGCCAAACATGGAAATCATGCTAATTTATATAGAGTTGGATAGTTTGTATGGCACCATGGGAGTGCAGGCTTGAATGAAACTCTTTGTCAATAAAAATGTAAGAATATGGAAGCAGTAGGCTAAGATTTATAGCAATCCACTGCATACACCATTAGAAACCCATTCTCTTAAATATAGCTACTCTAATACCATTGATGAAATATAATGAGTAGAATGCTTCATTGCTTTTATTGATCAATAATAAGGAATATATACATAATAGAATCAATTTAGATAGTTACCAAACCTATAAATGCCAACTGATCGCTAACTACTATTACACCTAATCACCTAACAATTTCATGTTATCGATGCTATGCTCACTAATCGGCACTATACAACAAACTGCTAAACTAACTAAATTAATAATCTCCTAGCAGTTCACTGAACAATGTAATATTATAAAAATTTTCCAACATATTGGTGATAACCTCAGTTAACTATTGTACTTATACATCTCTTGTATAATCTAGTTCATTTTCACAATACCTCCTCGTCCTCTCATTATTTGTTACTACTATAAGATTTAACCTCGCTCTGATACCAAATAATGAAACTAATTACAATGAAGACCAAAAATATAATAGGAAAAGATTTGAAGCAATAATTGAGAATTTATTCCTATTGAATGAATTAAAATAATTATAAATGATCCATAAATAAGCCTCACCTCATTATTAAAGTTGTCATGCAAAAATTAAAAATAAAAATAAAAAACCCCTTATTTTTAGAAGCTACTATTTATAGTAAGTTTCACATGCAATCATGCACAACTCTAAAAATATTATAAAATATTTTAAACACTATAATCACACTATAAATTAAATTTTAACTAAAGATAACATTCAGTCATAAAAATATATAATTTTTAAAAATACAAAAAACCCTAAAAATTAATAAAATCTAATTTTTTACCCTCAAATGATCACATATGGCCTTTGAAAATTATCTAAAACACCTCTAAGTGGTATATGTGACTTATAAAATCAATGATATTTCTAAGACAGTCATTTTGGCATGTGGATGAGTTCAAATGGAGCTACGGGTCAAAAGTTATAGGATTCGAAAGGTTGTCCTATTTTTTGTGCATCATTGTTCAAAACTTTTTAAAATAGAAAAAAATATTTTATTATTGTCTCTAAAACAACTCTTTATAATGAGGCACTATGTAAACCAGCTTTAATAATAAATATACAAAAACAAAATCTATAAATGGTCTTCAAATTGGTATTAGAGCCACAAGATCATAGCAGAAGAGTAGTTTGGAGAAGATCACTCTTGGAGAGCTAGCAGGGCTTTCTAATCAAGAAAGAGGTGCAACAAGAAGGATATCATGGAATCAAGAGGAAAAATAAGGAGGTCAAGTCATCCAACAAATAGAAAAGCTTAGATCATTATTTTTGTCAAAGGTAGTGTTGTCCACAAAGAAAGAAAAAGTTATTCATAAAGAAAACATAGCCAATGTGGAAAAATTGCAGTTAGTAGATGTTTTTTTTTTTATGTGAGGATATGCCATTGGAAGATAGAGATCTAAAATTACATAGATATTTCATTAATCTAAAAAGGCAGTTAAATTCTCTAAAGCATTGCAAGGAGATTGTTGTTGAAGCTAATAGAGGCTTTAAAGATCTGACTAGCAAGTGAAAGAGTAGATAGATCAATCAGTTAGGGTAGCCTTTCACTAATAGTAGGTGATAGATGGTCATGAAAGAAAATAAATATAGATATTGTGGAGTATTTTCTATTAAAGGAGGCTAGATCCATTAGATTGTCAATTTAGATTGGAGAACTCAGTTATTGTCGAGACTTTAGGCCCTTCCATAAAACTAGCATAAATAAAAAGTCATATCCTACTGAAGAAGATATATCAAGTTATAAATATGTAGCTGGTGTGAGGACAATAAAGTGGTGATATTAAAATAATTATTTAAAAAATGCCCTACCAATTAGGATCATAGCTGAAGAAGATTATGTTGAGATAAAGCCTTATTAATCTAGTGTTAGAAGAGGAGACATGAATCTCGAAGGAGAAGACTTCAACAACATAAATATAATTTTTTGAAGAGTCTTATAGCACCAATTATTATTTTTGAGCCTATATTTTAAACTCAATAAAATATCAGATCCAAAATATGGCCAAATCAAATGGGGAAAGTTGGTAGTGTCTTCCTACATTTGATGGACAAAAGTATGGCATATGGGTAAAGAAGGTGAATATGATTTTGGTGGAGAATGACTTATGGGAGTGTGTGGTCATTAACTTCAAAAATGTCACTGATCAAGAAGAATAAAATGTATTATCAAATGCCTAAAAGACCCAGTTGAAGGAGAGTCAAAGGAAGGATGTAAAAACATTGAATCTTATAGAGATGATAATGGCAAAATCCATATATCCAAAAATTGTAGTAGTAAATTACATAAAATAAACATGGGATATACTCCAAAATTCTTAATAAGGTACTAAAATGGTACATTAAGTAAAACTCAAAATTCTTATAAGAGAATTTGAAACATTGAAAATGAATGATAATGATTCTATTTATGAGTTTCATACTAGAGTCCCTAGCTTAACAACGTAGTTAAAAATGAATAGTGAAATAATAGAGGACCAAAGAATTATTTAAAATATCCTTAGGTTTTTTGCTATGAGATATGATCCAATTGTTATAGTTATTAAGGATGCTAGAGACATCTCAAGGATGATAGTGGATGAAAAAATGGTTTCCCTTCAAACCCATGAGCATAGATTGAACAAATTCATGAATTCTTCCCTAGAGAAAGCCTTCAAGGCTCAGGATAATTTAAGAGGTAAGGGGAGAAGAAGGAAATTAGAGGTGAATGCTTTAGAGGAAAAGTAAGAGGAAGAACCCACAATGTTAGATCAAGTTCAAATAGTCAAGAAGGAACAAGAAGTTTCCAATTAAATTTTATAGACAAGAAAAAGAGTAGTACTTAAATTCAAATGTATGATAAAAATAATATTCAGTGCTATTATTTTCATAAATATGGTCATTTTTATAGTGAATACATAAAGAGACAATATAACCAATAAATAAAAAGTCCACATGTATCCACTAACAGGCAATATTCAAACAGTCAAGAAGGAACAAGAAGTTTCCAATTAAATTTTATAGACAAGAAAAAGAGTAGTACTTAAATTAAAATGTATGATAAAAATAATATTCAGTGCTATTATTTTCATAAATATGGTCATTTTTATAGTGAATACATAAAGAGGCAATATAACCAATAAATAAAAAGTCCACATGTAAGTGAAGTTTAACATTTTCCAAACATGTTCAGTGTATGTAATATTATTGAGCAGAGTAGTGCTGAGGCATGGTTTTTGGATAGTGGTAGTAATAACTATATGAGTGGTAATGAGAACATATTTTCCTCCATTGATAATAATATTTTAGTTATATATTTAGATGGGGAACATTGAAAGAGTTCCCATTGTTGGTAGAGGGAATATCATTATGTGTACCAAGTAAGGTGAGAGGAGAGTAATAAGATGTCTATTATGATCCAAATTTGAAACAGAATCTATTGAGTATTATCCAATTCCTTCAAAAAGGATATATCTAGTCCTGATGGATAATGGAGAGTACAAATTCTTTGATAAGGAAGGAAGCAAAAACATTATAAATATAGTATAAATGACAAGGAACCAAATGTTTCCTCTCAAAATAAAAATTTATCCTCTAAATAGTACATCAGTACTACATCAAGCATCCTTCAGGAAAATCATCACAGACACATCTAGACTCATTCATTTGAGGTATGGGAATTTATTTTTTTATAGATTAGATATTTTATCTAAGAAGAATATGTTTATAGGTCTACCATGGATACTAGAACCTAAAATAAAATGTGAGTCATGTATTTTTAGGGAATAACATAGGCAGCATTTTCAATCAAAGATATCTAAAAGGGAAAAAAACAACTTTGGAATTGGTGCACTCAGATTTATGTGGCCCAATTAAAAATCTCACCCACTCTATGAATGCATATTTATTAATCTTCATAGATGATTATAGTAGGAAAATTCAGATTTATTTCCTAATGAATAAGTCTAGAAATTTTGAGAAATTCAAGTGGTATAAGGCATTGGATGAAAAATAGAGTGGATATTTTATCAAGGCCCTAAGATTAGATAGAGGGGAAGAGAATGTCTCAATCAAATTTTTATTTTTTGTCAAGAATGAAGGAATTAAAAAGAAGTTCACATCTAGATACACTCCATAGTAAAATGGAGTGGAAGAAGGTAAAATTAGAACCATCCAAGAGGTGGCTATAAACATGTTGAAATATAAAGTACTTTCAAAAGAATATTTAGGTGATGTTGTAGCAACAATAGTGTATTTGTTGTATATGTTTCCCACAAAAGTTGGTTAAAACATTACTTCACAAGAAGCATGGACAAACATAAAGTATAGTGTTGAGCATCTAAGAATATTTGGGTATGTGGCATATGCACATGCACCAAATAAAAATAGGTAGATAGATGATGATAAAGAAGTTCATCTTCATTGGATATTGTGAAGATAATAAAGCAAGCAAATTGTTTAACCCTGTTATAAAAAAAATTGACTAGTAAGGATACTGAATTCATTGAAAATGAATCATGGGATGGCACTATAGATAATACATCGGTTATCTTAGAATTGATACTCATAGATGATTGAATTGAAGATGCTCAAATTGAACAAGTCACATATCAATAAGGTGAACTATTAGAATAACCTATGTCACCTTCACAACATACTCTTCAATCAAGAAACTCAAGTAGCACTTAAGACCCAACTCTTTCTTCTCTTATGCCTAGAAAGACAACGAGCTTGAGAGAGATCTATGATGATTGAAGATATGATGATGAAAATTTGAAATATGCTTAATTTTTTCTAGATGAACCTACATGTTTTTATGAAGCGGTGAAAGAGAAGAAATCGTTTAAAATGATGAATGAGGAGTTAGCTAGTTTACATCAGGGTAAATAAGTTATTGGAGTAAAGAGGTTTTACAAGCCCAAGAGCACAATAGAAGGCAAAATTGAAATGTATAATGTAAGATTGGTTGTTAAGGGATACAAATAACAATTGGGTAGAGACTATGATGAAACATATGCTCCTATTGTAAGAATGAAAATCATGCAGATTGTTCTAGCAATAACTACCCAACACAAGTGAAAGGTATATCAAATGGATGTAAAATTCACCTTCCTAAATGGTGTACTAAAAGAATAATTCTATGTTGATAAACCACCTAGATATAAAGTACTATCAATAGAAAACAAGGTGTATATGCTCAAGAAAACACTCTACAGGCTTAACAAAGCACCAAGGACTTGGTATACTAAAATTGACTCCTACTTTACTATAAATGGTTTTAGCAAAAGCAGTAGCGAGACCACACTTTACATTAAGAAGAACCATTGTAAGATTTTGATTGTCGTGATAAATGTAGATGATTTAATCTTCACATGAAATCATGATGCTTTTATTATTGAGTTCAAAGAAGCAATGAAAAAGGCATTTGAAATGACAGACTTGGGTTTGTTAAGGTATTTTCTTGGTATAAAAGTAAAACTAATGGATCATGTCATATTCATCTCTCATTCTTTGTATGCTTCATAAGTCTTGAAGAGGTTCAAAATGTTAACCAACAAGCTTGCTCCAACGTGAACCACTACAAGTCTCAAGTTGAGTAAAGAAGATTGCAACAATGATGTGAGTTCAATTTTTTATAAGAGCATGGTAGGTAACATCATGTATTTGACAACATATAGGCCTCATATAGTGTGTACAATAAGTTTGATTTCTAGATTTCTGGAAACACCAAATGATACATATTAACAAGTACGTAAGAGAATTCTAAGATATATCAATGGAACCAAGAACTATGGCATTCTTTATACTGCATCAAGTGATTTTGATCTAGTTGGCTATACAGATATTGATTAAGCAGGTAGTGTAGATGACAAGAAAACCACATCAGGTTATGTGTTTCAAATGAGTTTAGGAGCCATTTTATGGGTATCCAAGAAGAAACCCATAGTTTCTCTTTCTACAGCAGAAGAGGAATATATTGCAGCAAATGCAACATGTCAAGCTATTTTGCTAAGGAGAGTTTTAGCAAATTTGAATAAGAAACAAGTAGATGGGAGAATCATAATTTGTGATAACATGTTTTCGATAGCCTTAAAAAAGAATCCCATATTTCTTGGATGAAGCAAGCACATACAGATTTGTTATCAATTCATAAAATAATTGGTTGAAGATGAAATCAAATTAGCATTCTATAAATCTGAAGATCAGTTAGCAGACATCTTCACGAGGGCACTAACAAAGAAAACCTTTGAATATTTGAGACAAAATTTAGGAGTAATGGATATTGTAAAAGTTAGTAGAAGAAATTAAAAGGGAGTGATATAATTCGTAATTTCTTCCATGCCTATTTTTAATAATTTAGTTACTTTGTCTGGTATTGTTTTTTGTTCTTAGATTGTATCTTCCAGAAAGTCGTTAAGAACTACTTAAAATAAAAAATTTGTTTTATTTAAGTTTGTAAAAGTCTTCTTTACAATGAAGCAATATGTAAATAGGTATTATAAAGAAATAAAATGCAACAGAAACTGTATGTAGACACTCACTCACTCACTCGCTCCAAATTTGAAAACACAAGAATAAAAGGAACTCTTCATTGATATTCATTGCAGAGTCAAAAGCATAGTCAACAAAAGCGTATAAGAAATCTGGAACATCTATACAATATATCTGTTGGCCATGTGTTATGCATTTGATGACAGTCTCGAAGGCATAATTTACATACCTCATTTATAATGTAGGATTAGTCTCAGTGATGATCATCCTATTTCTACATTTATCCATTCAATTTAATATGCTTAGTTTTCTAATTATACGGAGAATTCTCAAGATTACATTTTTATCCAATTTCTCGAATTAAATATATTTAATCTTATAATAATGACGGGAATTGTTAAGATAAAATTTAAAATCCTTCGAATTAGCAGAGTAATTATCCACTGTTTGACAACAATAACACAAGCACTTGATATTATTTAAAAATACCAACTAAGATATGCTTTTCCTCTGAATTTCCAAAATAGTGGTTTTGTACAACATGCTTTAATGTAATTTATTCCAAATCAAATCGGAATACAAAACATTAACGCTCTTCTTCTTCTTCTTCTTCTTCTTAATAATAATAATAATAATAATAATATTATTATTATTATTATTATTATTATTCGAGTTAATTCTGATGTTTTAATGTCACAGATCTATGTAAAAATTTACTGGAGACAATTGTGTAACATAATTAAACGCTGACGTTTAGGAAGAAAATATTACTGATTACATGTAATTGCGAGGGCTGTTCTCATTACAACATTTTACTAATTAACTTTTATCTTACATATATATATATATATATATATATATATAATTTATCTCAAACGAAAAATAAAAAATAAAAAATTTACATGTAATAGTGATGGCTGGAATTATTTGGCTCGAGTCAATCATTAATAAACAACTGTTCAGTGACTTCCGGAGTTCCCCAAACTCTTCAGCATGTCAATCCATGTTCATATTTCATCAAATTATGAACTGCTTTCCTGAAGTAGTTGAGGGAACTCAAGCAGTCCTGAACATACATAGTCAGCTGCCTCACTCCGTGCTATCTATGCAAAATACAATCATGAGATATAGTCTGTTTTATAGGCTTACAAAGAAATGTCAGGAAACGTGACTGGACAAAAATGGGTGAACGATATTTGTTTGGCAAATTCATTGAATTCGGACGGGTATGATGGATTGTATGCAAGAATACATTTGACAGGTATGGCAGAGTCGTATTATTCCCTAACCGAATTTTCGTTAAGTCACTTGATCTCCTCACGCTAAATGATCAACCACCAAAATTATCACCAATTTTAAAAATGGCAAGGGAAACCAAGGAATCAAATCCACTAAGATATTAGTTCATAATATAGAGGGATTAATAATGTTTCTAAATTGATTCAGGTATGAGATGTCCCTCCTTTGTGCTACTGACGCATATCTCATTTCATAAAAAACTTATTATATCATGTTTCATTCAATCCACATATATATATGTATATATATATATATATATATATATATATAATGTCATTGATAAACTACAATGTCTCATTGATATTGAAAAATGTACTTACTCTAGAAGAACCTGTTCTAAAGAGATACATTTAGAGCAATAATAATCTTCCTTTTATAACAAAATCAATGGAAATTCTAATAGTAATCTGATATAGTTATGTGGTTAATGGTGAGATGATGGCAATGTCTTTGAACCTATGCATCTATTTACTCTATTTGAATTAAATTAAGCAATTTGACTTAAAATTGTTTTTCCCAAAATGTGTCACTCATTTTTGGGGACAACATATGAACTATTTTAGTCCTACATGCCAAAATTCTCTCCTCCCTTCTCAAAAAATGTTCTGAGTATTCAAATTGTTAATTGTTCAAGCTTTTTCAGCTAAGGGACTCGCAGGTTCAATGACTTCAATAGGCAAGCTCTCACAAAGAAACAAGTTCCCAACACTTAGGCAATTTCAAGGTTAGTTCAAGGTTGAGGTTCAACCAAAAGGTCCATCGGCAAGCTTCAAACCAAGGATTGAACCATTGAACCATTGAACCCCGCTTCCAAAGGTTCAAAGGTTCAACGACATTGATAGACTTAAATAGTTAAGCGCTTCGGCAAGTTCAAAGTTCAACCGCTTTGGCAAGTTCAACAGCTTCGAAAGACTTAGAAGAAAAGAAGGCTTCGAAGAGTAAAGAATGAACCGTTGAACTGTTGAACCTTGAACCAAAATGGTTCAACGGGTTCAAAGGTTCAACGAGTTCAATAAGATCAGAAGACTTAAATGAAAGAAGGCTTCAAACAAAACATTGAACCATTGAACCGTTGAACCATTGAACCATAAGTTGGTTCAATCGGTCAGTTCAATCGGAAGATTCAAAGGAAGGTGTCCCAAATCCTGCAGGACAAGTGCTCTTGAGGAGGGAAAATGGAACAAAAAGATATCTTTAGGAGGGATTTTCAACGGCATAATTTTACAAGTGAAATCCTTCTGACAAAATGTCTGAAGGAATTCCTTCAGACATTTTGTTCGAAGGAATGTTCAAAGGCCCGATAGAAAGTGGCAAAAGCAAAGGAAGATTAACTTCAGACAAAATGTTTGAAAGAATTCCTTTGGACGTTTTGTCTAAAAGATTTGAAGAAGAAGGCCACTTGAAGGACCCGAAAGGGCAGGTACCCTTCTGGGGGACTCTCCATGACCACAAAATGGACCTTTCTCAAGGCCCGAAGGGACACCTTCCCTTCGAAGGGTTCCAAAGACATAAAGTTGAAGGAATTTCAAAGCTCGAGACTTATAAAAATAAAGGATTTTGATAAAGAGAATGAACCTTTGAGCCTTGAACCAAAATGGTTCAAAAGTTCAAAGGTTCAAAGTTTCAAGAAAGCTTCAACCAAAGCAGCAAGAAAGTGATGGAACCAAGGAGCTGATAAGACTGCCTAAACTGTTGAAACATTGAACTAATGAACTCTTATCATTCAAGGGTTCATGGTTCAAAGTGGTTCAAGCGACCAACAATCAGTGGTGTCCCCGTGGACGTCAAATTCAAGATAATGAAATATCTATTGATTTTCAAATATGGTACAGGAACCTGAAAACAAACTCAACGACCAATTGAAGGAGCTAAAAAAGTGAGTAGAAAGGGAAAAGATGGCCTAAGAGCTCAAATTTCAATAGGAAAGAGGGAAAGACCATAAATATCTGTCTAGGAGTTATTTCTAGTAGGTGGAATATTCCACCATGTAGACATCTAAGCTCGTAAACATTAAAAGGCGCAGCCTATTTTTCTCCCTTGGAATAAAAGAGAGGGGACAACTGCGTACATGTTTGGAGAAAGACCAGACAATCCATGGTAAGGAAAAGACATTCAAGATGTTTCTATACACCAAAGACAAGGCTGATGCCCTTTTCTAGCATGGCCTCTTGACAGAACTAGAAATGCATTCAAGGCATTGAATGCAGCATGGGTTGTTCCATGAAACAAAGTGCCAAGCCTTTCTCGGCTGCTATATATTGTAATCTCTTATTTTATGCAAAGGAGATATTTTGGCTATAGAAGCAAAACAATACCAAAATTGAAAGGCGATTACTAAGACTTTGAGCTCAAATTGTTGATCATATTTCTTCACATGAATGAGAAAGTAGGTTACCTCCAGACTTTGTGTTGTAATAGCTTGTGTCATTCAGGAGATTGTTCTTATGTCTATTTTTTGAATGCATTATTATATATTTAATGAAATAAGTAGAACTAGTGGAAGTAATTAGGAAGGTATCCTGAAGCCAACTGTGGAGAGACTTTGTGTTGCCACAATTGTCTTTAGTGTGTGTGTTTTCAGTTTGTTTCTATGTAAAAGATTTTGGGATGACTTTGTGCCCTCATTATGCTTCATATTTCACTCTTTGTGAAGTTGAGGTGGATACTTTGTGCTACACTTTATTTTGTTGGTTACCGCACATTTTTTACCTATTAATTATCACTACCAAAAAGGATTCTTGCTATTTGTTGTAGAACACTTCTGAAAGAAGAGAAGTGCCTTTACTATTTTAACTAGAATTTTCCTATGTTTCTAAACATCATCTCTAAAAAAAGAGAGATGGATGGTGTTGTTTTACCCCTAAGTGTTATTTTTTGCTTATATATATAGTATATAGCTCCTCATAAGTTATAGAGAACCTTTCCTTGATGAGATGAGAGATTTGTCCCCTTTTGATGTGGTAAACCTACACACTTGGCTGACCAATCTCCTTATGTTGTGGTTGAAGTAACCTATTTTACCAATCAGTTAGTTGGTGATAAAATATTCACCCAACAATTTTTTGGTGACTCTGCTAGGGATTGATGAGCATTTCCATTCCTTTTCCAGTCTATTCAGATTGAAGCATTTCATATCATTGGGGAACGATGTGAAGTAAGAAAGAAAACTACCAGCTTCACGCCAACAATTTTTTGTGACTCTGCTGGGGAACCTTTTTTGCAGTTTGAAGCCTCAAGATTTAAACTATAGTAGTTCTTTTCCTTATCCATTTTGGTTTTACAATCTAGCAGCTCCACACTATACCATAAACTATAGAGCTTAAGGTATTTTTGACCTTATTTTTGAGTTGGTGCAGTAGCGCAATTTTGGTTCGTTTCCTCCACAGCTTCAAGTTTAGTGAACCAACAGTTTTCCTCCTACCAATACTAGGTCACCAATACAAGGTAGAGCTTCTTTTTCTACTATTATCAAAGCTTTGCCTATACATACTCCATCCAGATTTGTTATCCCCCTTTCCATAGACAAATAATGGTGATTCATTGCCTCTAGGGTAACTCTTTTGGCCCACTCAATTTAACTCCATCTCTACATGAGCTACCACGCAGTTCAAAGAATAATTTTACCAAATTATTTGGTGATGAGAGAGTTCATATTGATGAAGATATTTCCACCTTTAGCATAGCCTGTGGTGTGATAGGTATGGATTATGAGGACGTAGCAGTTAGGTTGTTCATAGAGACATTACAAGGTGCTAGTGCAGATTGGTTCTACCACCTACAGGCTCAGTTAGTTACTGACTGGAACACTCTTAAAGCTAAATTTGAAGCCAGGTTCAAGCCTATAGGAGATGCACATGCCCTGATGGCTCAGCTCACACAAATGAAGAAAGAACCTCATGAAGCTATGAGGGATTTCATAGACAAATTTGACAAGTTGAGGAATAGGATTCCTACAATTTCTCAACCAACACCTAAGAACCTTAGAAAAATTTCATCAATTCTCAGCTACCTGAAGTGATTTTTCTGTTGAGACAACCTGGCCACATAGACCTTACTTCTATTCAATATTTGGCTACTGAGGTCGAAGATGACCTTATCTTGGTAGGAAAGATAAGGAGAGATCATAACAGAGGTAAATATTCTTCATCCTCTAAATATCCATCTACAGGCACCACTGATCCAATGGTGCAAAATCTGGAAAATGAGTTGCTAGCTCTCAGAAAGTAAATGGCACAAGGGATGTCTTCTACTCTTTTGTACAGAGATATACCAAGGAGGACATTCCTCAATTAGTCATACCAAGACAATGCAACTAAGAATCAAGGGCAGCCAAATCACCTTCCTCCCCCACAAGGGAAACATAGTATTAAAGCACCTCCAACCAATTCAGCAGTTGGATATCTTGAAGCAGAATCATATTTTTCTTTCTAACCAGAGTTGAACCTAGAAGATGACTCTAATCTCTTCACAGAGGGAGAAGAAGAATTAGCTAGCAACTCCAACATTAGTTTTCTAAATTACCAAGATGAACCCAGAAGTGAAGGTAAAGCAGTTGATAGATCATACGATGTATTCACCCTATCCAAGAACCAGTCTGTTCAACAAGATGATAAAGAAAAAATAGAGAAGTGAGGTCAGCCTATAATTTTAATTGCCAAACGAGGAACCACTCTGCCTTTTCAATCAAAGGACCCAGTGATTGCAAAAAGGGTAAGTACATCAAGCACTCTTTCTTCTTCAACTTCAAACTCATAGACCAGTACCACCCCTCCTAAAAACTAGAAGGATTAACTACATTCCCCTATTAATAATTCATTTTAGACATTTGACATAGTCGACCATGTAAAGAAAACCAAAATTCAAATGTTTGAATTTGAATACCTGCAATCGAACCCTGAGCAGTTGGATAAGTTGGTTCATTATGTGAAGAATAAATATATCCCTAGATGACTAGCTGCTCCAAATGTGACTCCCACATCCACCTAGAATAACCTTGCCATTGATCCTCCTACTACTCCTAGGAGGACAAAACTAGTTTTTGTCTCCCTGCTGATAAATGGACACTAGTTGAACAATTACAACATAGACTCAGGTGTGTCTGACAATGTCATGCCTACCAAAGTGGCAGAATCTCTTAGTCTCACACCGACTAAGACATTTGGGAGATATTTCTCCATGGAGAATAAATAAGGGCCACTCTTGGAACAAATTAAGGATGCCCAATTTTCATTTGTAGCATTTCTAGATAAGAGAATCAAGATGACAGCCCTAGTGGCTGACGTCCCAGCCTCATACGGCATCCTTCTTAGGCAAAATTTCTACAAAGATGTTGGAGGAAAGTTAAGTATGGACCTGTCTAAAGCAAGGATATTGCTTAAAGGTGTCATGTAGAGGATGCTCCACGAGAAGGAAGCAAAATATGTTGTCACTAAAATATCAGCGCCTGAAGCTCAAATTCTATTTGAGTCTTCAGGCATGGGTAATTACTTCTTATCCATGGACGAGGTTCATGTGGTGACTACTGAAACTTTTGAAAATGACAATATGAAAATTGGTTTAGACGGAACAACAGAAGGATTAGTAGAATGCAGTAGAAGTCTAGAAGAATCCTCCCCTCTAAAATAAGAAGAATCTAAGGTAAAAATAGTTTTTGATAACATATGGATACTAAAATTTGATGGCAACTATTCTTCTACCAGTTCAAGAGCTGGAATTGTGTTGATATCTCTTTAAAGAGATATTTTTCCTTCTTCATACAAGTTACAATTTAGCAACACTAACAAGACTACGGAATAAGAATCTCTACTGCTTAGATTGAAGGCCGCTCAAAAACAAAGGCATCAAACTCCTTCATGCCAAATGAGATGCCAAGCTGGTGGTTTGTCAGGTGAAGAACCTATACCAAACCAAAAATGAGAGATTGCACCCCTATCACAATCTGGTTTGAAATCAAATTGAGATCTTTGATGCTTTGAGTATCTTTGTAGTGCCCAGGGAATTCAATGATTGATCTGATGCATTAGTTGTTTCTATAACTCTTTTGGTTTGTCACCCAAATTTTAAGGGAGATAGGTACACTATTGAACTACTCTTTCAACTAAGTGTGCCTAAAAATGCCAATCATTAGCAAGTGTTCAATGGAAATAACAAAATCATCACCTTTATGGAACAAAAAGGTAGCTTTGAACAACTTCACTTTGAAGGTAGTGAGGCTCAAAAATTCAAATCAGCCCCTAAAATAAGTTCAGACGTAGGTGAAGAATTCCTACAACTAAAAGAGAATAAAATTCCCAAATGATTAGTTTCTCTTGAGAAGCTATTTGATAAGCATGATAGGTTCATCAAATAGTGACAAATGGATTCAATCTCCTCTTAGGAGTTTGATCAGATAAATTTGGGTACTAAGGAAAATCCCAAGATGGTGAACATTGAAAATCATTGCACTCCTGAGGAGAAGCTCAAATTTACTGCTATACTCTGCTAGTACATGGATTTCCTAGCATATTCCTATGATGATCTAAAGTCACTCAGGCCTAAACAAACTCACCATGAAATCCTTCTCAAGAGTGATTTCGTGCCTTACAAGCAAAAATCTAGGTAGTACAATCTAAAGTTATCAAGTAATATTCTATCTAAAATATTAAAAAAAATTAATGCTAAGATAATTTTCCCAATCCATCATTCCACATGGATTATAAACATAGTTCCTATGAGAAAGAAGAATGGAAAAATTTGCCTCTATGTGGATTTCAAGAATTTTAATCAGTCATCCTTAAAGGATAACTACTCTTTGCCCATCATAGATCAAGTCTTTCAAATAGTGACTAGTTCAGAGATGTTATCAATGCTGGATGGTTTCTTAGGGTACAATCAAGTATAAGTCGGTGAAACAAACTAGCATAAGACTGTCTTCACCACACCTTGGGGCAATCAAGTAGAAGTTGGTGAAATAGACTAGCATAAGACTGCCTTCACCATGCCTTGGGGCACCTTTGTATATCTAAGAATGCCATTTAGCCTGATAAATGTTGGTGCCACTTTTTAGAGAGCAATGGACTTTACTTTCAAAGATGAAATAGGTAAGTTCATTATGGTGTACCTTATTGATTTAATAGTCTATTCTAAGTATCATCCTGATCATGTGCATCATTTGCAACAAGTGCTGGAATGATGCTGCTAGAATGACATTTCTCTAAATCCCAAGAAGTCTATTTTTAGAGTAACAAAAGGGAATCTTCTCAGATGCATTGTATCTAGAGAAGGAAAAAAGATTGACTCAGAAAGAGTCAAATCCATTTATGAGCTTAATATGCCCATAAGTAAGACTGTAGTTTACTCTTTCTTTGGAAAATTAAAATTTTTATGAAGGTTCATTCTAGAGTTCGCTAAGAAGACTCACCATATTGTAATAATGATGAAGGGAAATGCCACTTTTAGCTGGACTGAAGAAGGCAAATTGGCATTTCAAGACATCAAGACAGCTATTGCCCATGCCCTAGTTCTAGTTTGTCCAGATTATACTAAATATTTCACCATGTAAAGTTATGCTTCTGAGCACACACTTTCATCGATTCTAGTTCAGTAGAATAAACAAGGTGTAGAATCTCCCATATCCTTCATGATCTATCCTCTCAAAGCTCATGAATTGAAATATTCAAATCTAGAGAAGCATGCTTATGCAGTGGTAAAGACAGTAAAGCACTTCCATTTTTACATCCTGAATTCACACACTATTGTCCTGGTTCTTAATACCACAATCAAATCCATATTAACTCAGTACGAGTTCATAACTATAAGGGGCAATTAGATTGCTAAAATCTAGGAGTTTGATCTTGATATCAAACCAATGAAGCTTGTGCGGAGAAGGGGTCTCTGCTAATTGATTGTTGATAATAGACTAGATGAATCAGAAATTGAAAACATGCCAACAGTCATCTTTATCTCCACCATGAATGAGTGGTATTTGAGTATTGCTAATTTTCTTACTTGTGGTAAGTATCCCTCTCACCTGTCTTGTAGAGAAAGGAGGACTTTTAAATTGAAAGATGCCAATTTTTTCCTATGGGACAATGACTTGTATAAGAGGAACCTTGATGGAGTGTTCCTTCGTTGTGTGGATAAAGAGCAATAGAACCAACTTTTGGAGTCCTTCCATAATTTGGCTCGTGGAGGATAGTTTTCTACACCTATAATTGTTCATAAGATTCTGCAAGCTAAGTATTACTGGACTACTCTATTTCAAGATGCATACAAATGGGTACGAAGATGCGAATTATGCCAATAGTTCGTTGGAAGACCCAAGTTAGTTGCTTTGCCTCTTAAACCAATGGTAATAGAAGAGCCATTTTAGCAATAGAGAATCGATTTCATTATTGTTGTAAATCCATCTTCAAGTGGTGGACATGATTATGTCTTCATATCCACATATTACTTCACCAAATGGGTGGAAGCAATTCCAACCAAGCATGCTACTTCAGAAGTGGTATGCAATTTTCTCAAGGAAAACATCATTTCTAAATTTGGGGTCCCAACAAAGATTGTGACAGACAATGCAGCCTATTTCTCTTCTCATGAGATCACTTAGTTCTATTTTTAATATGGGATTACCCTCTCCCACTTCTCTGATTATTTTTCACAAAGGAATGGTCAAGCAGAATCAAGTAATAAGAACTTGGTGACCATCATTAGGAAGCTAGTGGATGACAACCAATGAACCTAGCATAAAGCATTGGTTGATGCTTTATGGGCAAATAGAATTACACCTAAGAGGGTGATAGGTATGTCACCATTCCAACTTTTGTATGGTCTCAATCCAGAGATACCAATTAGCCTAGAATTGCCAGCATTGAAATTGGCAAAGGTGGTCGAATATTAGACATATGGAAGCTCCATCGATAAGAGGATCATGTGCTTGACTGAGCTAGATGTGCAGCAAACTATGGTGATAGACTGAATCACTGTACATCAAAGTCTTGTGAATAATCTATTCGACTAGAAAGCAAAAAATCATGATTTCTAGATTGGAGATCAAGTTTTTTTATGGGACAAGAGAAGATAACCAAAGGGAGTACATGACAAATTCTATTCCCTATGGAGAGGCCCATTTACTATCCATCAACTTAATGGTGAAAATAGTTTCCTATTGAATTATCAAGATGGTACACCCTTTTCTCTACCTCACAATGGGCAACATCTGAAGCACTTCAATTCTTGAAGTATCAAATAAGATGATTTGTACATATGTTTATTTATATAATCTTTAGTTCTATTTTGTGATTTTCATTTTAGTTTTTTGCACCTTTATTTTTTGGGTAGCATACATCTGTATCTCAATGGCATACTTAAAGGCACTGGAGATTCTAATTTCTACTCCCTTTAATTTTTTTTACAATCAATGTAAGTTCCCCAACTAGAGCCAGCTGTTGTTCTCAAAATGTGTCACTCATTTTTGGGGACAACATATGAGCTATTTTGGTCCTGCAGGCCAAAATTCTCTCCTCCCTTCTCAAAAAATGTTCTGAGTATTCAAATTCTTCATTGTTCAAGCTTTTTCAGCTAAGGGACTCATAGGTTCAATAGGTTCAATGACTTCAAAATGTGAGCTCTCAAAAAGAAACAAGTCGTTGAACTTTGAATTTGCCGAAGTGGTTGAACTTTGAAAGACTTAGAAGAAAAGAAGGCTTCGAAGAGTAAAGAATGAACTATTGAACCTTGACCCAAAATGGTTCAATGGGTTCAAAGGTTCAATGAGTTCAATAAGATCAAAATAATTAAATGAAAGAACGCTTCAATCAAAAGATTAAACCATTGAACCGTTGAATTATTGAACCATAGGTTGGTTTAATCAGTTAGTTTAATCAAAAGGTTCAAAGGAAGGTGTCCCAAGGCCTGAAGGATAATTTTCCTTGCGGAGGGAAAATAAAACAAAATGATATCTTTCAGAGGGATTTTCTACGGTGGAATTTTACAAGTGAAATCTTTTAGATAAAATGTTCGAAGGAATTCCTTTTGACATTTTGTCTGATGGAATGTTGGAAGGCCTGACAAAAAGCGACAAAAGAAAAGGAAGATTTTCTTTGGACAAAATGTCTGAAAGAATTCCTTCAGACATTTTGTCTAAGGATTTGAAGAAGAAGGCTGCCCAAAGGACACTTAAGGGTAGGTACTCTTGCGGTTGACTCTCGGTGACCATGAAATGGACCTTTCCTATTAAGACTTGTTCCAAAGTCTTAACGTTAGGTTAGATTCTTGGTAGGTAATAAATAATTATTGTAAATGGGGCATGCATCTTTTAGTAAAGACACCCCCATAAAATAAAATTAGTTAGTCTAATTATTAGGTAGTTTTAATGTTTTATATTTATTAATTAGAATTACCTTATAGGTTGTTTTCCCGTATTTAGTTGGTTATAGGATTAGTTGTTTTTACCGAACATTGGTAAAAACTATATAAATCTATGTTTGCATTGTAAAAGGGTTAACGAAGTAAAGGCACCCTTACATACTTGATTTTTTGAAATTAATAAAATACTTGTGCACTTGCACTAAGCGGCGACAAGGTCCAACCTATTTTGGTTCAGGAGTTATCAGTGGTACCAGAACATGGTTATTTTGGGAGCATGGTGAATTCGAAGGAGAAAGATGAAAAATCAATTCACGTGATATCATTTGGCGTGAAACAAGGTATTCCATATAGTATTGGTTTAAATATTTTGAAAAATTATTAAATTATTTTTATTTTTCAAATATTATTTATATTTAAACCTGTATATTTTCCATATACCATAGTTTGGTCTTTTTTTATCATTCATACTCCATTCTTCCTATGTTCAACCTCTTCATCTAGCATAAAAATGATATTTTTAGCATTTAAATGTTATTAAATTCATTATTTTTTGCCAAAACCATATTTTTACGGCCTATTTAGTTAAGAAAAACATCTGAAAGTTTTCATTCATGGCTGCCATTGTGATTTGCATTCATTTCATCACTTTCTAAATCCAAAATATCTACAACTCTTGATCAAATGGTATTAAAACCCCTCTTTTTCATTCTAAATTAAAAATCTAGAAAATTATGAGTTGTACGACCTTTCAATGCCCTCCTTCATTTTGATCTGAAACCCATCTTGCAAAAGAAATATAATTGAATTCCACCCCTTTTTTGAAAATTTGAATAACACAGTGCAATAAGTATGTGTTTTAAAATATCCTTATTTAAAAGATAATATTCCTTTTTCAAAAAATCATATTCCAAAGCAAAAAAAACATTCCCCAAAAAAAAGGGATTTCAACCCTTGACCTCCTCCTTTGTAAGCTTCTTACAAAATAAGCTTAACCAATTGCTCTAAGAGTATTTTTAGAACATTACACCTAGAAATTTCTACTTATACCATATTTTTGTGTATGAGGGAAAATTTAAAAAAAATTACATATGAATAAATAAATTCAAATTTTTCCCTTTTTATAGCTTCTCTTCCAAGCTTCCTCCCGTGGGACCCACTAAGGCAAATTTTTATATCAAAAAAACATTAGAAACATCAAAAAAAAAAATTGAATTTTATTACAGCACCATGTTTGCTTGGGACACCATGGCAGCTCCTGGGAATTATTTTTTTACCTGTTTTCTCACCTACAGGCCGTATAAATCCATACAGGCTAGATACAAAGGATTTTCACTGTGTTTTGGTAGATTTTTAAAGTATTTTTTTGCAAGGAATGAGATAAGGGTGTAATTTATAGAATAAGGTTGTAATTTCATGAAATAAGGGTGTAATCATTGATTTTTGGTGTGGTTTAGTGCAAAACCCATCAAAAATACTTGTTTTTCTTTTTTTGCTCTACACGGAGGTTAACTGCAAAACCCTGTAGAAGCAATGTCTTGTGCATTGAGTGTGATATTTGTTTCATTTATTTTGCATTTTGTCACACATTTCTCTACTGCACTTGCTTTCATTTCAAAATGCCGAAAATTCAAAATTTGCTTTCAAATGGTGATAGATTAACAATTTTCAATTATTCAGATTGGAAACGATTGATGGAGGCTTCACTAGTTTTTAATGAGTTATGGGATATTGTTAAGAATGAAAATCTCACATTGCCAATACAACAGGATAATTTAGATATATTCAACTTACATGATTCTAAGGCCTTAGCTCTCATTAAATGTTGTTGTACTCGTGATACATATGTTCATATTGAAAATTCTCTTCATAGTTACACTACATGGAAAACATTGTTAGATTTGTATGATAAGAAACTTAAACATAAGAAGATAGATATTCATATGCAGTTGTTTACTTTGTCATTAGATGAAGATGGGAATATGGGATAATATATGTCTAAGTTAAAAAATATCACTACTGAGTACAATAAGGTTGGATTTGGAAAACTAGATGATGACCTCATAGTTACTATTGCTTTGAAAGGACTACTAGGGTCCTATAGAAATTTTGTTGAAATATTGCATGTCTCTAAAAAGATCACATGAATCACCTTTAATAATTTTGTTGAGTTGCTCATCCAACATGACCTCTCTGTACCCAAGAAATCCAAGAAAACTAAAGAAGCCCGTGTTTTAGAGTTAAAGCCTAGTTCATCTTCATCTGGGCATCAAAACAATAGAGGAAAAAGTTATAGATGGGGTCAAGGTTATAGAGGAGGAAGATATCAAAATAGAGGTAGGGATCATTCAAATAATCAACAATCTAATCAATCACATTCACATGAAACAAGTGATTGAGGACATAGTCATAACTCATATAGGGGCAGAGGTCGAGGTAGATCATACATTCAATGTACAAGATGTGGAAAATTTGGTCACATTGCCTCACAATGTAGGAATTCTTTTGATAAAATTCGGAGGCCACAAAAAGTGACTAAGACTAACTCTACTTAGTATGTCAATCATGACTATGATGAATCTAGTAATGTTGCCCATGAATCTACATTCACTACTTTGGGGCACAATGACTTTATTGAATATGAGGCTAGAGATGAGCTCACAGATGTATGTGTTTTAGACACAGGAGCAACCAAACACATGAAATTTAGGAGAGATTTCTTTTGGTCTTACAAGGAAGATTCTCTCTCTCCAATTGCCTTAGCAAATAAGTCTATGCATACACCACTAGGACTTGGTTCTATTTGAATTCTTCTTCCTAATGGGTCTATAAAATACTTGGAGAATGTTTGGTATGTTCCCACATTGAAGAAACACTTTCTTTCTTTAGTAACTATTCGAAAGAAAGGTTATCAAATTGTGCTTGAAAATGGGCTCATTTACATCAATTCAGTGAAAGATGATTTTAAAACAATGTATACAGGATATGAAGATGGAAACTTGGTTAGATTACATTGTAAAGTGCTTCCTCCCAATATAGAACTTGTAGTAGTTGTTGACACAGGTATAGGTACTATGTTTACACAGTGGTTATGGCATCTCAGCTATGGACATTTGAATATCCACTCTTTAGTGGATTTGCAAAGATATGGTATGGTGAATGGGTTGCCCACTTTTCAAAAAGATAATATTCTTTGTGAGTCATGTGTTTTGGGAAAATAAAATCGAGAAAAATTTCCTAAACAGTCATCTTAAAGAGCTAACAGATGTTTACAGTTAGTTCATAGTGATGTATGTGACATGAAAAAGTCATCCATTGGTGGGTGTAGATACTTTGTCTTGTTTATTGATGACTTTTCTAGGATGGCTTTAGTATTCTTTATGAAAAACAAATCTGAAGTTTTCACTAAGTTTGTTGATTGGTTACACTTAACTGAAAAATAAATAGGTTCACATTTGGCCACTCTTCGTTCAGATAATGGAGGTGAGTATACCTCTAATGAATTTTTAGATTATTGTCAAGAACATGGTATTCATCGACAATATATTAATGCTTATACTCCATAACAAAATGGAGTATCTAAAAGAATGAATAGAACTTTAGAGGGCACAACACATGCCATGTTGCAATATAAATATCTTGATGATATGTTTTGGGCTAGAGCTTTGGTACTATAGTGTATTTGTGAAATAGGTCCCCCACTGTTGCACTTTTAGGAAAAAATCCATATGAGGTAGGGTATGGGTTTAAACCCAAATTTAAACACTTGAAAGTGTTTAGATGTGTTTGTTTTGCTTTGGTTCCTATTAAACATAGAACTATGTTGGAACCACGAAGTCAAAATGCATCTTTCTTGGTTATTCTAAAGATAAAAGGGGTTTCATTTTCTTGCACAAGATTCACGAAAATTCATAGTGAGTCGAGATGTAATATTTGATGAGTTTTAGACTATGAGCACTGCAGAGATTGATTCTCAACTTGATAGATTAGAGAGGAAAAATACAAAAATAGATAAGGGTTTGAATAATGGGGATAACTCTTTGAAGTTATGGTATGAGACTTAAATTCCTTCACTTTACTCTCCTTCATCTACAAGTTCACAGGTTGATGACTTAGAAATTGTTGAAAATTTTCTAAGTTCCCCTTCGAATGATACACATAATGAGAATTTTGGAGTCCCTAATTTGAATCATTTGTCTAAGTATCCAAAATGGGCTCAAATTACTTTTTCTAACTTAACAACAGATGAAGTTGGTTTAACAGGGCCCATGAATTCTCAAAAATAGGTAAACTATGCTATGGTTGTTACTACTTCTTCCATTGAAGCATCCACTTTTGAGGAGGCATCTAATGAACATGTTTGGCAACATGCAATGAAATGTGAGTATGATTCCATACTTAACAATAATACATGGGTTTTAGTTGATCCTCCTCCACATGTTAAACCCATCGGATGTAAATGGGTTTATAGGACTAACTATAAATTAGATGGCTCCATTGATAATCATAAGGCACGACTTGTTGCAAAAGGATATGCACAACAAGAAGGTATTGACTATGAGGAAACATTTTCACCAACTACCAAATGGCACACTATTCATATGGTACTTGCCTTAGCAACACAAAATGGTTGGAAAGTACATCAGTTGGATGTTAAAAGTGCTTTTTTAAATGGTGATTTATATGAAGAAGTCTATATGAAACAACCTCATGGTTTTGAACAAGTGGGTGCTAAACACAAAGTATGTAAATTGATAAAAGATTTGTATGGACTCAAATAGGCACCCAGGGCTTGGTATGAGAAAATGGATTCATACTTGAAATCCATTAGTTTTCATCGCAGTGAATCTGATGTACTCTCTATTTTTGAGTGCAGGGTAAGAAAATGGTGATACATGTTCTCTATGTCGATGACTTGTTTCTCACATGTAATGATGAAAACCATAACAATTCTGTGAATAAGGAATTAAAATATGGGTTTGAGATGATAGATCTTGGACTTCTTCAATACTATCTAGGCAAAGAGGTAACTCAGAAAGAGCATAGTATTTTCATTTCACAAACTAAGTATATTTCTGAGTTATTAGAGAGGTTTGGCATGAGTGATTGCAAACCTGCCCTCACTCCCATGGAAGGCAACTTGAAATTGTCTAAGGATGATAGCAGTGACTTTTTTGATGACACCACATATAGAGAATTGGTGGGAGGTTTGATATACTTGATGACTTCCAAGCCTGATATTTCATTTTCAGTTGGAATTTTATCTTGGTTTATGCATGAGCCTAGAGAAATTCATTGGCATGTAGCAAAATGAGTACTTTGTTACCTTTAGGGAATGAAAACATATGGCCTTGAATACCACTGCAACAAGAAATTCAAACTTGTTGGACATTGTGATGCAGATTTTGGCAAATGTGTGGATGACAGAGTGTCAACCATAGGATACATTATGCATATGGGTTCAACTGCCATTGCTTGGTGTTGTAAAAATAAGGATACAGTGGAAAATTCATCAGTAGAATCAGAGTATATTGTAGCATGGGATGCTTCCAAAGAAATTGTTTACCTTCATCATATTCTTGAGGATCTTCAGGTTTCTCAGTTTGCTCCTACAAAGTTATACATTGATAATCAGAGTGCAATCAAGATGTCCAAGAATCCAGTGTTTCATGATAAAAAAACCATATGGATGTCAAATACCATTATCTATGAATGCTGGTGGCAAAGAAAACTCTTGATCCAATATATTTCCCAACTGCCGATCAGATAGTTGATATCTTCACAAAACCCCTTGACAGAATCAAATTGGAAAAATTCAAAAAAATGCTTGGTATGTGTCCAAAGACCTAACATTGGATCATAGGGGGGTTTGTTAGGACTTGTTCCAAAGTCTTAATGTTAGGTTAGATTTTTGGTAGGTAATAAATAATTATTGTAAATGGGGCATGCATCTTTTAGTAAAGACACCCCCATAAAATAAACTTACTTAGTTTAATTATTAGGTAGTTTTAATGTTTTATATTTATTAATTAGAATTACCTTACGGGTCATTTTCCCGTATTTAGTTGGTTATAGGATTAGTTGTTTTTACCGGTCATTGGTAAAAACTATATAAATCCATGTTTGCATTGTAAAAGGGTTAACAGAGTAAAAGCACCCTTATGTACTTGATTTTTTTAAAATTAATAAAATACTTGTGCACTCACACTAAGCGGGGACAAGGTTCAACCTATTTTGGTTTAGGAGTTATCATTTCCCAAGGCTTGAAGGGACACCTTCCCTTTAGGGGGTTCCAAAGACATAAAGCTAAAGGAATTTTGAAGCTCGAGAGACTTATAAAAACAAAGGATTCTGAAAAAGAAAATGAACCTTTTAACCTTGAACCAAAATGGTTCAAAAGTTTAAAGGTTCAAAGGTTTAAGAAAGCTTCAACTAAAGAGGCAAGAAAGTGATGGAACCAAGGAGCCAATAAGACCACCCAAATTGTTGAACCATTGAACCAATGAAATCTCATGGTTCAAGGGTTCATGGATTAAAGTGGTTCAAGCAACCAACAATTAGTGACGTCCCCATGGGTGTGAAATTCAAGATAATGAAATATCTATTGATTTTAAAATATGGTGTGGAACCTAAAAAAAACTCAGTGATCAGTTGAAGAAGGAGCCAAAAGAGCTAGTAGAAAGGGAAAAGATAGTCTGAGAGCTCAAATTTCAACAGGAAAGAGGGAAAGACCATAAATATATGCATAGGATTTATTTCCAGTAGGTGGAACAGTCCACCAAGTAGACATCTATGCTCACAAACATTAAAAGGCACAGCCTGGTTTTTCTCCCTTTGAACAAAAGTGAGGGGACAACCACATACATATTTGGAGAATGAATAGACAACCCATGTTGAGGAGAAGACATTTGAGATGTTTCTATACACCAAATTCAATGCTGATTCCCTTTTCCATCATGGCCCCTTAATAGAACTAGAAATGCATTCAAGGCATTGAATGCATCATGGGCCGTTCCATAAAACAAAGTGCCAAGCCTTTCTTGGATGCTATATATTGTAATATCTTATTTTATGCAAAGGAAATCTTTTGGTTATAGAAGTAAAACTCTGCCAAAATTCAAAGGTGATTACTGAGACTTTGAGCAAAAATTGTTGATCATATTTCTTTATATGAATGAGAAAGCAAGCTACTTGTAGACTTTGTGTTGTAATAGCTTGTGTCCTTTAGGATATTTTTCTTATGTCTATTTGTTGAATGCATTCTTATTCATTTAATGAAATAAGCAGAACTAGTGGAAGTAATCACAAAGGTGTCCTGAAGTCAGCTGTGTAGAGACTTTGTGCTACCAAAATTGTCTTTAGTGTGTTTGTTTTTAGTTTGTTTCTATGTAAAGGATCTTGGGATGACTTTGTGCCCTCATTTTCCTTTTTATTTCACTCTTTGTGTAGTTGAGGTGGAGACTTTGTGCTACACTTCATTCTACTAGTTACTGTTCCCTTGTTACCTGTTACTTATCACTACCACAAAGTATTCATGTTATTTGTTGTAGAACACTTCTAAAAGAAGAGAAGTGCCTTTAGTGTTTTCAATAGAATTCTCCTATGTTTCTGAACATCATCTCTAAAAAAAGTTATATGGATGGTGTTTTCGTACCCCTGAGTGTTATTTTCTACTTATCTATATAGTATATAGCTCATCATAAGTTATAGGGAACCTCCCCTTGATGAGAGGAGAGATTTGTCCCCTTTTGATATGGCAAACCTGCACACTTGGCCGACCAATCTCCTTATGCTATGGTTGAAGTAACCTATTTTTCCCATCAGTTAGTTGGTGACAAAATATTCACCCAAAAAAAATAATCTATAAGAAAATAATGCGAAACAATATAAAAATGTATAGTAGTTTTCAATTAGAAAAGATTAGAATGATCTACTAATAGTATTTAACAAAGGATATTAAATTATTTAGCTTATTTTGACTGATTGCTAAACAAACAAGTTGTTTTCATATCATAAATTAAACATAGTAATCATGTGATTGTGTCATTTTATAGCAGATAGATTATACATTTGTGATTAAAAAATTATTAAAAATGCCTTTTAACCACATTTTTCTTAGGGGAAATAAATGAGATGTTATTAACATTTAAATTAGTGACATCGTGAAAGTAACCAAAATACTTATTGCCCCATGCTAGGTGCAAGAATCTAAAAAAAATATCTTATAGTTTCTATTTATTAAGAGGTCAATATCATTACATATTACAAATGTTATTAATGGTTTAGATGGTAGTATTAAACGTTATGACTATTGTTTCATAGGATCTATTATAATGAAGCCATAGTTCTCAAACTCAAATTCTTCAGACTCCATAGGAACAAACTACTTCCTTGGACATAAGGTAGTACTTACAGTCTATTTCCTACCAACAAAAATGACCATCTAGATATGATTTTGATCTATTTATACATATATTAACCCATAATATAACATTTATTATCAAAGTGTTCATTGATAAGCATGAAATTCTGGTGGATCTTCTTGAGCAAGACCTCAATAAAGGCCAGGGTAATTCATTCAAGAATATAAATTTATAGGAAATGGAAAGCACCCTCTATAAATGGATGCAACTAAAATTGACACTCATGATCTTACTTTCAATACAATGTATTCATACATTTTATGTGATCTCTATTATTCATATGAATTAGTATGCATTTCAATCACACATTTCACAACATTATCTAAACATTGATACCAATATCCAAGTAGAATTTTTACAAATATAATCTGAATCTGACTACTAGTTTACTTAAAGCTAAATTTTTTTAATTGACTATAAGATTTGCTTCAAAGTGTTTAGAAAAGTATTCAAATATTGCTTCCTCTATTTTATGTAGTAATATTATTATATTTTGTAGTTTTATTGGGTTTTTTATTGCATTATTTTTCTTCGTATAGGAATGAATGTTTTAAATAAGGGTCATAAGAATATTACAAATATATTTGAGAGGGATGAAGTTTATGAAGATATTTGACCACCCAAATGGTTGTACTTTTTGGCATTGGAGGAACTTGTGGATGATGATGCCTAGTTATAGAAGCCTCACATGGATAATTAATCCATGTAATTAATTATATTCAATGGTATTTGTGTGTTAAACCTACATTTGATATTTTGTGGATGAAAATAATTTTGGCTAGCCTTACATAGTAAAAGATTTATAACTTTTCAATATCTTTCAAATATTAAGATTCATATCTTTTCAATATCATCCAAATATAATTGTAAGTTGTATATTTAAATCTATATTATTGCATATTGATAAACATTCCTAAAGTATATATAGATTGTGTGGAGTCTTTGGCTAAGGATAATAGATCATTATTGAACGTTGAATCAATTATAGAAAGGATTGATGATACAATTTTATATAGTGATGGTTTGATGGCTCTAATTCCATTAAAGAAAATTCAACTAGCTAATGTAGATGGTGAAGGTTTGTCATTTAGGGTTTCCTTGTTGAACCATAAACTAGGTGATGCTCTTGAACTCTCTATTCTTATTTTTCTTCATTCAAGGGAATGATATGAGTGGACGGTTGTGAGCACCAAAAGGAGAGGAAGAGTTAAAAAAGAGTTATAACCATTGAATATGACTTATATCTCAAAATGAAAATGTTATGGGAGGGTCATAGCTTGTTTTAGTTTCTTTTATAGGGATGTAACATTTCTATGACATTTATGCAAGATATTTTAAATTTTATTGTGAAATAAAATTTATTGTGTTTTATTTATTGTATCTTTATCTCCATTATATAAGGGTGGGTTCCCTTTAAAAACCTCACTATTTATCAATAATAATTTTTAAAAAAACTTATAAAAATTTAAACTATTTCACAATTATTATTCAACCACTACATTACAATAATGTGTACAACCATCAATTTTTATTTTGAAAGTTAAAAACTTTATCAATAAATTTGTAGTTATTATGAATGTATAAGTGATAATACTACGAATACTACTAGCCTTACAAGACCAGATACCAACACTCAACCACACATTAAAAAAACACATATTGTTGGAAGTCATAATTTCTTTGAAGTCTATTTTTAGTAATTTAGTTACTTTTTTTGGTATCGTTTTTTGTTCATCATTTCTATCTTCCTAGAAGTTGTTTACTAAAACCAACTAATATCAAGAATAAAATTAAAATACACCAAGATCTAAAGCAATAAATCAAAATTGATTCGTACTGAATGAATTGAAATAATTACAAACAATGCATAAATGAGATTCAACTCAAAATTAGAGTTGACTCACAAAAATTTCAAAAAATATAAAATCTATAAAAATCCCTACTTTTAGCAGCTACTATTTAAAGTAATTTTTGTATACAACCACACTTAGCTCTTAAAATATCCTAAAATACACTAAAAACTGTAATTATCTTGTAAGATGAATTTTAACTAAAGCTGACATCTAGTCATAAAAATATATAATTTATAAAAAAAAACAAAAAAAAACTTAAAAAACATTAAACTCTAATTTCAGACTCTCAAATGATCATGTATGGCCTCTAAAAAATATAAAAAACACCTTTGAGTAAAGAAATTTTTGAGATGGTCATTTTGAAGCATGGAAGAGCTCAAATGGATCTATGGGTCAAAATTTATGGCCTCCAAAATGTTCTTCTATCTTTTCTGCATCATTCTCTTCTTGTTGCACTAATTTTAATACTATCATTTTTATTTGTACATAGCTTTTAGATCCCATTCTATAATCCATGTGTTTTCTTCTTGATATAATCCATCCCACTATACCAAATACATATTATAATTTCCTTGCCTTGTGCTCACTGTCTTCATATCCAAAACCTTTACTATGGTTTCCTTCTTCTATGGAACCTACTGCTCCAAATTTACTTATTCATCTTCATCACATTTACCATCTTCTCCATGGAATTAATATAAACATAAAACATTTAATACTAGAGAAATATCAAAATTATGTGGTAAAATCACCTCATAATCATTGTCATTAATTTTCTTCACAGTTCTGCATGGCCTAATTTTCTTGTACTTCAACTTATTGTACGTGCCTTTTAGAAATATTACATTCCTCAAGTAAACCATCAAATAACTCATATAATCCATTCATAGTCTTGAATGAAGTTTTTCACTTGTCTACTTCATAAATTTAAATATGATAATACTGACTCCTTAGATCAATCTTGGTAAAATATTTTGCTCTTGTAAGCACATCTCTCATATCATCTAAACAAAATATAGGAAATTCATACTTAATTGTAATTTTATTAATCACTTTTAATAACCACATACATTCTCCATCCTCCATATTTTTTTACAGTTAAAAATAATAGTGTTGCACATGGACTCATACTCTCCCTTACTAGCTTATTTCTTAATGATTTAGTAACATGCTTATTTAAGTTTGCATGTTTTAATGGACTCATCATTTAAGCTACTTGATTGGGTAGAGTTGATCCTAGAATCAAATGAATATGATTCCAAATATCTCTCTTCAATGGTAAACCATTTGGTAACTCATCAAGCATAACATCCGTATATTTTTTCAATAATTTTGTTGTCTCTATTGGTATCTGCATGATTTTATGTCTTCATTCATTGATTATAATACATTACAAGAACCTTCCACCTTCATATCTTGATAAATTATTTATTAGAGAGTATCCTTTCTACCTTCTCTTCCTATTTAAGAGGTAAAAAAATACCTTTTTACTACCTTTCCAAAATGTGTATGTATGATTTGATTCATCATGAATTACGTTCATCTCAAATTGTCATGGTTTTCCCAATAATACATGGCATGTATCCATCGAAATAAAATCACACCATATTTCATCATCATAACTTTTTCCTATAGAAAACATTATTAAACTCCTTTTATCTACTATGACCTCATTCCCTTTCTTAAACCATGAAATCCTATAAAGATTATGATGCTTTTCACATTACAAATATAGTTTCTCTACCATTTCTTTAGAAAGCATATTTTCACAACCAACACTATCTATAATTACTTCACATACCTTTCCACGCAAAGTACATATTGTTTGAAAAATATTTGATTGTATCCATACATTACAAACTTCATTATTTTGTACTTGTTATTTCCTTCAAGTGATCATTATTCTTTTCATCATGAGATTCTATCCAACATCTATAGGTGTAAGTTCAATATTTTACTCTTCTATCTCAACCTCAACTAGATTCTCTCTCGGGTGATATTCTTGCCTTTTCTCTTGATCTTGATAGTGTGGACACTCAAATGATTTATTTCCTTCTTCTCCACATCTATAACAAACTAAAGATCTATGTTTATTTGAAAACCATCCTCTAGAATCACCATAAACTCATCCTCTTTGAAAGCCTCTCTTTCTTCATTGGTATTGAAACCCTTGCCTATTGTCATCTTGCCTTTCTGCACCACATGATGATTCACCTCTATTGGTATTAGACACAAATATGGTATTGTTAAACCCAACTCATCCCCTATTTGGACCGTATCCACATTTTCTTAGAGCAAGAGACATTATTCTAAAATTTTGTCTATATTTTTTTTTTGCATTCAATGATAATTGATAAGCCTCCTTCATGAAAAGTATTTTATGCATGATTAATTCACCTTGAATAGTAAATTTAAAACCATTTAAATACCTTGTATCAATTTTATATTCTATTTTATCATGTTCCACTTGTATGGAAAGGCTATAAAATTTATCTCTATACTCTTGTATACTATGATTTTTTTGCATCAAATTTTAAAATCTTCTTTATAAGATTTGTTCATAATCCATAGGAAGAAATTTCTCCTTCATCTTCTTCTCTATATTTTTTTATGATTTAATATTCTCTTTACCTTTTCCCTATTTATCTTCCTATAGGTAATCCTACCAAATCATTGCATGACCTTTCAATTTCATCCATTCAAACTTTACCTTTTTATCTTCTCTCATAATCTTCCACACAAAGAACTTATCTATGATATTCATCCAATCTATCAACTCCTCTAGTTTTAAACTTCCTCCATACTCTAGAACCTAAACCTAGATTCCTTCATTTCTTCCTTCTAATACTTGAACCAACTTCTCTTCCATCGATGGTAGCTCATCTTTTTATTCTTCTTCTTACTAAATTTTTTTATCATGATCTGTGTCTTCCTTTGTTTCATCACCATCTTATCTTATTTTCTTAATGTGATGAAATATAATGAGAAGAATACTTAAAAGATTTTATTTATCAACAATATGAAATATATACATAATATAATTATTTTAGATAGTTACCAAACCTATAACTACCAACTGATCACTAACTACTATGACACCTAATCACCTAACAAATAGATGTTACAGACACTATGTTCACTAATTAATGTTGTATAACAAACCATAAAAATAACTAAATTAATAATCCCCTAATATTTCACTGAATAATGTAATATTATAAAAAATTTCCAACATTCCCCCCATTATTACATTGTAAAATGATTTACACTCTTCGCATAGCCTGCTCACTTTTTGAAGTGGCATGCCATCTTTGTGGCTTTAAGGTCTTACTATCACTTTGATTTTTCATTTTAGGATTACCAAACATTTGGAAGTGATAGAAACACTTCTCTCTGCCAACACCTTCAGTGGTTTCCTATATTACGAGGATTACCACAAACCCATGTGTTTTTTTTTTTTATATAGATTGACCACAAACCTAGGGAACTGCAAGAGGTTTCTAATGTAATTCAATGAATTATCAAATTACCACAAAGACTTTTACCAAAAAACAATTTCTACTTTAGTGCTTTTTCTCCCCATAATGTTCTTTTTTAGGAGGTACCAAACTGAAAAATAATGCTTAGTAATTTATTGAAAAACACACTATAAAACATTAAAAAAAATACACACCAAATTTTGTCACCATAGAAATTATATAACCCCATTATGTGTGACTCATGAAAGGATGTAATTTTTCCTCTAGCCTCTGTGTATCCTTTATCCTCTAATAAAAGACACTACTTACTTAGTTGATATCTCGATGCAGCTCAGTCGCATGAGGAAAAATTCTCCCCACAATTTGGACCCATATGACTTTTGACAACATTTGACACTAGATGTCATGTACAAATGATAATTATTCCTTATACAAATAATTAACTTTTATTTTGATCATGAACCCAAATAATGACCCACTATAATAAACTTAACTAATAATTTTGACAGTTTAGATTTTTTGATTGAAGACTAGTATATTAACATAAGACTATGGATAATGACCCTACAATGACTTGACTTAAAATTATATGTGATAACCTAGGATATAATAAAAGACACATAGAAAATATTTTAACATGACTTACAAAAATAAAATGGCACTAATGACCATAAAACAAACTAGATTTGAATAAACCCACTATACATATACTATTGACCTTTTATACAGGAAAACCAGAAGTAACAAATAGACAAAACTATACTAAACTAACATGATGTAGAAAGCGTAATAATTATATACTTTTACCACACATGGTAACATACACAATAAATAAGACATCATGAAAGAAGTTTGTTTTGTTAAAAATATGGAAAGAATAATCATTGGGAAAATGTGAGGCGAAGGTATAAATAGTATTATATTAGCCAATAGGCATGGATGAAGAATAACCTTTTGCCACCAAAATGGATCACCAATATAAGCTTCTCAATTGGGACCTTCTTAATCTATGGTAGGTATACATGAACCCAAACTCTGATTTCTTTATTTACAACCAAGTCTCATATGGAAAATCCATCAACAAAGGTAGGATTAAGAGGAACATGGTGAGCGTCAGGAACAAACAAGACTACAAATTGAATCCAACATCAAGTTGAGTGGAGTGGAGCTAAAAACCAAAAGAATTTTTAACCAACGCAAATTGTTTTTTTGAAACTATTTCAATGCTTCTAGGCTATCTTATTCTATTTTCCATCTTCTCTCATGCTTTATCTACTGGACATTGAATTCAATATGCCAAACATGGAAATCATGCTAATGTTATATAGAGTTGGATAGTTTGTACGAAACCATGGGAGTGCAGGATTAAAAGAAATTATTGGTCAATACAAATGTAACAACATGGAATGGGTAGGCTAAGATTTATATTAGTCCACCACATACACCATTAGAAACCCATTCTCTTTAATATAGCTACTCTGATACCACTGATGAAATATAATGAACAGAATGCTTCATTGCTTTATTTGATCAATAATAAGGAATATATACATAATATAATCAATTTAGATAGTTACCAAACCTATAACTACCAAATAATCATTACTTATATTACTCCTAATCACCTAACAAATGCATGTTACCAATGTTATGCTCACTAATCGGCACTATACAACAAACTGCCAAACTAGCTAAATTAATAATCTCCTAACAATTCACTAAACAATGTAATATTATCAAAATTTTCCAACATATTTGTGATAACCTCAGTTAACTATTGTACTTGATTCTACATCTCTTGTATAGTTTGGTTCATTTGCGCAATACCTCCTCACCCTCTCATTATTTCTTACTACTATAAGGTTTAACCTCGCTCTGATACCAAATAATGAAACCAATTACTATCAAGACCAAAAATACAATAGGCAAAGATTTGAAGTAATAATTGATAATTTGTTCACATTTAATGAATTCAAATAATTATAGACCATCGATAAATAATCCTCACCTCATAATTAGAGTTGACATGCAAAAAAAAAAAAAAAAACCCTTATTTTTAGAAGCTACTATTTATAGTAAGATTCACATGCAATCATGCACAAATATAAAAATATTATAAAATATTGTAAACACTATAATCACCCTCTAAGATAAATTTGAACTAAAGATAACGTTCAGTCATAAAAATATATAATTTTTAAAAATACAAAAATCCCTAGAAATCATTAAACTCTAATTTTTGACCCTGGAATGATCACATATGGCCTTTGAAAATTATCTAAAACGCCTCTAAGTGGTATATGTGACTTATAAAATCAATGATATTTTTGAGACAACCATTTTGGCATGTGGAAGAGTTCAAATGGAGCTACAGGTCAAAAGTTATAGCATTCGAAAGATTGTCATATTTTTTATGCGTCATTGTTAGGAACATTTTAAAATAGAAAAATTGTTTTATTATAGTTTTTAAAACACCTCTTTATAATGAGGCACTATGTAAACAAGATTTAATAATAAATAGAACACAAGAGAAGCTATAAATGTTCTTCAGTTTGGTACTAGAGCCACAAGATCATAGCAGAAGAGTAGTTTAGAGAAGATCACTCTTGGAGAGCTTGCAGGGCTTTCTCATCAAGAAAGAGGTGTAAAAAGAAGGAGATCATCGAATCAAGAAAAAAAATAAGGAGGTCAATTCATCCAAAAAATATAAAATCTTAGATCATTATTATTTTTAGAGGTAGTTTAGTACACAAAGAAAGAAAAAGTTATTCATAAAGAAAACATAGACAATGTGGAAAAATTGTAGTTAGTAGATGTATTTTTTTTTGTGAGGATATGCCGTTGGAAGCTAGAGATCTAAAATTACATAGAGATTTTGGTGATCTAAAGAGGCAATTAAATTTTATAAAGCATTGTAAGGAGATTGTTGTTGAAGTTAATAGAGGCATTAAAGATCACCTAGTCAGTAGCAAGTGAAAGAGCAGATAGATCAATCAGTTAGGGGAGCCTATCACTAGTAGTAGGGCATACATAGTCATGAACGCAAATAAATATAGATCTTGTGGAGTATTTTCTACTAAATAAATTAGATAAGACAAAAAAATAATTATTGGAGGTGATCTACTAAAGGAGGCTAGATCCATTAGATTATCAATTTACCATTGGAAAACTCAGTTATTGTTGAGATTTTAGGCCCTTCCATACAACTAGCATAAATAAAAAGTCATAGACTAATGAAGAAGATCTATCAAGTTATAAATATGTAGCTAGTGTGAGGACAATAAACTGGTGATATTAAAAGATTTATTTAAAAAAAGCTCTACTAATTAGGATCATAGCTGAAGAAGACTGTGTTGAGATAAAGCCTTAGCCATTTAGTGCTGGAAGAGGAGACATGAATCTCAAAGGATAAGACTTCAAAAGCATAAATATATTATTTTGAAGAGTCTTATAGCACCAAATATTATTTTTGAGCCTGTATTCTAAACTCAACAAAAGATCAGATCCAAAATATGGCCAAATCAAATGGGGAAAGTTGGTAGTGCCTTCCTACATTTGATGGACAAAATTATGGCATATGGGTAAAGAAGATGAATATGATTTTGGTGGAGAATTACTTATGGGAGTGTGTGGTCATTAACTTCAAATATGTCACTGATCAAGAAGAATAAAATGTATTATCAAATGCCTAAAAGACCCAGTTGAAGGAGAGTCAAAGGAAGGATGCAGAAACATTGAATCTTATAGAGATGATAATGGAAAAAATCATATATCCAAAAATTTTAGTAGTAAATTACATAAAATAAACATGGGATATGCTCCAAAATTCTTAATAAGGTACTAAAAAGGTACAATTATTAAAACTCCAAATTATTAGAAGAGAATTTGAAACATTGAAAATGAATGATAATGATTCTATTTATGAGTTTCATACTAGAGTCCCTAGCTTAACAAAGTAGTTACAAATTAATAGTGAAATAATAGAGAACCAGAGAATTATTAAAAATATCCTTAGGATTTTTGGTATGAGATATGATCCAATTGTTATAGTTATTAAGGATGCTAGAGACATGTCAAGGATGATAGTGGATGAATTGATGGTTTCCCTTCAAACCCATGAACATAGATTCGATAGATTTGGGAATTCTTTGCTAGAGAAAGCCTTCAAGGCTCGCGCTAATTTCAGAGGTAGGGGGAGAGGAAGGAAATTAGAGGTGAATGCTTCAGAGGAAAAGGAAGAGGAAGAACCTACAATGTTAGATCAAGTTCAAATAATCAAGAAGGAACAAGAAGTTTCCAATTAAATTTTATAGACAAGAAAAAAAGTAGTACTTAAATTCAAATGTATTATAAAAATAATATTAAGTGTTGTTAATGTCATAAATATGGTCATTTTTATAGTGAATGCATAAAGAGACAATATAACCAATAAATAAAATGTCCACATGTATCCACTAAGAATGTAAGTGAAGTTGAACATTTTCCAAACATGTTCAGTGTATGTAATATTATTGATCAAAGTAGTGGAGGAGGCATGGTATTTGGATAGTGCCAATAATAACTGTATGAGTGGTAATGAGAACCTATTTTCCTCCATTGATAAGAATATTTCAGTTAGATATTAAGATGGGAAACAATGAAAGAGTTCCCATTATTGGTAGAGGGAATATAATTATGTGTACCAAGTAAGGTGAGAGGAGAGAAATAAGATGTCTATCATGATCCAAATTTGAAACACAATCTATTGATTATTATCCAATTCGTTCAAAAAGGATATATCTAGTCCTGATAGATAATGGAGAGTACAAAATATTTGATAAGAAAGGAAGCAAAAACATTATAAATATAGTATAAATGACAAGGAACCAAATGTTTCCTCTCAAAATACAAATTTATACTCTAAAGAGTACATTAGTACTACATCAAGAAGCCTTCAAGACAATCATCACAGACACACCTAGACTCTACCATTTGAGGTATGGGAATTTAATTTTTTATGGATTAGATATTTTATCTAAGAAAAATATGTTTATAGGTCTACCATGGATAGTAGAACCTAAAATAAAATGTGAGTCATGTATTTTTAGGGAATAACATAGGCAACATTTTCAATCAAGGGTGTCTAGAAGGGAAAAAAACAACTTTGGAATTGGTGCACTCAGATTTATGTGGCCCAATTAAAAATCTCACCATCTCTATGAATGCATATTTATTAATCTTCATAGATGATTATAGTATGAAAATTTAGATTTATTTCCTAATGAATAAGTCTAGAAATTTTTAGAAATTCAAGTGGTATAAGGCATTGGATGAAAAATAGAGTGGATATTTTATCAAGGCCCTAAGAATAGATAGAGAGGAAGAGAATGTCTCAATGGAATTTTTATTTTTTTTCAAGAATGAAGGAATTAAAAAGAAGTTCACATCTAGATACACTCCACAGTAAAATGGAGTGGAAGAAGGTAAAATTAGAACCATCCAAGAGGTGGCTGTAAACATGTTGAAAGATAAAGTACTTTCAAAAGAATATTTAGGTGAGGCTGTAACAACAACAGTATATTTGTTCAATATGTTTCCCACAAAATCTACTTAAAACATTACTTCACAAGAAGCATGGACAAACATAAAGTATAGTGTTGAGTATCTAAGAATATCTAGGTATGTGACATATGCACATGTACCAAAGAAAAAGAGGTAGATATTTGATGATAAAGGAGTTCATCTTCATTGGATATTGTGAAGAAAATAAAGCATTCAAATTTTTTAACCCTGTTATAAAAAAGATTTTGATTAGCAAGGATATTGAATTCATTGAAAATGAATCATGGGATGGCACTATAGATAATACATTGGGTGTCTCAGAATTGATACTCATAGATGATTGAAATGAAGATGCTCAAATTGAACAAGTCACATATCAATAAGGTGAACTATTAGAATAACCTATGTCACCTTCACAACATGCTCCTCAATCAAGAAACTCAAGTAGCACTTCAGACCCAACTCTTTCTTCTCTTATCCCTAGAAAGATAAGGAGCTTGAGAGAGATCTATGATGACTTAAGATATGATGATGAAAATTTGAAATTTGCTTAATTTTTTCTAGATGAACCTACATGTTTTGAAGAAGTGGTGAAAGAAGAGAAATGGTGTAAAACCATGAATGAGGAAATAGATACAATAAAAAGGAAAAAAACATGGGAGTTAGCTAATTTACATCAAGGTAAATAAGTGATTGGAGTAAAGATGTTTTACAAGGCCAAGAGCACAATAGGAGGCAAAATTAAAAAGTATAAAGTAAGATTGGTTGTTAAGGGATACAAACAGCAACTGGGTAGAGACTATGACGAAACATATGCTGCTATTGTAAGAATGAAAATCATGCAGATTGTCCTAGCAATAACTACCCAACACAAGTGAAAGGTATATCAAATGGATGTAAAATTCACCTTCCTAAATGGTGTACTAAAACAATAATTCTATGTTGATAAACCACCTAGATATAAAGTACTATGATTAGAAAACAAGGTGTATAGGCTCAAGAAAATACTCTACAAGCTTAACGAAGCACCAAGGACTTGGTATAGTAAAATTGACTCCTAATTTACTATAAATGGTTTAGCAAAAGCATTAGCGACACCACACATTACATTAAGAAGAACCATTTTAAAATTTTGATTGTCGTGAAATATGTAGATGATTTAATCTTCACATGAAATCATGATGCTTTTATTATTGAGTTCAAAGAAGCAATGAAAAAGGCATTTGAAATGACAAACTTGGGTTTGTTAAGGTATTTTCTTGGTATAGAAGTAAAACAAATGGATCATGTCATATTCATCTCTCATTCTTAGTATGCTTCATAAGTCTTGAAGAGGTTCAAACTGTTAACCAACAAACTTGCTCCAACATGAACCACTACAAGTCTCAAGTTGAGTAAAGAAGATTGCAACAATGACGTGAATTCAACTTTTTATAAGAGCATGGTAGGTAGCATCATGTATTTGACAACACCTAGGTTTCATATAGTGTGTACAATAAGTTTGATTTCTAGATTTATGGAAACACCAAATGATACATATTGACAAGTAGGTAAGAGAATTCTAAGATATATCAATGGAACCAAGAACTATGGCATTCTTTATAATGCATCAAGTGATTTTGATCTAGTTGGCTATATAGATAATGATTAGGCAGGTAGTGTAGAAGACAAGAAAATCACATTGGGTTATGTGTTTCAAATGAGTTTACGAGCCATTTTTTGGGTATCCAAGAAGCAACCCATACTTTCTATTTCTACAATAGAAGAGGAATACATTGCAGCAAATGCAACAACATGTCAAGCTATTTTGGTAAGGAGAGTCTTAGCAAATTTGAATAAGAAACAAGTAGATGGGAGAATCATATTTTGTGATAACATGTTTTCGATAGCCTTAAAAAAGAATCCCATATTTCATGGATGAAGCAAGCACATACAGATTTGTTATCAATTCATAAAAGAATTGGTTGAAGATGAAATCAAATTAGCATTCTACAAATCTGAAGATCAGTTAGCAGACAGCTTCACGAAGACACTAACAAAGGAAACCTTTGAATATTTGAGACAAAATTTAGGAGTAATGGATATTGTAAAAGTTAGTAGAAGAAATTAAAGGGGAGTGATAGAATTCATAATTTCTTCCATGTCTACTTTTAATAATTTTGTTAGTTTGTTTGGTATTGTTTTTTGTTCTTCGGTTGTATCTTCCAAAAAGTCATTAAGAACTACTTAAAATAGAAAATTTGTTTTATTAAAGTTTGTAAACGTCTTCTTTATAATGAAGCAATATGTAAATAGGTATTATAAAGAAATAAAATGCAGCAGAAACTGTATGTAGACACACACTCAATTACTCACTCCAAATTTGAAAACGCAAGTATAAAATGAACTCTTCATAATTTTATATAGCTCATTGATATTCATTGCAGAGTCAAAAGGATAGTCAACAGAAGCGTATAAGAAATCTGGAGCATCTATACAAGAAATCTGGAGCATTTATAATGTAGGATTAGTCTCAGTGATGATCATCCTATTTCTACATTTATCCCTTCAATTTAATATTCTTAGTTTTCTAATTATACCGAGAATTCTAGGGATTACATTTTTTATCCAATTTCTCCAATTAAATATATTTAATCTTATAATAATGAAGGGAATTGTTAAGATAAAATTTAAAATCCTCCGAATTAGCAGAGTAATTATCCACTGTTTGACAACAATAACACAAGCACTTGATATTAATTAAAAAAAGCAGGTAAGATATGCTTTTCCTCTGAATTTCCAAAACAGTGGTTTTGTACAACATGCTTTAATGTAATTTATTCCAAATCAAATCGGAATAACAAAAATTAACGCAATAATAATAATAATAATAATAATAATAATAATAATAATAATAATAATAATTATTATTATTATTATTATTATTATTATTATTATTATTATTTTAAGAGTTAATTCTGATCTTTCAATGTCACAGATCTATGTAAAAATTTACTGGCGACAATTGTGTAACATAATTAAACACTGATGTTTATGAAGAAAAGATTGCTGATTACATGTAATTGCGACGGCTGTTCTCATTACAACATTTTACTAATTTACTTTTATCTTACTTTTATATATTTATATATTTCATACGAAAAATAAAAAATATCTATGTAATAATGATGGCTGGACTAATTTGGCTCGAGTCAATCATTAATAAACAACTGTTCAGTGACTTCCGCAGTTCCCCCAAACTCTTCAGCAGGTCAATCCATGTTCATATTTCACGAAATTATGAACTGCTTTCCTGAAGTAGTTGAGGGAACTCAAGCAGTCCTGAACATACATAGTCAGCTGCCTCACTCCCTGCTATCTATCCTAAATAGAATCATGAGATATAGTCTGTTTTATAGGCTTACAAAGAAATGTAAGGAAACGTGAGTGGTCAAAAATGAGTGAACGATATTTGTTTGGCAAGTTCATTGAATTCGGACGGGTATGATGGATTTTATGCAAGAATAGATTTGACAGGTATGGCAGAGTCGTATTATTCCCTAACCGAATTTTCGTAAGAACCCAAGTGATGAAAGTCTCTCTTTCCATTTAACGCATATGCTCTTCATATAAAACATTGCATCACATCGAAAAAACATGTCACTATTACAATATTTATTTAAATTATTTAATGTAACTTTCTAAAGTTAGTTTAAAGTCATTAGGGTTTTTAATTCTAGTTTTAGAGCTTTTAAGTTCGATTTAATGTTACATTTGGAAGGTAATTTTAGAGAGCAATGATGTCTCCACAATAGATAATTTTTGATAAGGGTTGTTAAGGTATTTTTAATAGAAATTTTTAGGGTGTCTTTACAAGTGATATTGAGGCTCTTTCAAAAATGATGTTGGGATGATTTAATTCATGAAATTTAAGGGACTTTATTTGTGACATTACTTCTATTTTTAAAATGTGACATTGGAGTTTCCTTAACACATTAAGTCTAGAGAAAAAAGTGCATTATTTAGCCAAGCATTTGGAATGTATTGATAAATAAAGTATGAAGATTAAACTGAATTGAGAAAGACGGCATGGTTATTGTGTGGAATTTGAAAATAGAGCATATGTATTGTTTTAATTTGGAAAATCAGCCATCATTTTGTTAAGTACTTAGAATGAATTGAGGAACAGTGTATCAAGATTGTGTGAAATTGAGAAAGATGCATTGAGGATTATGATTAATTGAAAGAGAGGGAAGTCATATTATGTTCAATTTATAATGCCAGCATAAAAAATTGTGTTCAACTAGAAAAGTCATGCAATACAATTTTTTTTGTATCTACAATTTGAGGTTGCATTAGATTCTTTTGGAATTAACATGAAAACAATTTTGAAATAGTGAATTGTGAAAGATAATTTTCATGAACCCCATATTTTCAAGGTACATAATTCCAACTCTCTTATTTCGTCCTTTATATTTAAATTAAATTTTATTTATTTAAATTTAAAAATATTCTTTCATTTTATGGTTGCTCATTTTAGGAGGGGTAGAATAATTTTTTTAATATTATTTTATATTTGCATACGTATTTCATTTGACCTTTACTAAGACCTTTTTTATTTATAATATGATTTATAGATTTTATTTGGGATGGATAAACAACCATTAATAACTGATATTACCCAATTCTTACTTTATATTAAAATGTTTACGTAAATTTCCTAAAATAAAATTCGCATTTTAAGGACATGGGTGGATATAAGTGTGTAGTGTCACCATGAGAACAAGTTAAACACTAATATGGGATGTTTATTAATTCTCAAAAAGACAGTGATAATTGTCAATAAATTGAAAAACATTAAGATGTGATAAGTGTTTGGGGGTTTCCTCATCCAAGTTAAACACCCAGGTTCTCATAGAAAGCCTAAATAAATGGATTAAAGTCAAAAAAAGAATGTACACACACACACACCAACACCATATGGTATGTGAATCAGAGTAAAGTGTAGACTTTACATGTCCTTTGTATAATCATTTCATATATATATATATATATATATATATATATATATATATATATATATATATATATATATATATATATATATATATATATATATATATATATATATATATAAAGTGTGTGTATGTGTGTGTGTGTATCATATGGTATGTGCATCAGAGTAAAGTGTAGACTTTACATGTCCTTTGTATAATCATTTCTTGAATTAGTTTATACATCCTACCTTGTTTTCTTTTGCCTAAAACACTATTGAAACTCTTGACAACAATTGTTGTTTACCTAATTATGAATTTTAATAAACATCATGTCACACACACACACACACACACACACACACACACACATGAGATAATTATTATAATAAATAATTTATCAGGGAAATGAGGGTGATCCGCTTCATCTATTACTTTAGAGAAGAGTTGAACATCAAAAAGGAGGAATGGAAAAGGGTTGAGATTTTAGCGACATGAGTTCCTATTTTGGAGTTAATCCCAATAGGTATTCTTTATATATATTTTTATCAGTATGATGGGGCTTTATTCATAAAAACTAGGAAGGGTCACTTGACAAGAATAAATTATCAATGGGCCTTATTCAACCATGAAAATGGAATACCAAATGAATCTAGAAAGATGGAGTTAAGTCCAATTTTTACATCGATCTCCAAATTTGTTGTAGAAGCTTACATCATACCTATATGTTGGGATTTAATTTATGACTACCTTTGAGATTTAATGAAAAAAAAAGATGGATGCATGCACATAAAAAAAATACATGTCGAGCAAGCTAAATGAGTGATCTGAATGTTTTGGTATCTTCTTATTAATTCATATAACTCTGAGCTTGTGCCAAGTTTCTATTCAAAGTTTGAAGTAGAGACTCTTGATGAGCTATTGTTGAGTAGATTTACTAATTATTAGAACTTCTTATAAGGTCACTTGTGGGATATGGGTGTGAGCCATATATGGTTTCATAGGGTGTCATCTTATAATATGTGTTGTAAGAACCATTGTACCATCGTTCATTAGAGATAGACATTCAACCTAGTAAAATAGTTCCTCTAAATAAAAACAATGTAAGTAAGTCTCTAAACATTTACTATTAGTTTTTTTATGACCATTACTATGCAGGTGAAATGTCGAGCTCATTTGACAATTTTGTTCTTTTGAATTTAATATGGAATACGGCATAATCTAGAGGTGGAAAATATAATCCATTTATATTTTGGCCATGGTGGATGATGTATAAGTGTTTAACATTGAACATAAATGGGAAAATTTTGAGAGATGATTAACCACCAAAAATATCACCAATTTTAAAATTGGCAAGGGAAAAAAATGAATCAATTCCACTAAGATATTAGTTCATAATATAGAGGGATTAATACTGTTTGTAAATTGATTCAGGTATGAGATGTCCCTCCTTTGTGCTACTGATGCATATCTAATTTCATAAAAAACTTATTATATCATGTTTCATTCAATCCCATTACACACACACACACACACACACACACACACACACACACACACACGTGTGTGTGTGTGTGTGTGTGTGTGTGTGTGTGTGTGTGTGTGTGTGTGTGTGTGTGTGTGTGTGTGTGTGTGTCTATACATATACATATGTGTGTGTGTGTGTGTGTGTGTGTGTGTGTGTGTGTGTGTGTGTGTGTGTGTGTGTGTGTGTGTGTGTGTGTGTGTGTGTGTGTGTGTGTGTGTGTGTGTGTGTGTGTATGTATATGTATATGTATATGTATATGTATATGTATATATGTATATGTATCTATATATATATATATGTATGTATATATATCTATATATATATATATATATATATATATATATATATGTATATATATATATATATATGTATATATATATATATATGTATATATATATGTATATATATATATATATATATATATATATATATATATATATATATATATATATATATATATGTATATATATATATATATGTATATATATATATATGTATATGTATATATATATATATATATATATGTATATGTATATATATATATATGTGTATATATATATATATGTATATATATATATGTATATATAGATATATATACATATGTATATATATATATATATAATGGGATTGAATGAAACATGATATAATAAGTTTTTTTATGAAATGAGATATGTGTCAGTAGCACAAAGGAGGGTACACACAGATATATATATATGTGTGTGTGTGTGTGTGTGTGTGTGTATAGACACACACACACACACACACACACACACACACAGATATATATATATATATATATATATATATATATATATATATATATATATGACAATGTCTCATTGATAGTGAAAAATATACTTACTCTAGAAGAACCTGTTATAAAGAGATACATTTAGAGCAATAAAAATCTTCCGTTTATAACAAAATCAATGGAAATTCTAATAGTAATCTAATTTAGTTATGTGGTTAATGGTGAGATGATGGCTATGTCTTTGAACATTTGCATCTATTTACTCTATTTGAATTAAATTAAGTAATTTGACTTAAAATTTTTGTTCCCAAAATGTGTCACTCATTTTTGGGGACAACATATGAACTATTTTGGTCCTGCAGGCCAAAATTCTCTCCTCCCTTCTCAAAAAATGTTTTGAGTATTCAAATTTTTCATTGTTCAAGCTTTTTCAGCTAAGGGACTCATAGGTTCAACAAGTTCAATGACTTCAATAGGTGAGCTCTCACAAAGAAATAAGTTCCCAACACTTAGGCTATTTCAAGGTTGGTTCAACACCGAGGTTCAACCAAAAGGTCCATCGACAAGCTTCAAACGAATGATTGAACCATTGAACCATTGAACCCGGCTTCTAAAGGTTCAAAGGTTCAATGCCTTCAAAGGTTCAATGACGACGATAGACTTAAAGAGTTAAGTGCTTCAGCAAGATCAAATTTCAACTGCTTCAGCAAGTTCAATAGATTTGAAAGACTTAGAAGAAAAGAAGGCTTTGAAGTGTAAAGAATGAACTATTGAACCGTTGGACCTTGAACCAAAATGGTTCAATGGGTTCAAAGGTTCAATGAGTTCAATAAGATCAAAATAATTAAAAGAAAGAAGGATTCAAACAAAATATTGAACCGTTGAATGGTTGAACCATAAGTTGGTTCAATCGGTCAATTCAATTGGAAGGTTCAAAGCAAGGTGTCCCAAATCTTGAAGGATAAGTGCCCTTGCAAAGAGCAAATAGAATAAAAATATATCTTTTAGAGGGATTTTCCACGATGAAATTTTATAAGTGAAATCCTTCAGACTAAATGTCCAATGGAATTCCTTCAGACATTTTGTCTAAAGGAATGTTCAAAGGCGTGATAGAAAGTGGAAAAAGCAAAGGAAGATTTCCTTCAGACAAAATGTCTAAAGGAATTCCTTTAGACATTTTGTCTGAAGGATTTGAGGAAGGCCGCTCAAAGGACCCCGATGGATGCCGAAGGGCAGGTACCCTTGTGCGGGACTCTAGGTGACCATAAAATGGACCTTTCTCAAGGCCAGAAGGGATACCTTCCCTTTAGGGGGTTCCAAAGACATAAAGCCAAAGGAATTTCAAAGCTTGAGAGACTTAGAAAAATAAAGGATTTTGAGAAAGAGAATGAACCTTTGAACCTTGAACCAAAATGGTTCGAAAGTTCAAAGTTTCAAAGGTTCAAGAATGATTCAACCAAAGAGGCAAGAAAATGATGGAACCAAGGAGCTGATAAGACTGCCTGAACTATTGAACCAGTGAATGAATGAAATCTCATGGTTCAAGGATTCGTGGTTCAAAGTGGTTTATGTGACCAGTAACTAGTGACATCCCCATGGATGGCAAATTTAAGATAAGGAAATATCTATTAATTTTAAAATATGGTGTGAAACCTAAAAACAAACTCACTAACCAGTTGAAAAAGGAGCCAAAAAAGCCAGGAGAAAGGGAAAAGATAGTCTGAGAGCTCAAATTGCAATAGGAAAGAGGGAAAGACCAAAAATATCTGTGTGGGAGTTATTTCTAATAGGTGGAATAGTCCACCAAGTAGACATCTGAGCTCACAAACATTAGAAGGTGTGACCTATTTTACTCCCTTGGAATAAAAGTGAGGGGACAACCGGATACATGTTTGGAGAAAGAATAGACAACCCATGCTGAGGAGAAGACACTCGAGATGTTTTTGTACACCAAAGTCAAGGCTGATGCCCTTTTCTAGCATGGCCCCTTGATAGAAATGGAAATGCATTCAAGGCATTGAATGTAGCATGGGTCATTCCATGAAACAAAGTGTCAAGCCTTTCTTGGCTACTACATATTATAATCTCTTATTTTATGCAAAGGAGATCTTTTGGTTATAGAAGCAAAAGTCTGCCAAAATTAAAAGGTGATTACTGAGACTTTGAGCTCAAATTATTGATCATATTTCTTTATATGAATGAGAAAGCAGGTTACTTCTAGACTTTGTGATGTAATAGCTTGCGTCATTTAAGAGATTGTTCTTATGTATATTTAGGAGATTGCGTTCTTGTCCATTTAATGAAATAAGTATAACTAGTGGAAGTAATTAGGAAGGTGTCCTAAAGCCAACTGTGAAGAAACTATGTGCTACCACAATTGTCTTTAGTGTGTGTTTTTTTAGTTTGTTTCTATGTAAAGGATCTTGGGATGACTTTGTGCACCCATTGTCCTTCATATTTCACTCTGTGTAGTTGAGGTGAAGACTTTGTGCTACACTTCCTTCTACTAGTTATTGTGCCCTTGTTACCTATTACTTATCACTACCTGAAAGGATTATTGTTGTTTGTTGTAGAACACTTTTTAAAGAAGAGAAGTGCCTTTAGTGTTTTCACTAGAATTCTCCTATATTTCTTAACATCATCTCTAAAAAAAGATAGATGGATAGTGTTGTCCTACCCCTGAGTATTATTTTCTGCTTATATATATATAGTATATAGTTCCTCATAAGTTATAAGGAACCTCGCCTTGATGGGAGGAGAGATTTGTCCCCTTTTGATGTGGTAAACATGCACATTTGGCCGACCAATCTACTTATGTTGTGGTTAAAGTAACCTATTTTACCCATCAATTAGCTGGTGACAAAATATTCACCTAATAGTTTTTTAGTGACTATGTTGGGGATCGATGAGCATTTTTAGTCCTTTTCCAGTCTATTCAAATTGAAGCATTTCATATTACTAGGGAATGACGTGAAGTAGGAAAGAACACTTCCAGCTTCACGCCAATAATTTTTGGCAACTTTTTTGGGGAACATTTTGTGAAGTTTGAAGCCTCAAGCTTCAAATTAAAGTAGTTCCTTTCTTTATCCATTTCAATTTTGAAATTTGGTAGCTCCACCCTATACCATAAACTAGAGAGTGCAAGGTTTTATTGACCCTATTTTTGAGTTGGTGCAGTAGGGCAATTTTGATTTGTTTCCTCCACAGCTTCAAGTTCAGTGAACTAGGAGTTTTCCTCCTACCAATACAAAGTCACCAATACAAGGTAGAGCTTATTTTTATACTATTAATAGAACTTTTCCTATACATACTCCACCTATATTTGTTATCCCCCCTTTCCATAGTCAAATAATGGCAGTTCAAGGCCCCTGGGGTAACTCTTTTGGCCCACTCAATTTAACTCCACACTACATGAGCTACCATGTAGTTCAAGGAAGAATTTCCCCAAATTATTTGGTGATTGAAGAGCTGATCCTAATGAACATATTATTGCCTTCAGCATAGCTTGTGGCATGATAGGTGTGGAGTATGAGGACGTAGTAGTCAAGCTGTTTGTAGAGATATTACAAGGTGTTGCTACAGACTGGTTCTACCACCTATAGGCTCGGTCAGTGACTAAATGGAACACTCTTTGAGCTAAATTTGAATCCAAGTTCAAGTTTGTAGAAGATGCACATGCCCTAGTAGCTCAGCTCACATAAATGAAGAAGGAACCTCATGAACCTATAAGAGATTTATAGCCAAATTTGACAAGCTAAGGAGTAGGATTCCTACAATTGCTCAACCAACACCTAAGAACCCTAAATGTTTTTTCATCAACTCTCAGCTACCTAAAGTGAGTTTTATATTGAGACGGGCTAGCCACATAGACTTTGCTACTTCTCAAGATTTGGCTCCTAAGGTGGAAGATAACCTTATCTTGGTAGGAAAGATAAGGAGAGATCATAATAGAGGTAAATCTTCTTCATCCTCTATATATCCATGTACAGGAACCACATATCCAATGGTGTAAAAGCTAACAAATGAATTGCTGGATCTCAAAAAGCAAATGGGATAAGGGATGTATTCTACTCCTTCATATAGAGATATACCAAGGAGGACATTCCCCAATCAGTCATACCAAGGAAATGCTTCTAGGAATCAAGGGCAGCCAAATTGCCTTCCTCCCCTATAGGGGAAACTTGCTATTAAAGCACCTCCAACCAATTCAGTAGTTGGATATCTTGAAGCAGAATCAAATTTCTCCTTCCAACCTGAGTTGAACCTAGAAGATGACGCTAATATCTTCATAGAGGGAGAAGAAGAATTAGTTGGTGAATCCAACATCAATTTTTTGAATTACCAGGATGAATCCAAAAGTTAAAGGTAAAGCAGTTGATGGATCATATGATGTATTCACCCAGTCCAAGAACCAGTTAGCCTAATAAGTTGATAAGAAAAAAATAGAGGAGCAATCTCAGCCTACAATTTCAATTTCCAAATGAGGAACCACTATACCTTTTCAATCAAAGGACCCAATGATCACAAAAAAGGTAAGTACATTGAGCACTCCTTCATTTTCAACTTCAAATTCACAGACCAATACCACCCCTCTTAAAAACTAGAAGGATGAACTGCCTTCCCCTATTCATAATTCATTTCAGACATTTGACATAGTCAACCATGTAAAGAAAACCAAAATTCAAATTTCTGAATTTGAATTCCTGCAATCCAACCCTGAGTAGTTGGATAACTTGGTTCAATGTGTAAAGAATAAATCTGTCCCTATAAGACTAGCTGCTCCAAAGGTGACTCCCACATCCACCCAAAATAACCTTGTCATTGATCCTCCTATTGCTCCTAGGAGGACATAAACATTTTATATCTCCCTGCTAATAAATGGACACCAGTCAAACAATTACATCATAGACTTAGGTGCGTCTAGCAATGTCATGCCTACCAAAGTGGAAAAATCTCTTGGTCTCACACTGACTAAGACATTTGGAAGATGTTTCTCCATGGAGAACAAATAAGTGCCACTATTGGGACAAATCAAGGATGGCTAATTTCCATTTAAAACATTCCAAGATAAGAGAATCAAGATGATAGTCCTATTGGTTGACATCCAAGCCTCATACGGCATCCTTCATGGGCAAAATTTTTGCAAAGATGTTGGGGGTGAGTTAAGTATAGACCTATATGAAGCAAGGATCCCAGTTAAAGCCATCATGTAGAGGTTTCTCCCTAAGAAGGAAGCAAAATATGTTGTCACTAAAACATCCGACCTGAAGCTCAAATTCTATTTGAGTCCTCAGGCATGTGTAATTACTTCTTATCCATGGAGGTGGTTCATGTGGTGACTGATGAAACTTCTAAAAATGACAATCTAAAAATTGGTTTAGATGGAATAGTAAAAGGATTGCTAGAACGTAGTAGAAGTGTAAAATAATCCTCACCTCCAAATGAAGAAGAATATAAGGTAAAAATAGTTCCTGATAACATATAGATACTAGAATTTTATGGAAACTATTCCTCTACCAGTTTAGGAGCCAAAATTGTGTTGATATCTCCTCAAGGAGATATTTTTCCTTCTTCATACAAGTTGTAGTTTAGCAACACCAACAACACTACTGAGTACAAATCTCTACTACTTGGATTGAAGGTCGCTCAAGACAAGGGCATCAAACTCCTTTATTCCAAAGGATATGCCGAGCTAGTGGTTTTCTAGGTGAGAAACCTATACCAAACTAAAATTGAGAGATTGTGCCACTACTATAATCTAGTTTGGGATCAAATTGAGAGCTACGATGATTTCAGTATCTTTGTAGTGCCCAAGCAATTCAATGATCAAGTTGATGCATTAGCTACTTCTGTAACTCTTTTGGTTTCTCACCCAAATTTTAAGGGAGATAGGTACACTATTGAACTAGTCTTTCAACTAAGTGTGCCTAACAATGCCAATCATTGGCAAAATTTTAATGGTGATAACCAAATCATCACCTTTCTAGAACAAAAAGGTAGCTTTGAATAGCCTCACTTTAAAGGTAGTGAGCCGTAGAAACTCGAACTAGCCCCTGAAACATGTTTAGACATAGGTGAAGAATTCCTATAGCTAAAAGGGAATAAAATTCCCAAAGGATTGGTTTTAATTGAGAAGCTATTTGACAAGCATGACAAGTTCATCAAAGAGAAACAAATGGATTCAAGCTCCTCTCAAGAGTTTGATCAGATAAATTTGGGTACCAAGGAAAATCCCAAAGTGGTGAACATTGGGAAGTGTTGGACTCCTGAGGAGAATCTCAAATTTATTTCTCTACTCCGCTAGTACATAGATGTCCTAGCATAGTCTTATGAAGATCTAATTCACTCAGGCTTGAAGAAATTTGCCATGAAATCCTTCTCAATAGTGATTTGGTGCATTACAAGCAAAAATCTAGGTAGTACAATCCAAAGATATCAAGTACTATTTTTTCTGAAATACAAAAAATGTTGAATGCTAGGATAATTTTCCCAATCCATCATTCCACATGGATTGCAAACATAGTTGCTGTGAGAAAGAAGAATCAAAAAATTTGCCTCTACGTGGATTTCAAAAATTTGAATGAGTCATCCTTAAAGGATAACTACCCTCTACCCATCACAGATCAAGTCCTTAAGATGTTGTCTACTTCAGAGATGTTATCAATACTAGACAGTTTCTCAAAGTACAATCAATTAGAAGTCAGTGAAGTAGACCAGCATAAGACTACCTTCACCATGCCTTGGGGAACCTTTGCATATTGGAGAATGCTATTTGGCCTGATAAATGATGATGCCATTTTTTAGATAGTAATGGACTTTGCTTTCAAAGACAAAATGGGTAAGTTCATTGTGGTATACCTTAATGATTTAATAGTCTTTTCTAAGCATCGTCTTGATCATGTGTGCCATTTGCAACAAGTGTTGGTATGATGTTGCTAGAATGGCATTTCTCTAAATCCCAAGAAGGGTAACTTCTCAGACACATTGTATCAAGAGAAGGTGTAAAGATTGACTTAAAAAGAGTCAAATCCATCCAAGAGCTTACTCTACTCACAAGTAAGTCTACAATTCACTCTTTCTTTATGAAAGTGAATTTTTTAAAAAGGTTCATTCCTAAGTTCGCTGAGAAGACTCACCATACTGTAAACATGATGAAGGGAATGGCCACTTTTAGCTGGACTGAAGAAGGCAAATTGACATTTCAAGACATCAAGACAGTTATTACCCATACCCCAATTCTAGTTTGTCTAGATTATACCAAAGATTTTAGCATGTAGAGTTATGCTTTTGAACACACACATTCAGCAATTCAGGTTCAATAGAATAAATAAGGTGTGGAATCTCACATATCCTTCATGATCTATCCTCTCAAAGCTCATGAACTAAAATATTTAAATCTAGAGAAGCATGCTTACGTAGTGGTAAAGGTAGTAAAGCACTTCCATTTTTACATCCTGAATTCACACACTACTGCCCTAGTTCTTGATACCATAGTCAAATCCATATTAACTCAGTAGGACTTTGGAACCAAAAGGGAAAATTGGATTACTAAAATCTAGGTGTTTGATCTTGATTCAAACTAATGAAGCTTGTGTGGGGAAGGGGTCTCTACCAATTGATTTTTGATAATAGACTAGATGGAGTAGAAATTGAAAACATGTCAATAGTCCTCTTTGTCTCCACTATGAATGAGTAGTATCTGATTATTGCTCATTTCGTTACTTATGGTGAGTGTTTCGCTCACCTATCTTGTAAATAAAGGAGGACCATTAAATTTAAAGCTACCAATTTTGTCTTATGGGACAATGGCCTATATAAGAGGAACCTTGATGGAGTGTTCCTTCACTTCATGGATAAAGAGCAAAAGAACCAACTTTTTGAGTCCTTCTATAGTCTAGCCTATGGAGGACATTTTTCTGCACCTGTAACTTCTCATAAGATTTTATGAGCTAGGTATTACTAGCCTACTCTATTTCAAGATGCATACAAATGGGTACAAAGATGTGAACTATGTGAACAGTTCGTTGGAAGACCCAAGTTAGCTGCTTTGTCTCTTAAACCAGTGGTAATAGAAGAGCCATTTCAGTAATGGGGAATTGATTTCATTAGTGTTGTAAACCCATCTTCAAGCGTTGGACATGATTATGTCTTCAAAGCCCTTGATTACATCACAAAATGGGAGGAATAAATTCTAACCAAGCATGCTACTTTAGAAGTGGTATGCGATTTCCTCAACAAAAACATCATTTCTAGGTTTGGGGTACCAACCAAGATTGTGACAGATAATGCAACCTTTTTATCTTCTCATGACATCACTTAGTTCTATTTTTATTTTGAAATTACCCTCTCCCTATCCTCTGATTATTTTCCACAAGGGAATGGTCAAGCAAAATCAAGAAACAAGAACTTGGTGACCATCATCAGGAAGCTAGTGGATGACAACCAATGAACCTGGCATAAATCATTGGTTGATGCTTTATGGGAAGAAAAAATTACACCCAAGAGGGTGATAGGTATGTCACCATTCCAACTTTTGTATGGTCTCAATGTAGAGATACTAATCACCCTGGAATTACTAGCATTGAAATTGGCAAAGGCGGTCAAAGATTAGACATATGAAAGCTCCATCAACAAGAGGATCATGTGCTTGACTAAGCTGGACGAGCAGTGAACTATGGTGGTGGACTGAATCACTACACATCAAAGTTTGGTGAAGAATCTCTTCAACCACAAAGCAAAAACCAATGATTTCTAGATTAGAGATCAAGTTCTATTATGGAACAAGATAAGAGAACCAAAGGGAATGCATGGGAAATTTGATTCCCTATGGAGAGGCCCTTTTACTATCCATCAGCTCAATGGTGATAATAGTTTCTTGTTGAAGTATCAAAATGGCATTACCTTTTCTCTAACTCATAATGGGCAGCATTTGAAGCACTTCAAACCTTGATGTATCAGATAAGATTATTTGTATATATGTATATTTGTATAATCTTTAGTTCTATTTCATGCTTTTCATTTTAGTTTTTGGCACCTTTCTTTTTTGGGTAACATGACTCCGTAGCCCAATGGCATACTTAAAGGCACTGGATATTCTAGTTTCTACTCCCTTCAATTTTTTTTATAATCAATGTAAGTTCCCCAAATGGAGCCAGTTGTTGTTCCCAAAATGTGTCACTCATTTTTGGGGACAACATATTAACTATTTTGGTCCTGCAGGCCAAAATTATCTCCTCCCTTCTCAAAAAATGTTCTAAGTATTCAAATTCTTCATTGTTCAATCTTTTTTAGCTAAGGGACTCTCAGGTTTAATAGGTTCAATGACTTCAATAGGTGAGCTCTCACAAAGAAACAAGTTCCCAACACTTAGGCAATTTCAAGGTTGGTTCAATGCCAAGGTTCAACCAAAAGGTCCATCAACAAGCATCAAACCAAGGACTAAACCATTGAACCCTTGAACCATTGAAGCTCACTTCCAAAGTTTCAAAGGTTCAATGGGTTTAAAGGTTCAATGACATTGATAGACTTAAAGAGTTAAGTGCTTCAACAAGTTCAAAGTTTAACTGCTTTGGCAAGTTCAACGGCTTCAAAAGACTTAAAAGAAAAAAAAGGCTTCAAAGAGTAAAGAATGAACCATTAAACCATTAAAATTTGAGTGAAAATGGTTCAATGAGTTCAAAGGTTCAATGAGTTCAATAAGATCAAAAGACTTAAACAAAAGAAGGCTTCAAACAAAAGATTGAATCATTAAACCATTGAACCATAGGTTGGTTCAATCGAAAGGTTCAAAGGAAGGTGTTCCAAAGCCTGAAGGACAAATGCCCTTTCAGAGGGCAAATGGAACAAAAAGATATCTTTTGGAGTGATTTTTTATAGTGGAATTTTGCAAGTGAAATCCTTTAGACAAAATGTCTGAAGGAATTCCTTTAAACATTTTGTTCAAAGGAATTCCTTCAGACATTTTGTCTAAAGGAATGTTCAATGGCTTGAAAGAAAGTGGCAAAAGCAAAGGAAGATTTTCTTCAGACAAAATGTCCAAAGGAATTCTTTTAGACATTTTGTCTGAAGGATTTAAAGAAGAAGGCCACCCGAATTACCCCAAAGGGTAGTTACCCTTTTGGGGGACTTTTGGTGACCAAGAAATTGATCTTTCTCAAGGCCTGAAGGGACACCTTCCCTTAGGTGGTTCCAAAGACATAAATCTGAAGGAATTTGTAAGCTCGAGAGACTTAGAAAAATAAAGGATTGTGAGAAAGAGAATGAACCTTTATACCTTGAACTAAAATGGTTCAAAAGTTCAAAGGTTCAAAGGTTTGATAAAGCTTCAACTAAAGAGGAAAGAAAGTGATGGAACAAAGGAGCCAATAAGACCGACCAAACCATTGAACCATTAAACCAATAAAATCTCATGGTTCAAGGGATCATGGTTCAAAGTGGTTCAAGTGACCAGCAACCAGTGATGTCCCCATGGATGTCAAATTCAAGATAATGAAATATCCATTGATTTTCAAGTATGGTGTGGAACCTGAAAACAAACTCAGTGACTAGTTGAAGAATGAGCTTAAAAATCTAGTAGAAATGGAAAAGATAGCCTGAGAGCTCAAATTGCAATAGGAAAGAGGGAAAGACCAAAAATATCTACATAAGATTTATTTATAGTAGGTGGAATATTCCACCAAGTAGACATCTAAGCTCGTAAACATTAAAATGCACGGCCTATTTTTCTCCCTTGGAATAAAAGTGAGGGGATATCTACGTACATGTTTGGAGAAAGACTAGACAATCCATGTTGAGGAGAAGACATTCAAGAGGTTTTTATACACCAAGGTCAAGGCTAATGCCATTTTCTAGCATGGCCCCTTGACAGAATTGAAAATGCATTCAAGGCATTGAATGCAGCATGGGCCATTCCATGAAGTAAAGTGCCAAGCCTTTCTTGGCTTCTACATATTGTAATCTCTTATTTTATGTAAAGGAGATCTTTTTGTTATAGAAGTAAAACTCTACCAAAATTAAAAGGTGATTACTGAGACTTTGAGCTTGGATTATTGACCATATTTCATTATATGAATGAGAAAGCAAGTTACTTCTAGACTTTGTGCTGTAATATCTTGTATCATTTAGGATATTGTTCTTATGTTTGTTTCTTGAATGCATTCTTGTCCATTTAATGAAATAAGCAAAACTAGTGGATGTAATCAAGAAGGCGACCTGAAGCCAAATATGGAGAGACTTTGTGCTGCCACAATTGTCCTTAGTGTGTGTGTTTTTAGTTTGTTTATGTGTAAAGGATCTTTAGATGATTTTTTGCCCCCATTTACCTTTGTATTTCACTCTTTGTACAGTTGAGGTGGAGACTTTATGCTACACTTCATTCTGATGGTTACTGGACCCTTGTTACCTATTACTTATCACTACTAGAAAGGATTCTTGTCATTTGTTGCAGAACACTTCTGAAAGAAGAGAAGTGCCTTCAGTGTTTTCACCAAAGTTCTCCTATGTTTTTGAACATCATCTCTAAAAAAAGAGAGATGGATGGTGTTTTCCTACCCTTGAGTGCTATTTTTTGCTTATATACATAGTATATATCTCCTCATAAGTTATAAGGAACCTCCCCTTGAGGAGAGGAGAGATTTGCCCCCTTTTGATGTGGTAAACCTACACACTTGGCCGACCAATCTCCATAAGCTATGGTTGAAGTAACCTATTTTTCCCATCAGTTAGATGGTGACAAAATATTCACCCAAAAAAAATAATATATAAAAAATTAATGCAAAACAATATAAGAAATGTACAATAATTTTCAATTTGAAAACATTAGAATGATCTACTAATAGTATTTGAGAAGGGATATTAAATTATGTAGCTTATTTCAGCTGATTGCTAAACAAACAAGTTGTTTTCATATCATAAATGAAATATAGTAATCATGTGATTGTGTTGTTGTATAACAGATAGATTGTACATTTGTTAACAAAAATTATAAAAAATGCCATTTAACCACATTTTTCTTAGGGGAAATAAATGAGATGTTATTAACGTGTAAATTAGTGACATCGTGAAAAGTAACTAAAATACTTATTGCCCCATGCTAGGTGCAAGAATCTAAAAAAAAAAATCCTGTAGTTTATATTCATTAAGAGGTCAATATCATTACATATTACAAATGTTATTAATGGCTTAGCTGGTAGTACTAAATGTTACAACTATTGTTTTATAGGATCTATAATAATGAATTCATAGTTCTCAAACTCAAACTCTTCAGACTCCATAGGAACAAACTACTTCCTTGGACATAAGGTAATACTTATAGTCTATTTCTTACCAACAAAAATGACCATCTAGATACAATTTTGATCTATTTATGCATATATTAACCCATAATACAACATTTATTATCAAAGTGTTCATTGATAAGCATGAAATGCTGGTGGATCTTCTTGAGCAAGACCACAATAAGGGCTAGGGTAACTCATTCAAGAATCTAAATTTATAGAAAATGGAAATCACCCTCTACAAATGGATGCAACTAAAATTGACACTCATGATCTTATTTTCAATACATTATATTCATACATTTTATGTGATCTCTATTATTCATACGAATCAGTACACATTTCAATCACACATTTCACAACATTATCTAAACATTGATACCAATATCCAAGTAAAATTTCTACAAATATAATCTGAATCTAACTACTAATTTATTTAAGGCTAAATTTTTTTAACTGACTACAAGATTCGCTTCAAAGTGTTCATAATAGTATTCAAATATTTCTTCCTCTATTTTATGAAATATTATTATTAGATTTATAGTTTTATTGGGTTTTTTATTGCATTATTTATCTTCTTATAGGAATGAATGTTTTAAATAAGGATCATAAGAATATTACAAATATATTTGAGAGGGATGAAGTTTATGAAGATATTTGAGCACCCAAGTGGTTGTACTTTTTGGCATTGGAGGAACTTGTGGATGATGATGCCTGGTTATAGAAGCCTCACATGGATAATTAATCCATGTAATTAATCATATCCAATGGTATTTGTGTGTTAAACCTACATTTGATATTTTGTGGATGAAAATAGTTTTGGCTAGCCTTACATAGTAAAAGATTTATAACTTTTCAATATATTTCAAATATTAAGATTCATAACTTTTCAATATCATTCAAATATAATTGTAAATTGTATATTTAAATCTATATCATTGCATATTGACAAAAATTCTTAATGTAATTAGGTTACTAAAATTAATTTATGTATCTTAACATACATATTTAATGCTTTTATTTAAAAAAATGACAATTTAACATTGTGGTGATCTTGAGCCAGGTTGATAATGAAGCCAAATACTATCAAGATAAAAAATTACCAATAGACAAAGCTTATGAAATAATAACTTATATTGATTCATATTAAATGACTCAAATAATTAAAAACCATGAATAAATAAGCATCAACTTAGAATTGGAGTAGACATGCCGAATTTGAAACTCTAAAAAAAGTATAACATGACTTTCTAGTTTAATAGCTTTTATTTTTAGTAGGTTTCACGTAAAAGTGTGTGGAGATCTAAAACTCTCCAAAAGTAAAAAAATAATATATTTAAACTATTATTTTAATATTAACTTACATTCAAGTCTAGCTATAAAAATATGTAATTTTAAAAAATAGAAAATACCAAAACAAATATCAATCTATAATTTTTTGACCCTTATATGGTCACAAATGGCCTTTAAAAAATATGAAAAATATAAAAAACTAGATGGGTTATGTTTCATCTGCATTGATCTTTTTGAAACATTTATTTTGTTTTAAAGATGGGCTCAAAGAGAGCTATGAATCAAAAGTTATGGCTGCTAGAATTTTTTATCTCTTTTTTACATCAGTTGAGATTTTGAAGATAGGGTAATTTTTTTAAGGGGTTTTGAAGTACATGAATAATTTATTTAAGGGGTTTCAAAGTACATGAATAATTTTTAGGATTGAATATATTAAATAAGTATTGCTTGAATTATGGATACCATGTCCTTCTCATTTCTATAAATGTCTTAGTTTACTTTCCCCTCAAAACTAGAAACCATTGGCTAGCTCCCCATCCTCAGACTAGTTCAAGAATGGAATACACATGGGGAAGGGTTTTATTAATTATAATCCACCTACTTTGAAGGATATGACAAAATAATATCTTGTCCCCCCTGTAGATATGGGTTTTTGCTTCATGAGGATGGAAGACATGGCTAGTTTGAAACCTAAGTCAAAATCTTTTGCTGAAGCAGCCTCCAAATTGACACCCATATCAACACCCAAGGATCTCAGACCTACTCCTTCCAAAATAATGTAATATTTGATGAGAACAAGACTAAGGAAGTTCTCTCCCATGAATATTTCTTCGTGTCTAACGGCATCACCTGAATATTCACTAATCTCTAACAAAAACTCTAAGACCTACATGAATAGACGTTAAAAATTTGGAAACCACTCTTATAAAGTAGGATCAAGATTTATACTAGTGAAAAGATATATTTATTTATTATTTTTTACTATATTCAGGAGAAATAATTGATACAAAATTAGTTCTTAAGTTTGAAACTCCACCCTTTAATAATGAAACCTTGGTCCCCCTGCTTTAACCCCCTTACTAAACCCCTGAAAGAAAGACATATCTCAATTCACCTACCATACCTTCGTTTCTAGTTCTAGGGTAAACATAACTTTAAAGCTATAGGCAAATCCTTGGGAAATTTTCTACAAATATACCCTGGCACTACTTGTTTTTCCCATACCACCTTTTCCAAAATATTGTTCAATGTTGACACTTCAAATGATCTGCCTAAAAACTTTATCCTACATGTTTTTGAATGATCATGGTCCCAACTCTTTGACTATGAAGGATTACTATTTCATTATCATAGTTGTTTCAACAACACAGGGTATTTGACTAAGGATTATAGTAATCATAAGAAGAAAAAGGAAACTTCTTAGTGGTCAGACTTCTCCCCTTCCCATATCACTATGAATGTAAATGGATCCATGAGTGATGATTTATATTAATCTAAAGATGATCATGATGCTATTATTATTGATAGTTCTAATATTTATAACATAAAGGGAGATTCCAGGGTAGACCCACCAAATCTAGACATGACGGAGCTAGTCTAGGTATTAGAAACCCCTATTCCACCTATCGCTAAGCATTTTAATATTATTTTTGAATCTCCAAGGATAGATACCTTGTATGTCATTTTAGTGGAAGACAAATGTCATCCCTCTTAATCCTTCAAAATCCTAATTCCATTAGCCACAAAATATTTGGAAGATAAGGGAGCATGGACTAGAGTGCAGAGGAAGATGAATGGTATAAGATCTGAGTCCAAAATGACCATTCATTTGAGGGGTGGAAATTTATAAGTTATATCACAAAAAATATGTGAACTATATTTCACAGGGGATCTATGGATGTTGTTGTGTGGAAGTTTAGTGGTAGCAAAAAATCAGCAAAAGTTTTTCTATTTCCTATTTGCTTTTTTCTAGTGGCAGAGCATTTCTATCTATTTTTCTAAGGTTTAGTGGAAGATGGTGCTAGGTTTTGATTAGCGATTTAATGCATTTTTTGGCCTTCTTGTTCTATTTTTGGTACCTTTTGGCTCTCCTAGGAGGGATTTTAATTTTCTTTTGTTGTGCAGTTGTTTCATGGAAGTACATGATTAGCAAAAAATTCTTTGTTTCCTATTATTTTTTTTAATGTTTTTCATGGTTTTCTTATTATGGCACCCATTTATAACTTTATTTTTATATCTTTCATACTATTTTTTATTGGGCATGAGACCCTTAACCTATCTTTTATCCATATCTAATAAAAATAAACACATAAAAGATCACACTTAGAAGATTATCTAGGGTATTTATAGATCACACTTAGAAGATTATATCAAAAGAGATACTTATACACACATTAGATTATGAATTCAAATTTTTACAACTAATTAGATAAATGAAACCTATCAATGCTCAATTTATATTTCACATCTAAGATTAACATTCATTAATAAAACATTCAGATTCAATCATAGCATTAGCACACTTAAAAATATTGAATTAATAAACAGAAAGAACTTCAAATTCATTAACATAGAAAGGGAAGAAGAAAGAACAAACATAGTTTCATGGAAATCAATCTCTTGATCTCTTCCTATATATTCATCCAAAACATTGAAACTATGAAAAGAGGGTTCTACATGTATATACAGAACTTGGGGAAGGGGTCAACCCATCCTCCAAGATTAGAAAACATTGATTATATCCTAAAAACATATATGATAAGTCACATTCACATGTCATAACTTATAGATATTTAAGACAAGCAATCTGTACATGATGACAAAAATAGTTTATTCAATTATAAAATTGATTTAACCAAGATTTAAATATTTATTTTTAACTATTACATGTATAATTATACAATAATTAGCCTTTATCTCCAAGTTAAATCAGCTCTTACTTGATGTTTCTCAAAACTATTGTTGGAAATGTAGTTATGTTTGTAATAGAGGATGTGGTGACCAAAGATATGCTTTGTGATGCACTCATTGATTGAACTAGTATTACAATCAAAGCTAAACTATGAGGTAGTAATGTTCTAGTTATGGAACCATAAGGTACTATAGTTAATGGTAGTGTTATTATAGGCACTATAGGCGGGGTTTGAGGAGTAAAACTGGTAGGTGTCATTGATATTTATTTCTTATTGGCATCTAAATCTTGGTAATACTTATACACCTTATTATATTTTGCAAAAATTATGTTCATATGAAGAAGGTGAGTCCTAGTCATCCTACCTATTTATTCTATGAGTCTTCTGTGTTCTATCTTGGTGGCTTGAAATCTAACCTCGAAGACTTCTACCTTTATTTCCTTACTTTGCCCAACTTGGATTTAATGTCCTCCAAAATCAATCCTTGTGAACTCTATTTGAATCCATCTGAAACTTGATAAATAATTTAATTAAATGTAGATCAAGCTATCAGATTGTATCTATTATCCTCTATCATTGTAAATTCAATCTTAGTCCAAAATTTCTCTACTTTTTTTTTTCTAGTTTGACCAACTTGTTTACTAGAGATTCAAAAAATGATAACCAATCCTAAGCCTCTTGTATTCTTATTAGAGCTAGATTCAATGCATTAGATACCTCATGATGGGTCATCAAGTGTAGGTGGATGAAGCCCTTATTCATGGTATACAATACTAAAATATAAAATTTATTCTTATCTTTTTTAAGACAATTGAACAATCTGGTTATTTAATTTACATGTGGAGCTAAATTGACTCTCAAAGAATAAATTGAATTCAAAATCTCATACAACCTAAGTTTTGCATTCTGTACATCCTATTGACTACCATGGGGGACTCATATGACCTATTGTCACTCTCTGAGAGAATCTAACCCTTCTATCTATTGTTTGAATAACTTTGTTCCCTAATATATAGCCAAGATTTCCTTAGAATGGGTATCCATATAGGACTTAAGTCTTCAATGTATGTGGACTATCCCTTCTTCCTATTATGCCTCTTAGAAATCAAATAAACCTCTTCCCTTCCTTCAAAATCAAACCCATGCTAGAGCTATCATCAATCTTTTTCTTTCTGACCCTCTAGACTAATGTTGTAGCCTTGTTAAATAATGAGCTTATCATTTGAAGCTTGGTAATATTGAAATTGTAAGTCTTAAACATTGAATATCCTAACTCCTTGGTCTAGTCTATAAGAGTGAGCTTTAAAGGATATCATGGTTGACCTTCTACTTGTACATGTTCATCAGGATTGATATCATGTTCAAAAAAAGATTTGATCATTAAGGGCTAACTTATTATGGGCCAGTCTATATTTTTAAATTGTGGTATTGGGTGCACAACATAGAATGGTTAATTTCTTGGATCCCTCTTGGTTTTCACTACTATTTTTGTTGATACTAGTGTTGCAGAAGGTAGAGGTGAACCCAATTGGGTAGATGAAATAATAATTTAGGTGATGGGTTGGCTAATGGCTAGGATGGAAAGATATATGGTTAAAGAGATGGAAACTAAATGAATATAAACTACATTAGTGGAGATTAAAGAAGGTTAAGTGGTAATAGGTAGAGTAGTGGTTAGGTGCATGAAAAAGAGACTAATAAAAAGTTCTTACACAAAAATGAAAGTGGAAATAATTGGAGCAGGGATGGTATAAATAATAGGTAATGACATTAAATTATAAAGACCTAAGGGGGATATGAAAAGAGTACCCTTACCAAATGTCTCTCTGGTAAGAGGGCCTTTGGATTTTAACACTTGAAATATTACGACATTAGCTTGTTGTAATTTCCCCTAGTCGAATTTTTGGGTTGTCTCATATTTTAGTGAAAGGTTTTCTTGCTTGATTGATTTTATGAATAGGGTCTGAGGCATATCCATGTTTGGTTTCCTTCAATAACATCATGTTATTTTCTCATCTTGTGGAGTAATCATATGTTAGGTAAGAGGAAGGGTAGTCATGTTGGATGTTATAGATGTTGAATCTATCATTTCTTCTTCATGAAAAGAATCCAAATAAAAGATCCCAATCTCTTCCCTTCTTGTGATGTCATTCCTTGACTCAACTCCTCTACTAACTCCTGACTAACCTTCTTTAGTTCAATAGTTGAAGCTTGAACTAGAGTTGTTTATTCCTCTTCCTCATGTGAAGATCCATTTATTTCCTCTTACTCCATATTTTGTCCATGCCATTTTTTAAGTGATGATTCACCTACCAACTATTCTTGTTCTTGATGTTGGTCATAAGCCACAAATGGATCTTGGGGATATTGTCCCTCTTATACTGGTATTTGATATCGCCTACTACTCTAGAAGTCAAAAGATTTCCATCCTTATGGTGATTGGATATCGAATTTTTCTTGGATGAGTGTGAGAGAGGGTTCAACTTGTATTAGTGTCAATAGGTCCATAGTAAATCCTACTATCACTAATCTTTATTTCACTTATTCATCATCCTTAGCGTTTAGAAATAGAAAATCATTATTGAATTTCTCATGTTTATATGAAATTCCAAGGGTGTGGATCTTATATTTGACTTTCCCATGGGGGTCCAAATCCTTATGGGATAGAGTGGATAATTCATATGCTCTCCTCATATTTGTTGCTTCCCTGAATTGCCTCCTAATGGTGTAATACATAATTCCAATGGTAATATGGGAGACATGGAAGAAATCTTTATTATCCTTTCTAAGCTCCTCATTTATACCATTCCATATATGTACTATAATATCCTATTCATGTACCTTGTTGAGAAAAAAATTATGAAGCTAAATAGAATACAACTTATGTCTAGATAGCATGATGACAGTGTAGTTAGGGTAGAGCCAACAGTTTCCCATATGGGCAAGTGTTCTAGTGATGCTACGTGAAATCATAGTCAAAGGCTAATTGTGAATGGGCATAGAAATGTGAGGGTGGTGATCCTCTACATTCTTGGTGATGTTACTAACATATGATTATATGTGAAATATAAAGTAATAAACACATATATGATGCTAGATAATATTTGGTTTAGGACTCTATGTGACTCCATTATGCCTATATACTATTCCCATGACTGCATCTAATACGTAAGACATCATATAAAAGTCTCCCTGATGTAACCTATTGTATTTGTGTAAAATTTTCTCTAATATGTGGGTTTTAATTAATTCTCCCAATGCATATGCACACTCTAAAGTACTAGTAGAGAAGCTCATTCCAAATGCAAGAAGTAGATGCTTTTATGGTCAAATATTGAATTCAATAATGACATGCCTACGTGAATCCCCATCCTAAATTAGGTGATAGGGATGTGATTCTTAACATGTTCCTTTATAGTAAATGTATCCTTTAGGAAAATCCACCTTGATAGTGTGTGGCTCGACATTGTTATCCTTATTCTAGGTAACTACAATATGTAAATAAAATGTGACATCTAAGATAGGGAGACTCAAATACCTCATTAATGTTTCCCATGAGATGTATATGAAAATTGTTTTATCAGAAACATATTGGAGCTAACTACCACCTATTATTTTTCCCTCAAAGAAGACACCTCATAACAAGTCTACGCATGACATAATGTCTAACTTAGCAACTACATAGTGAATGTCCTACTACTTGAATGGGTGAAGGTCCTTTACAAGTTATTTATCCTCAACCAAGATGTCTTATTCTAATGAAAATGAATACATGTTTTTTATTACTTCCCATAAGGTTTATTAATTAGGATAGTGGGCATCAAACATAGTTATGCTAGAATTTGTATCTAAATACTCAATTGAATAATTGATCGATGCTTGGAGAGTGCCAAGGGTAGATTATATCAACTGGATAAATATGCCATGGATGATTGATGGATGTTGGTATGCTTCAAGGTTTCATAAATGGTGGGCACTAAACTAAATTACGTGAATTACAAGTAATCATAGTCATAACTAGGGATTTTGAGATTATAGAAGGAATAACTTTAATCAAGCTCTTAGAAATTTTATGAGATGAACTTGGTCAGGAGATCAATGTTATATTTTTCTACATTTATTTCCATTTTTTACACCATTAATCATCAACGTCTATGAGTTCATCACCTTTATTCAATTTGAACTTGACCACCTAGCCCTACTGTACATGTAACATAGGATGCTTTGTCATTTAGGCTAAAATGATTTTGCCTTTCCCTTTTTTCCATTTATCATTGTGGTATAGTTAGGGGATTCAAAAATTTCGTTAGGACCTAAAAGATCTTGAAAATTCAAATGCTCTATGGTGAAATTTATTCTAAAAGAATGTGTATAAAATCCACTAATTAAATAGTTCCCAAATACTAGGTACTCTTTAGAAATATTATGGTTTAGGTGGAAGTTGTTACATAGAAAATTACCAAAGTAAAGATTTCGACGAAAAGTCCTGGAAGTGAAAATTGTCAAAGTAAAGCTTCTGATTGAAAGTTCATAAATGCCAAAATTGTTGACCAAAGCAAAGTTTCTGAATGAATGTTTTTAAAGACTAAATTTACTAAATAGAACAAAGTTTTTGAATGAAAGTACAAAAGTAAAAGATTTTGAAGAGAAAATTTATGAAATAAAAACTTTTAAAGACCAAAATTTTTTGAATGAAACTTTTGAAAGAGAATTTTCCAACCATAACAGAGTTGTTGATTGGAACAAAGTTATTTAGCTAAAGTTTTGGAAGACCAAAATTTCGGAATAGAATAATGTTTCTGAATGAAAGTTTTCTAAGACCAAAGTTTTTGAATGGAACAATGTTTATGAAGACCAAATTTACCAAATGAAACTTTCAAAAATAAGCTAATCAGAATACCTATCATACAAAGCAATTCATTGAAAATTTCTATTGACATATTAGTTTTAAAAAATTATTTCAAAAGGGAAATAAGTGGATCCCAATGTCTGATTCAAAGTTTAAAGTACTATGTTTATATAGATAATAATAACCATCATAACCATTAGAAACACACAAATACACAAATAAAATATGCATAACCTCTAAAAATAAAGGGGGTCCCCACTTTTTGAAGAAAACATACATTGGGTGTGTTTAATATAATAAATGATGACTCATATGGTTGAATACTCTTGAGTTTTTAGTATCCTATAATCTATGGTTTTGCAATCCTAATATCAACCATAAAATCTTACCAAAAGAAATGATTAAATTAAAAATGAAAAAAAGACTTTTAATAATCCTATGCAACATACTAATTCCACTTATACCTTGGATCTATGTGTGGAAAGTGATGTTCTTTATCTCTTGTGTCATAGTTTAAGGCAAATATATGGAGTGAGATGTGTGTTTCATTTTGATTTGGCATTAGGTGCATAGACATTGAGGAGCTCATGTATTACTCTATTTCTATCTAAGCATCTCTATCCCTAACAAAGATACATTTGATCACCTATTCTTCATTTCCTTCATATTTTTTATGAATGATACATTGATATTATTTCATCATGTAGGATTTTGAATCATTTTTTATTTTATTTTTGACTTTTGGATTATGATTTTTACTTTTAAACTTTTCTTTTTACTTTCTGAATGAAATATGGAAGAAAGTAACCACCATGAGCTAATCTTAGTAATGTTTTGGTTTAAACAAAATGTCTGTATCAAATTTTTCCCATGTCCATGGTTATTACCTTAAATAAATATTAACATTTTGTATGAATTTGACCCAAGGGGATAAGGAGATTTTAAAAATTTACACAACACTATGGGATCAACTTTCATATGCTTGGTGAAATGATTATCTTTAGTACATGGTCATGGATACCTCTTTTATTTATTACCTAGATTAAGAATTCTAAACTACAATATGAAACACCCATTCATTTTATTTGGATTTAAAACACCTCAATCTATGTTTGATTATGCAAGGATTGACCAATCTGAGACTACCATGAAATCAAAATAAAACTATCCTAGAAAGTAAAAAAACCATTGAAAGCAAAAGAACTAATCTAGAAAACATGAACTACTCTAATAAAAATAAATGACTAAAATAAAGAAGCTATTTTTTGAAGAAATAATAATTTACTGGTACCTCTACCATAAAATTTGTCATTATTTAAAGAGCTCTCCAGATGGGGCAGCCATGAACTATGCTTCAAAAAATGTCCATTAACTGGATATGTCAAAGTGTTACCTTGAAGATATTTGAAACATAATGCATTATTACCCAAGACCTTAGAGATATAATACGGTCATATCCATAGTTGGGTATACTTTTCATGAATTTATTTTTTCATGGGTTTCATCCCATAACAACACCAAGTCAGAGATCATGAATGCTTTTAATTTTTATCACTTCTTAAACCATATATTGACCACATCCTAATGTTTACTAATGTTTTGAAATGTTTTATTCCTAGAGACTTCCATTTCAATTATACCCTTCAATGCAGACTCTTTTTTGTTATTGGGTTCTATGTATTATTGCATAAACTGATATGTTGGCAATTTTAGCATAATTAAGAACTCTAGTTATATCCCATAAACTAATAGATATGGTGAGGCTTTAAGGGCATGTTTATACCTAGTTCAGTCTACCCAAAGTGCATATTTATGTAAGGGATGTCACTCCCTATGTTTATATATAGCTGACTTCTTCATAACATCTATGAGGTTCTTGTTGATTGACTCAGCCAATCCATTCCCTTATAGGTACTATTAGGAGGATGATATTATTCTAATCTATTTATCATGGTCCTATTCAATGAACTCTATTGATTGAAGTGTTGGCCCAGTATCTCAGACCAAAGAGATAACATGCCAAAAATAGTTATGATATGTTCTTCAAGTAAAATGATCATTTATTGGGCTCTTGAGTTCTTGGTGGTTGTTATATCGGTCTATTTGGTGTAATAATTTGTAACAGTGAGAACAAATTTGTGCCCAACTAAGGAATTTAGGTTTATAACACCAATTAAATGTAAGCCCCATTGGGAAAATGACTTACCTTCAATCACAATATATAGTAACATTATTGTGTGTACTTCTATTTTTTTTCTAAAACCTAGCATTCATACCACATCCTCACATGGAAGTTAGCATTCTTAAAGATATTCAACCATTAATAACCCATTTTGAGTATTTTATGGGCTATATTATTTACAGTTAGATGGTTGCTACAAATTTTTTGATACATATTTTCTTACATGTCTTAGGATTTTCCATGTGACACATATTAAATAGAGGCCTTCATAATTCATCCTATATAATATTCCTTTATCAATCATATAGTGAGTATCCTTGAGATTTAAAGCTCTATTTTGATCACTTTGAGTTCTTAGGGGCATATTATAGTGAGTATGGATTGAATAATACATTAATACCAATCATTTTTGGAGACATGTGTTTGGTAGACCTCTTTGATGTTGATGTAAGGGTCTGGTTCATTCATTAATTGAAAAATGCCTTGTCTTCTAATGATCCTGGTAGGTTTGATATCAATATCAAATTCCTACAACTTTACCATCCACTTATCTCTATGCTTCCCTAATTCATTATGTCCCAATGTAATACTGACAAAGGGGTCTTTTACTATTGTGATTATATTATTTCAAAGGATATAGTGCCTAAAATTCTTAACCACCTTAACCAAAGCAAATATTTACTTGTCAATCTAAGAGTATTTGAGCTTTGCATCTTTCAAGTTAGCACTCATCAACATAATAGGATGTTTGATTTCTTCCTTTTTGTATAAGTATGGTAAAAATAATATTCTCTAAGGTGAATGAGTAAAATAAAAATTCTTTAGTGAAATATTGGATAATTAGCACTGGGGCTTGTAAAATAGCCCTCTTTAAGTCTTGAAAGGACTTCTTAGCTTCAAGTGTCCACTCAATTTTAGTTTTATACTTTAGCATTATGTTTAGGGGCAAAAAAATCTACACAAATCTAGATATAAATTTCCTTAAAAAATTTATCTTTCCAAAGAAGGATTTGAGCTCCTTTTTCTTATTTGGAAGTATTATTTTTGAGATCCCCTAGATCATGTCTAGGTAAATAGTGATCCCATCTTTAGTAATAATGTGACATAGCAACTTACCTTCAGTAACTCTAAATATACTCTTATTGGGGATGAGTGATACCCCAAACTTCATGCTCATTTCAAAAATGGATTGAAGGTGGTTGATATGATCAATTCTATTTTTAGAGAAAATAGTGAGATTATCCATGTCTATGATTATGCACTTACCTATTAGTCCATGGAATGCATGATCCATTGCTCTCTAAGAAGTTTCTCTAGTATTAATCAATATAAAATGGTATTCTCTTGTATACATATGTTCCCCATTTCATAATAAATGTTATTTTCATCATATCCTCTAATTTGACTAGTACTTGATTATGGCCTGAAAATCCATCTAAGAAAGACATCATTTCAGATCCACTCATAGTTTTTATTAGCTAATCCAAGGAGGAATAATGATAATTATCCTTCTTTTAAGCTTTATGTATATTCCTAAAGTTGATGCACAGTCTGATCTTGTCACTCTTTTTCTTGATTGGAACTAGATTGGCCACTCAAGTCAAATCTATGATAGGAAAAACTATCCTATCACTTAGCATATTCTCTACTTCTTTCTATATTAATGGTTCTAAGATGGGATTTACTAGCATTTTTGTTTATGGAAATGGTTTATGATTAGGCTTTAACAGAATCATATAGATGATGCCTCTAGGATTGAACATCCTTAACTCATCATGGGTCCATGTAATTACACGTTTATACCTAATCATTAGTTGATTAACCCTTTTTATTTTTTGTGGTGTGTAGCTTAAGCCAATACTGATGAAGTGTTTATCACTCTCATCATCGATGTTTTTTTATCTGAATTTAGATTCATTAACATTAAGCTACTTTTGTGATTGTGTTTAAGGATTTGTATCAAAGGTTATTTCTAAGGTGAACATTTCTAATGTGAGGTAATTATCCTTTAGTTATGTAACACCTTATTTATCTAATTCTTCATGGAACCTATTGTTTCTTTCATCATCATCAATTATTTGAGATTAGAACTATCCTAAATTTATCAAAAAATACACAATCTATTGATTAGCATCAAAAACTTGAAAATTTTGAATATTGTCTAGTACTAAGGGAAAATGTACTAATTCAATGCATAAGTTTTATATTTTTAACTTCTGTAAAGGTGCCAAATTCACTACTAAAGTGGATAGTTAATTAACACCTTCCCTTTTTTCTCTAGGGATAGCTACTATGTTAAATGCTCTAAATAATTCAATTAGATCCCAAGCTCTATGCTTGTATTTATTAAAATATGATAATTTACATTGATATTTATTTCTATCCTAGTTAATCACAAGTTTAGATTCTCCATATACTAGTAGCTATTTGACATTATTCTATAGGGTGAATTGCAACCCCTTAATTAGGGCCTTGAACTCCACTATATTGTTAGTGTATGGAAACTAGATCTTGTATAATGCTAATAATTTATTTCCTTGTGGATTCACCATCTTAATATCAATGCCTAATCCTTACTTAGATATTTCCCCATTTAAATGGAGTGTCCATAATTCAGAAGGGTCCTAAATTTATTATAACTTTCAATTTTTCGTAGTAAATGTATAAATTCCAAGACTATGGGAATTATAAGTTACATCTTCATTAGTAGTATTTTACTCTATAATGGTATTATTCATCTTGGGATCTTGGTCGATCATGATCTAGTTGGAAATGCCTCACCAAGGCAACCAAATTTGTGAAAAGTCCATGGAAAGATATCCATTTAACATTTTTGACTAATTTATGCTTAAGAATAACCCATACCCTTCAAGAATGTCCACTAACAAGATGTTTATAGTCATCTATATTATAGGTTTTGAGGTAACTTGAATTCTCACATCATTAAGCTCCACCAATATAGACACTACTATTTTATCTAGCCGTGACACACTCCTCTTGGATGTATTTGCTATTAAGTCAAGCTTTTGACAAATGAAAATCAACATTACTATTGTTGAAACTCTGTAATCTACAAAATAATTATGTATATTCTTTCGAAATGCTTTAATATTCATCAATAAAAGGGGAACCTATAAATTTATTTTGTATATGAAATTTGTGTTGGTTGTCTTGGATTTTTATATAATAGAATTGCCTATGATGGAATTTCACAAGAGCTCCTCCTTATCTACAATTTATGTTAGTTCATGAAGAGTGATGCTAGCCTTAATTTGATTCATATCATCAACAATATTGTATCCTCCTTTATTTTATTCCTCTCTATCCTGAGACTAATCATTCCCTTTTGGTGGAGGAGGATTATTATTAGATTTGGGGTTTAGAGGGATAATTTAATTATATGGAGGAGTAGAACTAGTAAGATTCTTCCTATTATTTAGGTTATAATTATTAAATTTAAGCTACTTGAATGCTTTCATTTCATTATAATTATCCTTCAAAATATTATCATCTTCATTAGGTAAGAAGATTCATAGGTTTGAAAGGTCATGGCTAAAATTGTAGGGCCAAATTCGTGAAGGAGATATGGAGGATTCATCATTTGATGTTTTTTGATAATTTATCTTTGAAATATTTGAAACACTACACATAACTCTATACAATGTAATATTCAATGTTGTGATATGTTATGGACCCTGCACCAGTTGGGCAAAGGTGTCTCCATGATATTGATTTCTAGAAACTTATTAGACTATTATTATTTTGAATTGTTGGTGGGCTTGATATAAGGCCTATTGTATCTTGTAAATATATAATTCTTGTTATTATTATGACTAGTAGTATTACCCATTCTCTTATATATATTCAATAAATCATTGCTCAATTTTTGGATGATTATTTATATAGAATCCAATTAAGCTTTGTTACAGTTAAAACCCTAAGTGACTACTAAATTAGTGTGAGCCTAATGTTGATTCTTCTAGTGTCCATTCCTTTGTATTTTATTTTTTAACAAATCATAATTCTAATTCATTGTCTACTTTATCATAGGTGAAAGAGTGTACAACTAATTCTGATTAAATGTGTGGGTGTTTATATTAGCATGTGGAATTGTATTCAAGGAAGGAATTCCATTGGTGAATGTTTGGCCTCCTATAATATGAGGTATAAGTTTTGGATTGAGATTCATTACAATGTTAATAGCTTCCTAGAATGCCAAAGCTAGAGTAATGGCAATGATAGTTCTTCACAAGAATACTTCAGTAAAAGGGTCTAATGCACTCTTGTATATCTTGAGCATTAGATTCATGTCTCGATTATACATGACATTCAATTGAGTGTATATCTTATATAATATTGAATTTAAGGGCTCAATTAAGTGTATAGGTTCCCTCTTCATGATAGTAAAGATTTGATCTACCATGATTATATTATTTACTTGTCCAATTTTGTAAAGAATGTATTTTGACAATCATTCCATGAGGTGATGTAATTTTCCCACAAATTGAGATACCAATCATAATAATAATCTTGTAGATTAAATTAAAAAAATCCAACATGCAACATCCTCATGAATGACATTCATTAACCTCAAGGTGGCCTTGAAATATTTGGTATGCTCTTCAGTCACCCTCCCACTTAATGGGGAGAAGGTAGGCAAATACTTTAATGGATTCATTGGAAGATCATGTTGGTCCCCAAGGATGTTAATGGTATATCCAATTAACCAATGTTGATCGATTTGAATATTGATAAGAGGGGCATTTATTATAGTGGAAGATGTTTGAGGTCAATGTATCTGATGTATGATAGGTGTTTAGGCCTCCTAGAATTTTACTATGATAAAACCAAAAGGTTGGCTTGGGATCTAGACCTTATTAATCTCCTAGGTGTCCTCAGTGCAACATTATGTATTGACTAACCTCTATTTATTGGGAAAACACACAAGTGCCCTCCTTTTAACGTCAACTTTCTTTTCTATTGACATGGGTTTTATTCACACCTCAAAAACGTTTAAATGAAGTAGCCTCTAACATTTTAAGATTTCTTTGGAAGATGGTTCCACTTCAGGTTATGAGTTTTAGGTATGAGGTTAAAACAACTAGGTGATGAAATAACAATTTGAGCTTGTGGGTTGTTTATAAAGGTTTTGTGGATGGATATGTGGAATCTTATGAAAGAAGGTAATCACTAAGTGATTTAGATGGGTGAAGAATTATTATATGGTGGATAGATATTAAATAAACTCAAAATAGAAAGAAGGCTAATGAATTAGATAAGGTTATGTGTTATTTAATTTAAGTAACTTCTAAGCTTGTTACATTGGCAGACAAGTATCTCCAACACCAGTGTTTACTATTTGCAGCTTTTACACACTTACAAATATTCATAATTAGTAGTATGGGATAACAAATATAGGATGCTTAATGATATCAACTTAAAGTTGGGATTTTTAGGTATGTTTTTGCACACCCTTGTATAATAGATTATAGTTTAGACCAAAAATTTATTTTGGGTAGCTATGGGTCACACCTAGAAGACTATATGAAAAGAGATACCTCTATACATCGTAGATTATCAATTTAGCTTTTTCCAACTATTTAAATTAATAGAACATATAAATTGTCAATTGTTATTGCACATATATGATTAATATTAATTAATAAAACAATTATATTCATCTATAAAATTAACATACTTCAATATTTAAATATAATAAGCTATATTAGTTAATCATATTTGTTTTGTTAAACACAAACTTTAACTAGGATATGAATGTACACTCTAAATTTAAATAGTTATATAACATTTTATTATTCTAATTTAATGTAGTAAATATAAATTAAAGTCATAATGTGAAATTGTATTGGAATAATAATTAGTTGACAGATATTAACTATAGTAACATATTGAAAACAAAACTTTTTCAAAACAAGTCTCGAAATTTATTTCCCCCTTTTGAAATCAAATGGTGCCTTAGAAATTTTTGTGTATCATTTTAATAAAGTTATATTTTTTTTTTTTCCCCTTGAATAGTATTTTGAATAAGTTGTATTTGTTATTGTTTCTTTTTATTTCTATACTCAACTACACCAGAGAAGTAAAATATTATTTTAATAATTTATTAGAAGAATTTTGTTATATATATGTTTATAAGGAGGGAATTTTAAACCATTTATTCATTGGTTGAGAGATACTTTTAAATTTTAAATCTGATTGAATAATGCTCAGGTGGACATTTCTTGAATTTGATAATCCTTCAATCTACACATCAAACCAATATTGTTGTATCAAAACTACTCCAAATTGAAAATACACTAAAAAATAACATATCATTACCTTCAATATCTAATTAATGAGTTGTTGTTATTACTAATATTAATGAAAATAAGTTTGTATTTATACCAGCTACATTTAAATAAAAGTTTTAATGACTTTTTTAAAAAAAATTAAAAATTCATAAAGTTCTTAGAGCACATTTAATTTTATTATGAACCCTATAGATACTTGGCATAAGGTGTCCTTGTTAATTTTAACCAATAATATATAAAAAATATATTAGGATAATTAATATAGTCTAATAATAAATGTATCATAATTAATTTTATAATAGGTCATTTTGAAAAAAAAAAAATTGTATAAATTAAATGTTCTATAAAATCGAGTGACAAATCACCATAAAAATTTTAATCTTTATATTTAATAAAACATGTATATGTATCACTTTCGTATACCATATCTTACTTACTTTTAACCGGTATTTAATGTATTTTCTCTCATTTAGAGACAATGTACATTCTCCATGCAACACATTTATGAATTTGCATCTTTTATCTATAATCTTTGAGTTTTCACTTTTTTATTCTTATTCCACATCATATTTTCTTATTACTTTTATCTTGGAAATGCTTTTAATCTATGAATTTAATCTAATTTCCTCCCATTACTAAAATTCCTACAATGATGCTTGTTTGAATTACTTAATTTTTTATGTACCAAAAGTCTACCAAATAACACATTATATGATTACTTCCTATGATGTGCAAAATAAGCATTGATATTTATTTTCACCTAACTAAATATGAAAAAAAAATACACACTAAGGTTTATTTCTATGTACCATCATGTATTTTGATAGTTTTTTCCTAATAACATATATATTTGTTTAAAAAAATGTAATGTTATAATGAAACTCAAGTTTTTATTAAATTCAAGTTTAAATTATTTTCTACACTAATTCCATATTTTTTTCTTTAATTTACGCATGATTCCATACTTTTTACTTCCGTTTATGATCATATGAACTATCAATTAGATTTTTCACTCTTATAAAATATAATTTGTATCGAGGCATTTTAGTCTTGGTTTTTGAATGATTTTTTCAATAAAATCATCTAATTAATTTTATCTTTAATCAATAATAATTTATTATAATATCTATATTCCTCATCTTTTTTATTCATATTTGTGTTAATATCTTTTTCATTTCTATAATTTCCAAAAAATATTTTAAAAAATTAAAATTCTATTAGGATCTTATAGATTTTGATTTAAATAATTTATTTCTACTTAAATGTGAATATGATTTTTCTTGTATAAAAATCTTGCATATTTTCATTAAAATAAAAATATAAAATGGAAGAACACACTTTATCTCTATAATATGCACTTGGATGATAATTCATATTACAAAGATATTAGAAGATATAATTCAAGTCCATATATATATATATATATATATATATATATATATATATATATATATATATATATATATGGACTTGAATAAGCCTAATAAATTTTTAAATTTTTGTTTGTGGTGAGTTAAAGACCTTAACAATTTTTTTTTTCTAGGAAATTCTTGACATTCTTAGGATCATCTTTTTTTGAATTATTATAGATTGACTTGTTTTTAAAGTATAAACCATTCAAGATAGAAAACATATTGAAATAATATGGACATTTAAGGCATTGATTTACCATTATATTGATGGATAAAAAGAGTTCAAACTTCTAGAGGTCATAGTTTTTGATCTATAGCTTTGTTTGAGACCATCTTCATGCCGAAAAAATGGCTAAGAAAGTGCAATGCAACAATAACTGGACCTTCCAGTTATTGGACATTTTTGATATTTTTGGGAGGCCATACGTAACCATATAAGGTTTTAAAACTATAGTATAAGTTTATTTTTGGGTTTTTTTTTATAAATTTAAAACTTGTCTATTTTTATAACTAGATTTAAACATTAGTTGAAATTCATATGATAAGTTAATTTTGGTGTTTAGTTTAAATTTAGAGATATTTAGATAGTCACATTCTTTCAAGAAAAACATACTATAAATAGTAGATGGTAAAAATAATAAGTCAAGTTTTATTGATGCAAAAAAGAATTCCAACATTCTAGAGGCCATAACTTTTGACCTAAAACTCCGTTTGAGCTCTTCCACATGCCAAAATCACCATAAAAATGTTTTTTATTCTGCCCTAATATGATCTATCCATTTAGATTTGAATTAAATATTTTTTGGAGGCCAAACATGACTATTTTAGGGTCCAAAATTAATGTTTATTGATTTTTCCAAAAAAATTCCATTTTTAGAAATTATTTATTTTTAGAACCAGAGATCAACTTCAATTGAAATTCATCCCATAAGCTAATTTTATTATTTAAGTTATTTCAATAAATTTTAAGAGAAATTCATGCTTGCATGTGAAACTTACTATAAATAGTAGCTACAAATATAGACTTTTTTTTAATATTTAAATGTTTTTAAATTTTTTCATGTCAACTCTAAATTATGATTTCAAATTTATTTAAGCATGGTTTAGGATTGTAATTATTTAAATTCATTGAATATGAATCAATTATTATTTATTGTTTTATATCTTGGCCTATTAGAAGTTTAATTTGACTTAATAGTTTTTGGGTTCATTATCTGCTATCAGAGCTAGGTTCGATTCTTGGAAGAGGAAATAATGGTGAGAGGATGAATATGTGTTTCATAGAACTAGAATTTACAATAAATATATAGGTAAGTTCAATAATTATATTAGCTTATCACCAATTAGCAGATAAGATTAGGTGGTGATGAGGAAAACATAGATCGTGATGAAGAAGTTCAACAAGAAGAAGAACAACAAGAGCATCCACCATCGATGGAAGAGATAATGATTAGATATTTAGAAGGAAGAAATAAGGGAATCAAGGTTGATGTGCCAGATTATGGAGGAAATTTTAAACTAGAGGAGTTGATAGATTGGATGAATAGCATGGAGAAGTTTTTATAGTGGAAGACTATGAAAGAAGACAAGAAGGTAATGTTTGAAACAAAAAATTGAAATATCATGCAATGATTTGGTAGGATCACCTGAAAAAAGAGAGACAAAGAAAAGGTAAAGAGAAGATTAATTCATATAAAAAGACGGAAAATAATCTAAGGGAGAAATTTTTTATTATGGATTATGCACAAAACTTATATAGAAGATTTCAAAATTTGAGGCAAAAAGATCATAGTATACAGGAGTATACAGATAAATTTTATTAGATTTAAATATGAGTGGAGCATGAAGAAATAGAAGAGAAGATGGTTACAAGGTATGTAAATGGTTTGAAATTTTATATTCAAGATGAATTAATAATGCATAAAATACTTAACACGAAGGAGGTTTATCACTTAGCTTTAAAGGTAGAAGAGAAACAAAATAGATAGAATTTCAAAGGAATATCTTTTTGTCCAAGAAGAGGTGAATCCCCTCTAAATAAGGGACAAGGTGAGTTTAATACCACTAGAGGTGGCTTTAATGCCAATATAGTTGAATCATCACATGGTGTAGAAAAATAAGATGATAGTAGGCAAGGGTTTCAATACCAATAAAGTAGAAGAGGATATCACAGAGGATGAGGTTACAGTGGTGCTAGATGATGGTTTTTGAATCAACATAGATCTTATTTCTATTATATATCTGAATAAGAAAGGCATAGATCATTTCAATGTACACACTATCAAAATCAAGAAAGGAGTCAAGAAGATCACCCAAGACTGAATCTAGTTGAGGCTGAGATAGAAGATCAAAATAGTAAAGTTACACCAGTAGATGTAGGAGAGAATCTCAAGATGAGAAGAACCATGATCAATATAAGGAAGGAATAAGTGAAAAATAAAGAAGGTGGTGATGCATGGCTATGATCAAATATTTTTTAAACAAGATATATTTCAAGTCGAAAGGTATGGAAAGTAATTATAGATGCTAGAAGTTGTAAAAATATGGTTTCTAAAAAAATTATTGAAAATATAAAAATACAATGTGAAAAACATCCTAATCCTTATTGTATTTCATGGTTTAAGAAAGGGAATGAAGTTACTGTAGATAAAATGTGCTTAGTCAAGTTTTTTATAGGAAAGTGTTATAATGATGAAATATAGTGTAATGTTATTTTTATGGATGCATGTCATGTGTTATTGAGAAGAAAATGGAAATTTGACATGAAAGTATTTCATGATGGAGTAAAGAACATGTATATTTTTTGTAAATGTGGTACAACAATAGTTTTGTTACCTCTTAATGAGGAACAAAAGACAAAAAGCATGATCTCTAATAAAGAATTTATCCAAGATATGAATGTAGTATGTTGGTGTTATGAATTAGTAGCAAAGAATGAAGAAACAAAAATGGTACTAGTACCAAAAAAAATAACAAGAGTGTTGGTAGAATATGCAGATGTTATGCCTGATGAGTTACTAGATGGTTTACCACCAATGATAGATACACAACATCATATTGACTTCATTTCAGGATGAGCTCTACCCAATCAAGTAGCTTATAGGATGAGTCCAATACAACATGAAAAATTAAATAAATAGGTTACTAAATTGCAAGGAAGAAGTTGATAAGGGAGAGTATGAGTCCTCATACAACAATAGATTTTCTAACTCTAAATAAATATGGAGAATCGAGCATGTGTATGGATAGTTGAAAAATTATTAAAATTATAATAAATTTTAGGTTTCCTATACCTACCTTAGATGATATGATGGATGTGCTTGTAGGAGAAAAATATTTTACCAAGATTGATCTAAGGAGTGGTTATTATCTGATTCAAATTCGTGAAGGAGATAAGTGGAAAACTAAATTCAAGACTATGGATGGATTACATGAGTAAATGGTGATGCCATTTAGATTATCTAATTCCCCTAGGACACTTATAAGGGTGATGAATACAATTCTACAATAATATATTGGTAATTTTGTGGTTGTTTATTTTGATGATATTTTGATATTCAGTAAGACTAAAGGAGAACACTTACAACATTTGAGAATGGTAATGGATTTGTTAAGAAAGGAGAAGTTGCATGTAAAATTGAAGAAGTGTAAGTTTACGTAGAATAGTTTGGTACTTTTGGGATTTTTAGTTTTGGAAGATGGTGTGAAAGTGGATGAAGAAAAGATAAAGGCAATTATTGACTGGCCTATTTCAAGAAGCATTATAGAGGTAAGAATTTTCCATGGTTTTGCAAATTTTTATTGAAACTTTATTAAAAAAATTAGTACTATTGTGGCATCAATAACATATTGCATGAAAAGGAAAGGATTTGCATGGACTAGAGAAGCCACAAAAAGTCTTAAAATTTTGAAGAAGAAGATTACAGAGAGACCAATTTTAGCATTGCTAAATTTTAATAAAGTGTTTGAGGTTGATTGTTATGCTTCATTTATGGGAATTGGTATTGTACTAAATTAAAAAAGAAAGCCAATAGCATATTTTTATGAGAAATTGAATGAGGTAAGAACAAAGTATTCTACTATGATGTTGAAATTTATGCAATTGTAAAAGCATTAAGCCATTGGAGGCATTAAGTGGTGCCTAATGAGTTTATACTATTTGTAGATCACGAGGCTTTGAAGTATGTGAATACACAAAAGAACTTGAATAATAGACATGCGAAGTGGTTTGTTTCTTATATGGGTATAATTTTTTGTTGAAGCATAAAATTGGGAAAATAGAATTAAGTAGCTGAAGTAATGAGCAGAGGGTAGCATTATTAACTACTATGGTGAGTGAAGTAGTTGGATTTGAAGCTATTAAAAAATTATATGATACTAATCCATATTTTAGCAAGGTAGTTGAGAAGTGCAAAAATCCATTTATAGGTGGGATAGATGTTATAAATGATTAGTATCTTATACAAGAATTTTATCTCTTCAAAGGAAAATAAGTGTGTATTCTAGTTGGATCTCTACAAGACAATATAATAAAATAATTGCATATCGATGGTTTGGTTGGAAATTTTGATAAGACAAAGATAATAGCTTCGGTGGAGGAAAAGTATTTTTCGTGAAAGACAAAGAGACATATGACAAGGTATGTTTCAAGGTGTATAATATGCTAGGTGGCTAAAAGACATGCACAAAATATAGGACTTTATATGCCATTACTGGTTCTAAGACAAGGATGGATAGATTTAAGTATGGATTTTGTCTTGGGATTGCAAAACATACAAAAAGGGAATGAGTTAATTTTTGTTGTTGTAGATAAATTTTATAAAATGGTTAATTTCATTTCATGTAAGATAACCAATGATGCCACTAGAGTTTCATAATTATTTTTTATGGATATTGTGAGATTGTATGATGTTCAAAAAACTATTACTTCAGATAGGGATCCAATATTTCTAAGTCATTTTTGGAGGACTTTATGGAAGAAGATGTGTACTAAGCTATATTTCAGAAGTGCATATCAGCTATAAATCAATGGACATATAGAAATTATGAATAGGAGCTTGGGAAATTTATTGACATGCATAATGGGAGAGAAGCCAAAGTGGTGGGACTTGGCCTTACCACAAGTTGAGTTTGCATATAATAGTTTAGTGAATAGATCAATAGGAAATTAACCTTTTCAAATTGTTTATGGGAGAAATTATATGGTTATTTTAGATTTGGTATAAATTTTAATTACAGATTGAATTAGTGATGATGTTTTACAGACCATATGCAATAATTTCAAGGAGTAAGAAGAATGTATTAGGAAAGTAATAAGAAGTATAAAAATGTAGTGGATGGTAGAATAAGATCTAAGGTATTTGAAGGAGTGTTGATAATAGTTTTCTTGAGGAAAGAGACATTTCCAAATGGCACATACATTATGTTAAATTATAAGAAAATTGGGCCATGTAAAATTGTGAAGAAAATAAATGATACTACATATGAGGTGAGTTTATTGTGAATAAGTAAATTCAGAGTAGTAGGTTCTATAGAATAAATTAAAAATAGTGTAGGGTTTGGATATGAAGATAGTAAGCACAAGGAAATGTAATTATAATAGTTATTTGGTGTAGTGGGAAGGATTGTAGCAAGAAGATAACACTTGGATTATAGAATAGGAGTTGAAGAAGACTGATAAAGACAAATCATAGTAGTATAATCAAGCTAACTCTTATGAGTTAATTTGTTTTCAACTGGAGGAGAATGATGTAGAAAAAATAGGCTAACTTTATAAGAGCCATAAAATTTGACCTGTAAATCCATTTAAGATCTTCAACATGGAAAAATGATCATATCAAAAATTTTGATTCTACCATAGGCCAATTTACTCACTTAGAGTTCATTTCAATATTTTTTGAGGCCAAACATGATTATTTGAGGGTCTAAAATTAATATTTAATGATTTTTTGATAATTTTCTATTTTTAGAAATTGTATGTTTATAGAACCAAATGTCAACTTTAGTTGAATTTCATCCCATAGGATAATTTTAGTATTAAGTTATTTAATTATTTTTTAGAACCACATGTGATTGCATGTGAAACTTACTCTAAATAATGGCTACAAAAAATAGACATATTTTTTAATATTTTAAATTTTTTTATTTTTTACGTGTCAACTTTAAATTCCAAGTTGATGGTGAGAGGATGAGGAGGAATCACTCAAATGAAATGTACTATACAAGAGCTAAAAATGGAAGTAGAATAATTAGCCATGATTATTTTGAATCAGATACAAATGAGAGTAGATGATGATGTATAAGATGAGATAAATCATGAAAAAGAAATTTTGTAAGTGGAGAAAAAAAAAACACCATCAACGGAAGAGAGGATGGTTAGAGATTTAGAATGTATGATTAAAGGAATCAAATTTGACATTACATATTATTAATAAATTTTAAAAGAAGAGGATTTGATATATTGGATGATCAACATGGACAATTTTTTATAATGGACAACTATGAGATAAGACAAAAAGGTAGAGTTTGCATGCATATAATTGAAGGGTCATGCAATGATTTGGTGAGATCACAAAAAAAAGAAAGATGAAGAAAATGTAAAGAGAATATCAACTCATGGAAAAATATAGAGAATAATTTAAGGAAGAGATTTATTCCTATGGATTATGCACAAATCCTATACAAAAAATTTCAAAATTTGAGAAGGATCATAGTATAAAAGATTATACATATGAATATTACAAGTTTTCCATACACGTGGAACATGATGAGGAATAAAATAAGATGGATAGAAGGTATGTAAATAGTTTGAAATTTTATATTTAAGATGAATAAAATAAGAATATAATACTTTGTATGGAGTAATTTTATCAATAAGCTTTGAAGGCAGGAGAAAAATAAAATAGATAGAATTTCAAAATAACATCTACCATGTCAAGACAAGGAAAATTATCTACAATAAGCGGATGAGGTAGATTTAATACAAGTAGAGGTGGTATTAATAGTAGGATAGGAGAATAATCATGTGGTCTTGAAACACAAGAATATAATAGATAAGGGTTTCAGAATTATCAAAGACGAAGAGGATTTCAGAGAGGATGAAGCTATGGGTGGTGGTAGAGGATGGTTTCCATATAAATTTAAATTTTATGTTTGTTGTAGAGTTGGAGAATAAGGCCATAGAGAGTTTGAGTTTCCACACTAACAATATCAAGAAAGTAGGAAAGAGGATTGGCCAAGAGTGAGTTTAGTTAAATTTAAAACATAAGATAAAAATATTGAAGTTGCACTAATAGATATTGGATAAAATATCATGATGAGAAGAACAATGATTTATCTAAGGAAATAAAATGTGCATAATAAATAAGGTGGGGATGCATGACTTTTAAAAAATATCTTTTGAATAATGTGTACTTTTGTATGTAATATATGTAAGGTAATTATAGATGGTGGTAGTTGTGAAAACATGGTTTCTAAGGATATGATTTAGAAACTAGGTTTGAAGTGTGAAAAGCATCATACTCATTATCAAATTTCACAATTTAATATAGTGAATAAAGATATCATAGATGAAAGGTGGTTGATAAAGTTATATATAGGTAAAAATTATAAGAATGAAATATGGCATGATGTAATAACAATGGATACCTGTCATTTATTATTGGAAAGGCCATGATAGTTTGATAGAAAAATAATTCATGATGGATCAAAAAACACATATGGTTTCTATAAAGGTGGTATGATTGTAATTTTTTTACCCTTTAAAGAATAAAGGTAGGCTAAAATCATGCTATATCCAAAATAATTTAATGAAGTCATGATAATGACATGTTGCTTAATAGCAAATAAGAAAGACACATAAGTGATGAAAATATCATTTGAAGTATAAATAGTGTTGAAAGAATGTGCATATGTTATACCCAATGAGTTACCATATGGTTTACCAAAAAATATAGATATTAAATATCATATTCATTTTATTCGATAGAACATGCATGAAGCAACTTATAGGATGATTTCAATAAAACATGTAAAATTGAATAAGTAGCTTATTGAGCTGTTGAGGAAGGTTGTAGTAATGGAGAGAATTAGTCTATGTGAAAAACCAATTTTTATATATCCAAATAAATATGGAGGGTGGATGATTTTTGTGGATAGTAGAATAATCAATAAAATTACAGTCAAGTACAATTTTCTTATACATTATTTAGATGATATGATGGATATTCTTATAGGTACAAAATATTTTATTGGGATTAATCTAAGGAGTGGATAATATTAGATTCATATTCATAAATGAGATGAATGTAAACTAACATTTAAGAATAGATATGGTTTATACGAGTGGATGGTGATGTCATTTTTGTTATCTAATACACCTAACACATTTACGAGGGCGATGAATACAATGCTATGATAATATAGTGAATATTTTGTGGTGGTTTATTTTGATGATATTTTAATATAGATTAAGATAGAATGAAAGAGATTACAAAATTTTAGAATAATATTAGAATTTTTAATAAAATATAATTTCTATGCAAATTTTAAAAAAGTGCATGTTTATGTAGAACAATTTGATATTTTAGGGATTTTTAGTTTTAGGAGATGGTTTAAGAATAGATGAATAAAATGTAAAGATAATTGTTGAGTGGACTATCCTATTAATAGTCACAAATGTAAGATTTTTTTATGTTTTAAATACTTTTTATAGAAACTTTATTAAGAATTTTAGTAGCCATTAGTGACATAGTTATCAGCACTGATATTACATTATTAGTTATATTACAAGTTATTTGACTATATAATTGTTTATTATTTTTATAAATTCTCCCTATGTTGATCAATAATATCATAAAACATATTTTTATTTCAATTTGGTATTATAACACAATATGTTCTAGTAAACCTAAGTTCTATGTAACATAACATTGGAAGAATGAAAGATTTAATCTTTCCTTCAATCTAGTTATCTAGTAGATAAAAATCATATAGTAGAAGTGTGGAAGTTACCTATGGAAATAGAAATGCATAGAATTGGATCATGATAAATCATAAACGGTGATATACAGATCAACAAAGTAAGTTAAAGAGAAGATATATAGTACAACAAAGCTGACTCAGTGGGAAATGTGAGATGTTGAAGCCTGAGGATCAAAGTGATCAAAGTGCAAGCTTGATTTATGCTAAGATTGAATATTGTTGAGCATGGACCAAAATAAAATAAATATAAAATATTGAAGAGTGTAAGAATAAAAACTTCATGTATAAAAAAAGTAGTGACATTTGAGAAAAAGTTAAAGTTTGAAGCAATGTGTGTAACACAACTAAGGTCTGTAAGTCTGAACAGATGGATTACATCCTTGTGAGCCACTCATTGATTTGAAATATAATTATAAGTTAGTAAATTAATAAGGATTAATGTAGAATAATTATGATAATTCTAAATCATAATTGACGCTTGAATGATCCCCTACCATTCTAACCACAAAAGTATGTAAAGTACACCACACATAGATTTGATAAAAGATCAAGGATGAAGAAGGATCAGCATGATAGCAGAAGCTAAATAATATAAAAAGTCACCTGGGAGAAAGTATAACATGGAAATTAGAGATAAAAATGCAACCAACAAGGTGCATTTAGCAAGGTACCTTTTTTAGATAGAATTTTGAAGCATAAAATACTACTTTGATTGTATAATTTTTTATATATAAAGTAATGAAAAGTTGTCTACACCCAAACTACTATTGTCTAATAATCAAATTTTCAAATAAATAAAATTATATTCATGTAATTATAAGATGTGAATGATTATTAAATTCTAAACATTAATGAGCATCCTCACTGGTGAAGTGACCTATGATGCTAGTGTTGGTGAGCAAACCAAATATAGTAAGTAAAATGGAATTGCCTTAATGTTGATCACACTTAGTCTCATAGATGAGGTTCAACCTCATATTTAGGATGTATCAACATCTAAATAGGCTTGGGACATCTTATCCACCATTTATGAGGTGAAAAATCATACAAATATTCTTCATCTACAGTCCACACTTCATACTCTCAGTATGAAATAAGGAGATAAAATTGAGATATTATTACACCAGGTACAAGAACCATGAGCATAATTAATTATGATTGGACAAGTGATTAAGGAGAAGTTGTTGGTTCTTATCACATTGAGATCTCTCCACTCTTAATTTTATACATTTTTCATGAGACTAAACATCATAAATCAAGAAGTGTCCTTCAAAGAATTGGTGGATTTGCTTCATCAAGAAGAAGCCATTTAGTCCATGGAAGATGAGTTCATGGATAAAGCCCTAATTTTAAGAAATGTGGTCAAAATTTATCAAAAGGATAGCCAAAATATTCACAATAACAAGAAAAATATGAGAAGGAAAAAATAGGGTGTCATATTTTATGTACCAATATGCATCATATTTATAGATTCTAGTATAATGCCATGACAGAAGTCCCATATAGTCAAGAGGGAACATCTAGTAGAGATGATTCACATAAATAAAAAATAAGTCCTCGAATATGAAAGCTACACATATATATAGTAGGAAAACATCAACAAGATGATGAATCTAAAGAGGAGGTACCTATAAAATCATAATGTAGTGTCACATATAAGGATATAGTTTTTGTCTCCCAAACCCCATCATAAATAGGAAATGTTTGGTTGGTTGAATCTAGCACTAGTAAGCATATCAGAGGATTCAAGGAACCCTTTGATTCATTCATGAATCAACCCACTAGAGATCAATTTTAAATTGTAGATGATAAAGAGTATGTTATAGAAGGAATTAGAATTATTAACATTCCTCTTGGGACATGAAAATGTACTATCACAAAGGTACTATATGTTCTTTCCTTGAAAACAAATATGTTCTCTATAAGTCATCTCTTGAATCATAAGGTTAAGGTGGATTTAATGATTAACAATGGTACAAAATCTTGTCTCCTCTCATGGGAAGGTCAGGTAATTACTAGAGATTTTTGAAGGATCAATTATTTACCCTAGATGAAATTTTATCTGATGTTATTTCTCTCTCTACCTCTATGGTAAAATATACTACACTATGGCATTATCAATATGGGAACATTTCTATTAGTTCTTTGTACTATCTTATCTTTAATTATATGATCTATGAACTTCCTTAGCTATGACATTCTTTTCCTATATGACCTAGATGTTTTGATAGTAAATTACATAGGGTTATGTTCAAGCTTAGTT
>JARHVA010001567.1:235000-290000 GCA_037957365.1 Torreya grandis
TATATTTTTAGAATTGAAATTCAAATTCAATTTAATTTCATCCCATAGGCAAATTTTAGTGTTTATAATATTTTGAGATATTCTTAGACTTGCATGTGCTTGCATGCATGACTTAATAAAAATAGCAACTACTAAAAATAGAAGTTTTATTTTAGACGTTAGTTTTTTTAGAATATTTTCATGTCAACATTAAATTTGAGTTGAGGATTATTTAAGCATGGTTTGGGTTTATAATTATTTAAACTAGTCAATTCTAATTATTATTTCAAGATCTTGGCCTATTGATAATTTTGTTTGTTCTTGTTAGTTTTTTAGTTCATTATTTGGTATCAGAGCAAGTTCAAATCCTAGAGGAGTTAAGAATGGTGAGATGATGAGGAGGTGTTGCATAGATGAATCAGACTATATAATAACTACAAAGGTAGATGTAATAATTAATAGATTTTATCACCAATAAAAGAAGAATATAAGGTGATGATGAAGCTGAGCAAGACACATATCATGATGAATAAATTTAATAAGAAGAATAAGATCAAACACCATTGATCAAAGAGAGGATGGTTAAATATTTAGAAGGAAGAAATAAATAAATCAAGGTTGACATTATAAATTATGGATGCAATTTAAAACTAGAGGAAATGATAGATTGGTTGAATAGCATGGAGAAGTTCTTCGAGTGGAGGACTATGAGAGAAGACAAGAAGGTAAAGTTTGCATGTATGAAATTGAAAGGTCATGTAATGATTTAGTGGGATCACCTATAGAAAGAGAGATAGAGAAAAGGTAAAGAGAAGATTAATACATGGAAAAATATGGAGAAGAAGTTGAGGAAGAAATTTCTTTATGTGGATTATGTATAAACCCTATACATAAGATTCTAGAATTTGAGACAAAAAAATCATAGTATACAAGAGCATATAGATGAATTTTATAGGATTTCTATACGAGTGAAGCATAATGAAATAGAAGAGCATATGTCTATAAGTTATGTAAATGGTTTGAAATTTTCTATTCAAGATGAATTAAGCACGCACAAGATACTTAACGTGGAGGAGGCTTATCAATTAGCTTTAAAGATAGATGAAAAACTAAATAAATAAAATTTTAGAAGGACATCTCTTGGTCTAAGAAGAGGTGTTTTTAATACCACCAAATGTGGTTCTGATGCAAATAAAGGTGAATCATCACATAGTGTAGAAAGATAATATGAGAATAGGTAAGGATTTCACTACCAATAAAGAAGAAGAAGATTTCAGAGAGGATGAGGTAATGGAGGTGCTATAGGATCGTTCTAAAATTAGCATAGATATTATGTTTGTTGTAGATTTGGAGAAGAAGGGCACAGGGCATTTGAGTGTCCACATTATCAAGAGCAAGGAAGGAGGCAAGAAGATCACCCAAGAGTAAGCTTAGTTGAGGCTAAGATAGAAGAGTAAAATATTGAAATTGCATCAATTGTAGGAGAGAACCTCATGATGAGAAGAAAGATGATCACTCCAAGCAAAGAATAAGTGAAAAATAAAGAAGGTGGTGATGCATGGCCATGATCAAACATTTTTCAAACAAGATATACTTCAGGTGGAAAGGTATGCAAAGTAATTATAGATGGTGGTATCTTTGAAAATATGATTTCTAACGAAATGATAGAGAAACTAAATTTTCAATGTGAAAAACATCCTAATCCTTATCGTATTTCATTATTTAAGAAAGGGAATGAAGTTTTAGTAGATAAAAGGTTCTTAATAGTGTTTTTATTAAAAAAAACTTATAATGATAAAATATGGTGTGATGTTATTATGGTGGATGCATGTCATGTCTTATTGGGAAAACCATGGAAATTTTATAAAAAAGTAGTTCATGATGGAGCAAAGAGCACATACACTTTTTGGAAAGGTGGTACAAAGATAGATTTGCTACCTCTTAAATAAGAAGAGAAGATAGAAAACATGCTCTCTACTAAAGAATTTGTCCAAGATATGTAGGTAACAAGTTCTTGATATGCATTAATATTAAAGAATGAAGAAATTGAAAGGGTGCCAATACCAGAAAAGGTAGCAAGAGTGTTGAAAAAATATGTAGATGTTATGCCTAATGAGTTATTAGAAGGTTTACAACTAAAAAGAGATATTCAACATCACATTGATTTGATTCCAGGATCAGCTCTACCCAATCAAGTAGTTTATAGGATGAGTCCAATAGAACATGCAAAATTAAATAATTAGTTTACTAAATTGCTAAGAAAGAATCTGATAAGGGAGATTATGAATCCATATGCAACACTAGTGTTTCTAACTCCAAAGATAGACAGAGGATGGATAATGTGTGTGGATAGTAGAGCAATGAATAAAATTACCTAATTTAGATGATATGATGGATATGCTTGTAAGAGCAAAATATTTTACCAAGATTGATCTAAGGAGTGGTTATTATCAAATTTTAATTCATGAAGGAGATGAGTTTAAAACTACATTTAAGACTAGGGGTGGCTTGAATGAGTGGATGGTGATGCCATTCAGATTATCTAGTGCACCTAGCACATTTATGAGGGTGATGAATATAGTGTTATGAGAATATATTGGTAAGTTTGTGTTTTTTAATTTTTATGTTATTTTGATATTTATTAAGACTAAAGAAGAACACTTACATCATTTCAAAATGGCAATTGATTTGTTAAGGAGAATTTGTATGAAAATTTGAAGAGGTGCAAGTTTATGCATAATAGTTCGGTATTTTTAGGATTTATAGTTTCAACAGATGGTATGAAAAAGGATGAAGAAAAGATAAAGGCAATTTTTGAGTGGCCTATTCTAAAAATTATTACAGACATAAGAATTTTCCATGGTTTAGCAACATTTTATAAAAGATTTATTAAAAAAATAGTATTATTGTGGCACCAATAATAGATTACATGAAAGGGAAGGAATTTGGATGGACTAGAGCATCCATAGAAAGCTTTGAAATTTTGAAGAAGAAGATTACAAAAAGGTGAACTTTAGCATTACCAAATTTTAACAAAGTGTTTGAGGTTGATTATGATGATACATTTGTGGGAATTAGGGCTGTGCTGAGTTAAGAAGGAAAGCCAATAACATGTTTCAGGAAAAAAATTGAATGAGGTAAAAACAAAGTATTCTATTTATGATGTTAAACTTTATGAAATTATTCAAGCATTAAAACATTGGAGGCATTATCTAGTGCCTAAGGATTTTATACTACTTACAAATCATGAGGCTTTGAAGTATGTGAATACATAAAAGAAGTTGAATAGTAGGCATGCAAAGTGGGTTTCATTCTTGCAAGGATATACTTTTATGTTAAAACACAAATAAAGAAAACATAATCAAGTAGTTTATGCATTGAGCAGGAGGGTAGCATTATTAACTACTATGGTGAGCAAAGTAATTGGATTTGAAGTTATTAAATAATTATATGAGACTAATCCATATTTTGGAAAGATAGTTAAATAGTGTAGGAATCCATTAACATGTTGGACAAATAATACTCAGGATGAGTATCTTATACAAGAATTTTATCTCTTAAAATGGAAATAATTATGCATTTTAGTTGGATCTCTATGAGATAATTACATAGTGGTGTTTTAGTTAGACATTTTGGTAAGATGAAGACAACAACTTTGGTTGAGGAAAAAAAAAATTTGGCCAAAGATGAAGAGAGATGTGACAAGGTATGTTTTAGGGTGCATAATATGTAAGGTAGATAAAGGATATATACAAAATACTAGAATTTACATGCCATTATCAATTTCAAGAGGGCCATGGATAGATTTTAGTATGGATTTTGCATTGGAATTACCAAACACATAGAGAGGTAACATTTTAATTTTTGCTATTCTAGATAGATTTTCTAAAATCCTTCATTTCATTACATGTAAAAAAACCAATGATACCACTAGAGTTACAAAATTATTTTTTATGGATATTGTGAGATTGCATGTTATTTCAAAAACTATTCATTTAGATAGGGACACAAAATTTCTTAGTCATTTTTGGAAGAATTTGTATAATAAGATGGGTACTAAGATATAATTCAATAGATCATATCACCCAAAAATAGATGGATAAACAAAAGTTATGAATATGATCTTGAAAATTTTATTGAGATGCATAACTAGAGAGAAGTCAAAACAATGGGACTTGGCTTTACCACAAGTTGAGTTTGGACATAATAATTTATAAATAGATCAATAAGAAAGCCACCTTTTCAAATTGTTTATGGGAGAAATCCTATGGGTATTTTAGATTTGGTACAATTTCCAATTACAGATCAAATTAGTGATGGTGCAAAAGCGTTTGCAGAGCATATACAACATTTGTAAGAAAGAGTAAGAAGAATGTTTTCAAAAAGTAATGAGAAATATAAATCAAAAATGGATGTTAGAAGAATATCCTAATGTATTTGAATAATGAGCTTTGGTAATGGTTTACTTGAGAAAAGAGATATTTCTTAAAGGTACATACAATAAGTTGAAGTACAAGAAAATTGGACCATTCAAAATTGTGAAGGAAATCAATGACAATACTTATGAGGCATGTTTACCATAGAATTTTTGTATTTCTCCATTATTTGATGTTTTAGATTTATATCAATTCCATGAAGAAGATGAAGAAGTAAATTGTGAGCAGCATGTTCCAATAAAAAGAAGGACAAGATAGTGCAGGTATTGGATATGAGGACAATGACCACAATGCAAGAGAATTATAACATATATTTGGTCTTGTGGGAAGGCTTGCAACAAGAAGACAACACTTGGATTATAGAATTGGAGATGAATAAGATTTACAAAGATAAATGGCAGTAGTACAATCAGGACAACTCACGGGAGCTGAATTATTTTCAACCAGAAGAGAATGATGTAGAAAAAATAGGGTCTAAAAATTTAGTTTAAATTTCTTTTAGGACTTTTCTATTTTTTAAGAATGTATATTTTTAAAATTAAAATCCAACTTCCATTTAATTTAATCCCATAGGTTAATATTAGTGTTTAGAATATTTTGAGATATTTTTAGAGCTGCATGCACTTGCGTGTGTGACTTACTAAAAATAGCAGTTGCTAAAAAAAGAAGTTTTATTTTAGATATTATTTTTTAAAGAATTTTTTCGTGTCAACTCCAAATTTCAGTTGAGGCTTATTGAAGCATGGCTTAGGTTTGTAATTATTTAAATAAATCAATACAAATCAATTCGGAGTATTATTTCAAGATCTTGGTCTATTGGTAATTTTTCTTGTTCTTGTTAGTTTTCAGAATCATTAGAATGATGAAAAAAGATAAACCAAACTCTAAAAGGACATAAATTTTTATTTTTATCTCCTTTTGAGCCCATATTCACACAAAAATGATCAAGTTTGTGATGTTTTCAATGTTTTTTAGAGTTTATATGTGGCCATCTGAGGTCCAAAATTGTAGTTTATGTTTATTTTTGGTTATTTTCCGAATTAACAAATTGTCTATTTTGTAAATAGTCTTGAACTTAATTTTTAATTTGTTTGATTGGTTAATTTTATTTTTCAATTTATTTTTAGAGCTGCATGTCCTTGCATAGAAAACATACTGAAAAAATCAACTACTAGAAATATCAGGTCAAGTTTAATTTATTTTAGAATTCTAATTTTTCATGTCAACTATAGTTCTAAATTGAGACTTGTTTGTATATGGTTTGAAATTATTTAAATGATTCAATATAAATCAATACTAATTATTGTTCAAAATTTTGATTTATTAATTCTTTATTTACATTTATAATATTTTAGTTTATTATATATGATATAATGATTGATGTCATAAAAATAAGAAAATAACTCTATAACATGACATGTAATGTGATAAAAATAATGAAATTAATTAAACTGTATTTAAAATAAAAATTTAAGAAAAATATAAATTTTATTATAAAGCTCATCTTATCAAATTTTATTAACAAGAAATTTAAGTGTAAAAAATATTGTTTATAATGTATTCATTGTATCACTATACAATTTAAGATAATTTTTATAAACTAGAAATCATGTTAATGTTGATTCATATTTGAATAAAGAAATCACTTATAAAGAAATAACAACAATAGATTTATGCTCAAATGGGCATTGGAAAAAAAAAGTATGCATTCAAGATTCTAGAAAATAGCTTGGCACAACAAACCTTTTATCATGAGAGAAAATTGAGAAATGAACTTTCAATGATCTATTTAGAATAATATGTTGTGAAGTACATATTTTTTAAATTTAAGAATGGATTTTATATTTTCCTTAACAATTTATGGTGGATGTATTATAGTAGGTAACTCAATACATTTAACTTCTAAATAGTGATAAATGTAAAATTAAAATATTAGTCAAAGTAATAATTAGAGAAGTAACATAGGTTGTGGTGGATTGTTTAGATAAATAAATATTGAATTATCGATGGAAATGGAATTGATTATATCAAATGAAAGAGTGTGAGGATGTATTTTTTAAAAAAAATTCAAGAATTTTATGAGATTTTAGAACAATTTAGAGTTTATTAATTTTGAAAGTAAATAGGAGAATATTTAAAACAAATAAAATGACTTGATATTAAATTAAACTATTTTGAGAAAGTATAAAAAAAAATTGGACAATAAATTAAAGGAATTTGTAAGAAAATGGATTATATTGAGTGACAAAATGTCCTAATCCACATCAAGAAATGTTTTTCAATAATTTCATTACTCTTGTGATTTCAAAGAAAATCAATAATTTTTTTATTAATTTAAAAATTATTAATTTATTCTAAAACATTTTATGATGTTGATGGTTGATTAATCTAAAAATTAACATTAAACTAATATAATCAAAGATTTATATTAAAAAATAATAATAATTGAACTTATTACTCAAATTCTTATTTTTTTCTAAAATGAATTTAATTTTTAAAACACCAAGTACACCTTATCAATATTAACTTATGTTTAGGGAAAGGTATAGGAATAGTAAATATTTTTTATATAAATATTAATACTCGTTTTAATTAGAATACATTATACGTATAATAACTTATTTAATAAAATATTAAAGAACACACAATTCAATCCAATTAAGGGTTTTTTTTTTTAAATTGTGAATTAAAACAATTTCAAAAACTAAAACTCCTTCTAACTAGAAGAGGTTACATGTACATAACTTATTTAAATAAAATTAAAGTATTAAAGAACATACAGTTAAATTAATGTTTTTAAAAATTTCATGAATTATAATGACCTATAGATTTAGATTTTACACATAGAAAAAATATGGAATGAAATTATTCCTAATTAACATGTGGAAACATCAAAAAATTTAAATTCACTATGATTTATTCAAATATAATGAATTATATCAATTAAAATGTTTGGAATACATGTATAATAAAATAATAATGTATTATTAATAAATTGTACAATAATAGATAAAATATCATATGATTTAAAAATAATATCTTCGTGTACAATATTAAAATACACTTGGTATAAAGTTAAAAATATAAAATCAAAATCCAAATCAAGCTTCATGAAGATATTTGAAAACCGTGTATTTTGTATTATATATTATGTCATATATAATTTTGATGAATAAAATTTGTAGACCTTATATTTTATGCCATAATTTTATTCCATATATGTGTTTTGACCCATAGATTTTCAATGTTCTTAATATTTTCCAATCTTCTTTTTCTTTTTAACTATCGTACCCTATTTTTGTATGATGTAAATTTTATGTACCTTACAATTATTATGTCTTATTTTTTTAATGTGACTTTTAGGTACTTAACAATAAGTGAATATATGATTGATATTGTTAGTAAAAATAGATTAAGATATATATTAAGTTTTGGTAGATGGTGTTTACTGACCAACCCTTTAAAAAAAATTTATTTTAAAATTAGAAAATTATTAAAATATTTGAAACATTACAATTAAAAAATATTTGTTATATAACAAAATTATATTTAATGATATATTTCAAATTAATATCAAATATGTTTATAAGTGTATAGAATTTTTTATTAATTTATTAGTTCAAGTTAAAATAAAATTAAAATAAAGACATGTGGGCTTCAAATGATCAAATGTAGGCTTCGTGATGGAATTAAAAAAGTTATTCTAACCATTATAAATAATCTAAAATGTTAATATTTTTTTCTAAACAAATTTAGAATAAATAATTTAAAATACTAATTTGTTTTTCTTTGAACATACTAATTATAAAACTAACATATAGACATAAAACTATCACTTTAAGATATTACACTATCCCATTATTAAGTTTGACTTATAAAAACTCTTGATTTTAACATTACTATTTGAATGTTCGTCACATAGGGGAGATTGAAGTAACAGTTGTAAAATAATAAATTGAAAGTCCCTCGAGAATAAGGACTATTTTAACATTACTATTGATTATATGGAAGAAAGTCCCTCCAGAATAAGGAAGGAGCCTTTCTAGTGATCGCTGCAGCTATTCAACGTGGAGAATGTCCCTCCGCTAAAGATGGAAATAGGGGCGGCGTCAAATGGTAGTTCTCCTAAATGAGTTTATTAAATAAAGAAATAAGCAAATGTTCAGTGACTTCCAGAGTTCCCCCAAACTCTTGAGTAAGTCGATCCATGTTCGTATTTCATGAAATTATGAACTGCTTTCCTGAACTAGTTGACGAAACTCAAGCAGTCCTGAACATACATAGTCAGCTGCCTCACTCCCTGTTATCTATGCAAAATACAATCATGACATATAGTCTGTTTTATAGACTTACAAAGAAATGTAAGGTAACGTGAGCGGACAAAAATGAGTGAACGATATTTGTTTGGCAAGTTCATTGAATTCGGACGGGTATGATGTATTTTATGCAAGAATACATTTGGCAGGTATGGTAGAGTCGTATTATTCCCTAACCGAATTTTCGTTAATTCACTTGATCTTCTCACGTTAGAACCCAAGTGAGGAAAGTCTCTATTTCCATTTAACGCATATGCTCTTCATATAAAGCATTGCATCACATCCTAAAATAAATGTCACTATTACAATATTTATTTAAACTATTTAATGTAACTTTCTAAAGTTATTTTAAAGTTATTAAGGATTTTAATTTAGTGTTTAGAGCTTTTAAGTTCGATTATCTCCACAATGTATAATTCTAGTAAGGGTTGTTAAGTTGTTTTAAAAAGAAATGTTAAAGTGTCTTTATAAGAGATATTGAGGGTCTTTAAAAAATGATGTTGGGTTGGATTAATTCTGTAAATGTAATAGACTTTATTTGTGATATTATTTCTATGTCTCTAGGATGTGACATTGGGGTTCCCCTAGACACACATTAAGTCAGAGTTAATGTTAAATTATACAAATTGTTACTGAGAAAAAAAAAGTGCATTATTTTTTTAAGCATTTGGGATGCATTGATGAATAGGGCATGAAGATTAAATTGAACTCAGAAATAGAGCATGGTTATTGTGTTGTATTTAAATATAGGGCATATTTATTGGGTTTAATTTAGAAAACCAGGACATCATTTTGTTAAGCACTTGGAATGAATTGGGGAAGAGTGTATAAAGATGGTGTGAAATTGAAAAAGATGCATTGAAAATTGTGTTGAATTGAAAGAGAAGGAAGTCATATTGTGTTGAATTTATAATTAGAGCATAAATATTGTGTTTAACTAGAAAAGTCATGGAATACAAATTTAATTATATCTATAATGAGTTGAGGGTAAAGTCAAAATTTATTGTAATAAACTGAGGTTTGAATTAGATTATTTTTGAATTAACTCGAAAGCAATTTGGAAATGGTGAATTGTAAAAGATAATTTTCATGAACCCCATATTTTCAAGGTACATATTTCCAACTTTCTTATTTCTTTAAGTATATTTAAATTAAATTTTGTTGATTTAGATTTTAAAAAAGTATTTTATTTTATGGTTGCTAACTTTAGGAGGGGTAGATTTTTTTTTTAATATTTAATATTATTTAACATTTTCATACATATGTCATTTGACTGGTAATAAAACCTTTTTATTTTTAATATGCTTTATAGATTTTATTTGGGATGGATAAACAACCATTAGTAAATGATATCATCGAATGCTTCCTCTATTTTAAACTATTTACGTAAATTTCCTAAAATAAAATTCGCATTTCATGGACCTGGGTGGATATAAATATGTAGTGTCAACCTGAGAATAAGTTGAACATTAATATGGGATGTTTATTAATTCTCATAAAGAATGTGTCAATTGTCAACAGATTAAAAAAGATTAGGATCTGATAAGTGTTTGGTGGATCCCTCATCCAAGTTAAACACCCAAGGTCTCATAAGAAGCCTAAATAAAATGGATTATAGTCAAAATAAGAATATATGAGTAAAGTGTAGATTTTACAAAGGGTTTTTTGAAATAGATCTTATGTTATGTGGATCAGATTAAAGTGTAGATTTTACATGTCTTTTGTATAGTCATTGTTTGAATTATTTTTTATATCCTAGCTTGATTTATTTTGCATAAAACACTATTGAAACTTTTGACAACAATAGATGTCGATTTGTTTATGCATTTTTATAAACATTATGTAATACACACACATGCATGCACACACACACACATGCACACATTCATGCACGTACATGCAACCAACCCCCCCCCCCCGCCACACACACACACACGAACACGCACATGAGATGATTACTAAAAAATGTTTTTCATGGCAATCGGGATGATCCGCTTCATTTATTGCTTTACAGAAGATTTGAACATCAAAGAGGAGGAATAAAAAATTGTTGAAATTTTAGCCATATGAGTTCCTATTTTGAGGGTAATCCCAAAACATACACCTTTTCTAAATCTTCATCGATATGATGTGGATTTATTCATACAAACTAGCAAGGGTCATTTGAACAAGAATAAAGTGTCTAAGGGCCTTCTTTGAACATGAAAACAGAATATAAAATGAATCTAGGAAGATGGAGCTAAGTCTAATTTTCACATGGATCTCCAAATTTGTTGTAGAACCTTACATCATCCCTATACATTGGGAGTTAACTTTGGACTACCTTTAGATTTACTAATGTTTTATTATATGGATGCATGCACATAAAAAATTAAATGTCTACTAAGCTAAATGAGTGCACTAAATGTTTTATTATCTTATTGCTAATTCATATAGCTATGAGCCTATGAAAAGCTTTTATTTAGGTTTTGATGTAGAGACTCTTAATAGGCTATTGTCGAGTATATCTACTAACGCTTGGAGTTGATATAAGGTCACTTGTGGGATATGGGCATGACTAACCATATATGGTTTCATACGGTGTCATATTTTCATATGTATTGTAATAATAACTATACCATCATTTATCAAGAAATAGACATTCAACCTAGTGATATAGTTTCCTCCTAATAAAAATAATGTAATCAACTCTCTAAACATTTATTATATGTTTTTTATGTGACCATTACTATGAAGAAGAAATTTTGAGCTCATTTTTCTACTTTGTTCCTTTCAAATTAGTTAATTATTTTAATAGTCTACTAGATAAGATGGATTACAATTAGAGAAAATAGGAGTGCATACTTAAGAGGTGGAAAATATAATCCATGTATATTTATGTCATGGTGGATGATGTATAATGGTGTGCCATATAACATAAATGCAAAAATTTTAACTAATGATCAGCCACAAAAAATATCACAAATTTCTAAAATGACATGGGAAACCAATCAATCAACTCCACCATGATATTAGTCCATCATGTAATAGGGATTATTAATGGTTGTGAAGTGATTCAAGTATGAAAATTCAATATATTGTGCCACTGACACATATCTCATTTAATCAAAAAATTATGATATCATATTTCATTCAATCCCATAATGTGTGTGTGTGTGTGTGTGTTTGTGGGTTTAAATTTGTAAAACCTATGTTTAGTTTAAAGGGTTGAGTGTCTAAATCAATTAAATTAATTTCAATTATTATTCACTAATTTTTTTTAAAGAATTTGACCTTGTTTATATTAATAAAAATAGCAATAAATATGCATAAATGTATACTTATCTAAAAAGTGACTATCTTAGATGATCCAGGTTATAAAATTTGAGTTCTAGACAGTTTTGAGTGTCATCGATAAGATTTTGGTGTCCATATACTCAATGGATAGTAGCATACCATATGGATACTAGTCCCATGGTTGTATAATGTCCTAAATTTTGCACAAATGTCCCATTTTTATGTTTTTTCCTATTTTCTAAGAGTACTTGTGCCTATGTTTTTAGGTCTCTTTGCTACAAATGAATCTTGGAGATCTACCTTGTGCCTAGAAAACATGAATTAATGTGAAAAACATAATCCTTCGTACAAGTATGTCATGGGAAATAATTTTTTTTAATTAATAGGATAGGATGGACATCCTCAACAACTCATTGTCAACAGAGTTGCCTACATACTAATACTCCAAATAAGGATCAAGCTCGATGTAATTCTCCAACCTAGTGTTTGATTCAAGTGTAAGTGAATGTTAGAATGAAAGTGGACTTGGATGCTTTGAATGCGATTGAGCTTTGAAATATTTAAAATATGGGATAAGGGTTATTCAACATGAAAGTATGAAAAATTAGGGAAGAATAGTGATCAAATACCTACTCAACTTATCTTTTATTTGAATGTGTTTTTACATCTATTTTCACTTTAGTGTATAAATGCCAATTAGACATGTATTTATAGAGTTATGTAACCTATGTGGATAAGAAAATGTGATTAGGCTGACCATAGGAGGGGTAAACGTTTGAAGAAACATTCATTGGGAAGAGTTAGGGATAATAATAGTAGCACCCAGCCAGGGACACTAGTGCCATATGGCTATAGTGTTCCAAAAGTGGCTCTAATGTCCACTTGGTTGAATAATAAAAAGGTTGGGTTGAGATATATGAAGATAGTTTTGGGATTATGTTTTACCTCACTGAAGGTGACTATGGTATTTTCAATGATTGAAAAATTGTGTCTAAGTATCTAGTATAGGTTTAGAGCAATAAGGATAGAATGGTATGTTTTGTGGTGGTTTATTTTTATGATATTTTAATATTTAGTAAGAGTAAAGAAGAGCACATAAATCATTTGAGAATGGTATTAGAATTTTTAAGAAAATAGAAGGTCTATGTGAATTTTAAGAAGTGCAAGATTATGTAGAATAGTTTAGTATTTTGGGGACTTATAGTTTTAACAGATGGCATACGAGTGGATGAAGGAAAAGTAATGATAATTGTTACGTTTACTATCCCAACAAGCATCATAGAGATAATAATATTCTATTGTTTATAAACTATTTTTAAAAGGTTTATTAATAATTATAGCAATCTTGTTATACCAATAATAAATTATATCAAAGGAAAATAATTTTCATGGATAAGAACAACAATAAAAATCTTTGAGTTTTTGATTAATGAATTTATAAATATGCTTATTTTAGCATTAATAGATTTTATCAAAGTGTTTGAGGTTTGTTTTGGTGTTTTGTTTGTCAAAATTGGTGACGTATTGATTCAAGAAGGGAATCTAATTATGTATTTGAATGATAATTTGAATGTGGTAAGAACAAATTATTCTATGTATGGTGTTAAATTTTATGCCATTACGCATGCATTAAGATATTACAAGAATTACATAGTGCCTAAGGATTTTATCTTATTTACTTATCATGAGGCTCTGAATTATGTGAAAACTCAAAAGAAGTTAAATAGTAGGCATGTAAAGTGGATGTCTCTCTAGCAGGGTTATATATTTTTTTGTTGAAGCATAAACTAGGAAAATAGAATCATGCAGTTGATACTATGATCAGATGAGTGGGGTTGATAACTACTATGTCGAGTGAAGAAGTTTGATTTGAATTTATTAATTAAGTATATGATATTGATCCAAATTTTGGTAAGATAGTTGAGCAATGCAATAATCTAATTACAGTTGATCCAAGTAATGATTATGAAGAGTATATTATACATGATGGTTATCTCTTGAAATGGAAACAATTATGTACTACAATTAGGTCTCTAAAGACAATATTATAAGATAATTTCATACTGGTGGCTTAGATAGAAATTTTGGTAAGAAAAAGATAGTATCTTTTATAGAGTAGAAGTATTTTTGGCCAAAGATTAAGAAATATGTGACAAGATATGTTTTAAGGTTAGGGATATGTCAATTCATGTAAAAGATTGGAATTTTATTATAAATTAAATAATAACTAATTTTATTAACTATAATTTTTATTGTATAAAATATCATTTATAATATATCCATTTTCTCCCTATATAATTTAAGATAATATTGATAAACTAGAACTCATGTTAATTTTGATTCATATGCGAACAAATAAATCACCTATAATGGAATAAAAAGTATTGTATTTATGCTCAAATCAGGGAATTGAAAAAAAATGCATTGGAGATTCTAGGAAAAATTCTAATCGACCACTTTTTATGAAGACTAAGTTCTAGAGATCAAATTATGAAGAGTAAATTCTAAACATTTTCTCTAAAATTCAAAGGTTTCTAAGATTGAGAATCTCTAAGACCAAATTTTGTAACACAAATTCCAAATATTTTCTCTAAAGAGTGAATGTTTTAATGCAAAATTTATGAAAACCTAATTCCTAAAGAGTTATCTTGAGATGAACATAAATTACAAATAATTAAATACATGGTGGATAAATATATGAGGATCCAATTTGTAATTAAAAGTTTTACATAAAACCCAAAAATGAAACTTATGAACAAAAGTCCTAAAGACCTATTTTGTGCAAATCTTTACATAGGTACGAAGGTCTAAATATTTCTAAAGGTAGAATTCTGAATAAAAGTTGTGAATACTTATTTATAAAAAGTATGAGACTTCATAAACTCTGCATGTTTCAAAAATGTATGTGAATGCAAAACATGTGAAGAGTATTAATAGGTTAACCTGAATGAACAAAACATGTTCATATATGTTTTCTGAATAGTGAAGCCAGGTGAATCATATTAAGTTATAATGAAAGAATACTTCTAATATAGTCCTAGACCTTTTATCCGATATTGCATCCCTATTAATAAAAAGAATGTGATATGTTGAGCACAACAAATAGAGACTTACAGGGGGAATACTCCCAAGTATTCAAGAACCCAAAAACTTTTGTTAACATTTCAAAATAAAACATGAACCATTTCAAAAGATAATAATTGAATCAAAGTCATAAACAAAAATCTTAACAATAGTATACAACATACTTTTCTTGATCATACCCTGGATCTCTGTGTGAACAATTGATTTCATTTTCCCATTGTTGTAAGGATTTTAGTATAGACTTCGAATAATTATAGGTTTCATTATAGTTTTTGAGAAAACATATTTCAAACTTTAGGAAGCTCAAGATTTAATCTATTACAATCCATGCCTCTATAGCAATGATAGATGTACCTTTGGCTCCTTTTCCTTTCATCTTCTTGTATTTTCTTGAACATGATTCATGATAAATTAATATTATTTCATCATTTGATCCTTTGATCACCTTTAGATTTTATTTAAGTTTAATGGATTACTATTTTTAGGATGCATTGATCCTTATTCTTCTATTTGTTTTGTATAATATTGTTAAAAGAGGAAGAGTAGAACTATAGTGAGTTATTATATATGAAAGCAAAGCATATACTAGATTATCCTTGCCAACTACATTTTTATTCAATGGTTATTTACCCAAACAATTACTAACATTAGAGGTGCATGTGATCCAGTGAAAATGAGAAAACTTTATAAATTTGTATGTGGTAATGGGAGTAGTATTTATATGCCTCATAGAAGCATTCAAAGGTAACATGGCCATAATTAATTTTATTAGTGCATACTTGAATTCTTAAAATATTAAATAAAAGGGTGTAAAACATGTAAGTAAACATATTTGTGTGCTTTGATTGATGTCTTTAACATAGAATAAACTTTTATCTTCTGAACATGTATACTAATTTAAATGGATTGGATACTTACTTGATCACACTAGGGAAATTCATTCATATTTATTAAAAAAAAAAGGAAAACATCTAATATAGAAAATAGGTAACTGAATTATGAAAACTGAAATTCTATAAATAGGAAATGTTAACTTGGGAAGTAGGGAACTAAATACGAAAGGTAAAAATATAACAATGAAATAGGAAATATATTCTACTAATACTTTTATCGCAACACCTTTTATTGTTGAGGAACATTTTTAGATGGTACAATGATTATGTATTACTTGAAAAAATGTCATTGACTTGATATGTTATCCCATTGTCTTGGTGGTCTCTCAAATTGAAAACATTGTTAACTAGGATCTCCAAAATCTCATAAGGACCAATCCACAAGGATGTTAAATTATCATGCTATCATTTTTATCATGGGATTTATCCCCTAAAACCACCAAGTCATATATTTTGAGTGATTTTAATTTTTATCCTTTGTCAAGCCACATTTTGAATACATCTTGATGTTTACTAAAAGAATGTAAGGTTTCAATCCTTGAATATTCCATCTATATTATGTATAATAACCAAGAATCCAATTTTTATCGCGGTTTCATGTATTCTTGAATAAATTAATATGTCCATAAATTAAGAATGAATGGGAAAACTTAGTATTGTTCATATACAAGCAAGTAAGGAGAAGCCTTAAGGGTCTACTTGTATCTTGTCTGATCATCCCATAGTGCTTATATCAATATGTTTTGTCAATATATAGGTTTATTTGTTTCTAAATTTTTAATGGCATCAATTATTTTTTTCATTTATCAAATTAATTTCCTTGCACACAATGGATATCAAATGACATAATGGTGATTTGATTATCATGGGATTGTTCAGTGAATTCAGCTAACTAGAATCTAAGACCATTGTCACAAAATAAATAAATTAGGGTACCAAATCTAGTTATGATGTTATCTTTCAAAAATTGGATTGTATCTTGTGCTCTAAAATTCCTTGTAGTGATTGTTTCAATCCATTGTGTGTAAAAATTTGTGGTAGTGAGTAAAAAATAATGTCCATCTGAACAATTGTGGTTAATGACACTAATAAATTCAAAACCCCATTGAGTGAATGGTCTTGATTCAATAATAGGTTGAAAAGGCATTGATGCATGTACCTTTTTTTTTTCTAAGCCTTAGCATTCATGGCATGTTCTTATGTGAACAAGTGCATCCTTAATTATGGTTGGATAATAATAGCCCATTAAAAGTATTTTGTGTATTGTGGTGTTTCTAGAGGGGTGGCCACTATCTATCTTGAGCTTTTTCTCATAATACACATCTTAGGTAGATTATTTCATAATTTCATATATAGATAATCCCCTTTTTGATAATGTGATGAACATATTTGAGCCTCAAAACTCTCCTCTATTCTCTATTGAGTTTTATGGAATAAGTACCTATGAGCATGTATTGAATAATATCAATATACCCAGCCCCTCTAGATCCTTGGGTTTTACAAAGCTATTCAAGTGTGATGCATGGGTTAAGTTTATTCATGATCTGAATGATTTTGTGACCTCAAATTTTTTGGAAAGCTTGATTTCTATGTCAAACTCCTACAATTTTCCATCTAGTTTCATCTACATTATACCAATTCATTTTTACCCAAAGTGAGTTTGATAGTAGGATCTAACACAATAGTGATGGTCTTATTCCTCAAGATGTAGTGTCAAAATTTACCTACCACTTTGACAAGCGTAAATATTTTATTATCTATGATGGAATACTTTAGATCTAATTCTTTAAAGTTTGTGCTCATGAATGTTATTAGATGTTCACTTTCACCTTTATTTTGGGTAAGTACGGTAGAAATTATGTGTTCTAAAGTGAATGAATATAATAAGAATTATTTAGTTATTTCTATACTTATCATCATAAGGCTAGATATATTACATCTTAGATGTCTTAAAAAGACATTCAGGCCTCTACTGCCCATGATTATTTAGTTTATTACATGAGCATTAAATTTATAGGTATACTAAGTTATGTAGATCATGAGATAAAAATTTTCATGAAATTAATATTTCTTAAGAATTATTTGAGCTCCTTATTTCTATCTGAGAATGTAATCCTTGATATATCATAAATTCTAACTTAGTTGATTATAATTCCTTCTTTGGTTATGATGTGACCCAAAATATTGCCTTTTGTGACACCTAATTGTTCTTCCTAGGGTTTAAAAACATGCCAAACCTTTTACACATTTAAAATATTGATTTTAGGTGGCCTATGTGATCAATTCTAGTCTTTGAGAAAATAGTGAGGTCTTCCATGTAGATGATTATACATTTACTTATTATCCCTTGGAATGCATGATCCATGACTTGTTGAAATCTAGATCATGTGTTAATCAGGCCAAATGGCATCCTATTATATAAATAAGTATCCCACTTTATGGTGAATTCATTTTTTATTCTATATTAAGATTCAACCAGGACCCGGTTATATTCCTCAAATCCTTCCAAGAAGGACATCATTCTTAAGTTGATTAATATCTGGATGACCTTGTCCAAGAAAGGTAAAGGATATTTATCTTTCTTTGAATCTTGATTCAAGTTATTGAAATCAACATAGATTTTAATTTCCCAAATTTTCTTCCTAATTGGAACTAAGTTATCCACTCAGGTAGAGTGTCTAATATGAAAAATTATTTTTTCATTTAGTAGTTTTTTCATTTTTTATGAATAATAGGCTCTAATATAGGATTTACTGACCTATATATTTACTTGAATGGTTTATGGGCTAACTTCAGTGGGATTTTATGTGTGATGACATTTGGGTTAAAAAATTCAAGTCTTCATATGTCCATGCAATCACATCTTTATATTGGGTCAGTAAATCCTTGAAATTTTATCTTTCTTCTGGGGTACAGTTGAGACTAATGTTAATGTAGTGTAAATCATACTCATCTCCTAAGTTCTCCCACTTGAACTTAGATTCATTTACTTCTGGTCTTCTTTGTTGTTTTTTGTTCTTTGTTGTAGTGTAAATCATACTCATCTCCTAAGTTCTCCCACTGAAACCATTATTAAGGGAAGGATGTTTTATTTTATTTTAATAGCTCTTTGTTCTCCTAATTCACCTCGGCATAGGTAATTAATCTCCCTATTATCAATTATTTTAAACTTGAAATAGCTTGAGTTAGTGAAGAATTGGATGATGTATTGGTCGTCATCAAAGACTTAGAAATTTTCCACGTTGTCAGGAATAGATGGACATGATACTAGCTCAATAGAAAATATTTATACCTTGGACTCTTGTAGAGATACCAAGTTCATAGTCGAAGTAGTTAGTGAGTCAATAGTGTGGTTCTATTCTATAGGAAGAGCCACTATATTAAAGGCCTCAAAAGTCTTAATAAAATCCCAAGATCTATGTTTGTACCTATTCAAGCATGAAATCCTACACTTGTACTTATTCTTAACTTGATTGATAACTAATTTTTCATCTCCCTATATTAGTATCTATTTGTCATTATTTTTTAGACAAAATTGTAATCCCAAAACTAGTACCTCATACTCTACTCAATTATTTGTTGAACGAAACTATAATCTATATATTTCTAGGTATTTATTACCCTTTCGATCCACTAGTTCAAGACGAACACCTAATCCTTATTTGGATCTTGTAATGTCAAACTGGAGAGCCTATAACTATGAAGGTCCTAGACATTAGCTTATTGCACCTCATGATTTTTGGTAAACGTATAAATCTTAAGGTTGGGTAATTTATATCTTACCTCTTGATTTTTAGTGTTTTATTCAATGATGTGGAGATTCATTATTGGTTCTCAATAAATTTGAATATAGTTTGTAATACCTCTCCATGGTAACCAAATATGTGAGAAGTTTATGGCTTTTGATATTTTTTTTAGGCCAAATGTAATCATCTGAGTGTCTAAAATTAATATTTAATGATTTTTCAAGAATTTTCTATTTTTAGAAATTGTATATTTTTAGAACTAAACGTCAAATTTAGTTGAATTTCATTCCATATGATAATTTTAGTATTTAAGTAATTTCAGGTAATTTTTAGAGCTGCATGTGCTTGCATGCAAAACTTACTATAAATAGTGGCTACTAAAAATAGACATTTTTTTTGAGATTTTAGATTTTTTTAAAAAAAATTTTGCACATCAATACTAATTTCTAAGTTGAAGCTTATTTAACCATGGTTTATATTTTTAATTATTTTAAGTTATTGAATATGAATCAATTATGAGTTATGTTTTAGATCGTAGCCTACCAATAATTTATTAGTGTAGGTTTTTATTTTTCCCTATTATTTAATTAGGGAAATTATATATTTGTGCATACATGAAGTTTTCCTACATTCGTGGGATAGGCTATCTTATGTTGAGATGTGTGTCATAGATGTGTCATAAGAATTTCACAAGTAACTCCCTTGATGGGAGTTATTTCTCTATTCTTAGCACCTTGTCACCACCTTTCATGGAGGAGTTACAGTCTATTCTTGGGGTGACTTGACCACCTTTTGTGGAGGAGTTACTTACGTGTTCTCCTATATGTATTCTTCACTTTGGTCATCTCATGTTAATGAGATATTGAGTTTTCTCATATTTGTCTTGTGCAATTTATCTTCTTGTATAATTTCAAATTGCTTTAGCATCTATGTGATGTGCACTAGCTTCATCTCGTGTGATCACGTCTCCATTTCATTCGCATTATCCAAATTCTAGCAACAAATCCAATATGGTATCAGAGCCACTCTGGTAATCATGTATCTGGTTATGCTATAAGTTTATTCTGAAATTCTTACTTTGCTTTCTTAGTAGTTTTTTTGTTTAACTCCATTGCATTTGAAAGTTTTGGTATGTTTTTTCAAAACTCATGCAAATCCATACAAAAACTTGTTAAAAAAATTAATTCTGAGTTAAAATTTACCAAGACATCTTGTATAGGTCTGTTGTTGCTTCAGCAAGGCAATTTGTGGAAATATCAGTAGCTTGGCGTCCATTTCCAATAGCCTGGCATCCTTTTCCAGCAGCTTGGCGTCCTTTTCTCTCAGCTTCTGCTTGTTTTTTTGCATTGGATGCATGTATAGAGGATAGAATAGCTGCAAGATAAACCTGGGTGCCACTGCATATAATTTTTTTGCTATCAAGAAATTAGAAGTGCATCCTTATTTTGGTGAGAGAATTCTATACCTGTAATTTTTTTGCTCTCAAGAAATTAGAAGTGTGCCCTTATTTTGGTGAGAAAACTTTGCCACTTGCTACTTTGTATTGAGGTCTAAAATTTCAATTTCTTTTTTCTAACTAGCAAAATCAGAACTACACCTTTTTTTGTAAGAGAATTGTACCAGCCTATTTTTCTTGAAAATGGTGCCCTCTCCTTGTTTGGTGTCCCATGTGGGCCCTTAGATACTTGGCCAATAGTTTCATTCTATCTGTTACATTAATTTTTTAGTTAAAATTGACTTCTTAAAAAAAATTAGTCAATTTGACTGAATATTAAGTATTTAAGACAACTTGAAAATTTTGGGGGTTTAAATTTTAACTTGTATCTTCACCTGTCGAAGACGAAGGGTGAGGCCTGGGTTGGTATGAGGCCAATTCCCCCTCACAAGGACCTCATTTGGATTCCTCACTCCATGTTGAATCTAACGAGTGGTTGGAAAGCCACTTTCTCTCTCAAAATAGGCATTTTTTTAATGTCTTAGCGCTTTTTTTACAAAAACACTAGTTTACGAGAAAATTGAGACTTTAATATCTTGAAAACAGTAGCTCAAATTTGGGTAAATTTTTTTCAAAAAGTGTTTTTAATTCAATTATCCATAGTGTAGGATTGTTATTTGTTAAGAATCCACTATTTTATAAAGTGCCTAAAATTTGGGTCTCCTAGGATGCATTTTCGACTGAGTCTGACGTCTTGTTTGCTTAAAGTCTTGTGTTGATTACTCTAAGATGCATTTTTAGCTGAGCCCAATGTCTTTTGAGTGTGTAATTTCATATTTAGTGGGGGCTCAACATTTTTTTTGAGGGGGGGGTGTGATTGCTTTTCACAACATGCAAATCTTTGCTTTCATTCTCCTTTCTGCATAATTTCACAACTTGCAATCAACACAACTTCACCTAAATTCAGCTTAAAATGGACTCATTTCAACTTAAACCCCTAACACCCTTCAACTATTATGAATGGAAGCTTAAAATGTCAATCAGTATTAGAAGCAAAGGGTTGTATAGGATCACCATGGGTACTAAAGTAGAACCTAACATTGATGCTAAAAAGGTCATCTGGTACAACCATAGTGATGAAACCTATGAATTACTAAGCTTTTCCATGTCTCTAGAATTTTTCTTCCATTGAGAAACCTCCAAGACTTTCAAAGACATATGGGACACCTTAGAACTCTTATTTGGGAAGCTTGATGAGATGAGAGGTCATGAGCTCGAAAATGAACTCATAAGTCTAAGTCCAAGCAACTTTGACACCCTACATGGCTTCTTCACTAAGTTTAAGGCCCTTAGATTGAAATTAAAAGAATGCAGGATAGACAATAAAAATGATCAACTTATCATTTCTATTCTCACAAATTTAGGTCCAAGCTCTTCAGTCTTTTTCTCCACTTTCCATGCCACAAAAAGTTCCCTTAGCACTACATGGAAAATGCCTTCTTTGGATTCATTCATTACCGACTTGACTAGGGAGCAAGATAAGCTAATTCAAATGGGCATAATGAAGTCTACTCAACTCCAAGCTTTGATAGCTGAAAATGGTAAGGATAAGACTTCAACAAAGGAGAAGAAGAAAAAGAACAAAGACTAGGAGAATAAGAAAGAAAATAACAATCCTGCTAAAATAAACATTGAGTCTTCCTCCTCCAATGCTAAATCTAAGAAGGATAAAGTTAAGTGTGCTATTTTAAAAAGACAGGGCATGATAAACACAAATGCATGAAGAAAAAATAGATCACCTAACTCATCATCTAGAGAAGCACAACATAGGTGTTCGTGAGTCCATCAAGCAAAATTCATCTACCCAAGTTTATACCAAGGCAAAAGGCAAGGGAAAGGAGAAAGACAAGGGCAAGGCCCTTGTAGATACAATAACTTCTACATCTTCGTGGGTCATTGAATCGGGTGCTTCTCACCACATGGGCTCTTCCCTAGTTGAGTTTTCATCTTTAGATCCTTGTAGCATGACTTCAATTAGTTTGGGTGATGACACATCAATTTCTGTTGTAGGGAGAGAGTCAGTTGAAATGGAAGGAGGAACATTCAATAATGTTCTAAGTGTTCCTTCTCTTTCAACCAATCTCCTATCAGTGTACCAAATCACTCACATTGGTCAGGGCATGAGAGTTGAGTTTTCACTAGATTTAGTGGCTATCAGGGAGTTACATAATGATACTACAGTGGTAGTGGATAGGGTAGATCACCAAGTCAGGTTATACACCTTGTCACATTTTGCAACTGATTCTTCTCCAACAACATTACTAACTCATTTAGATGGAGTTAGCAAATTATGGCATGAGTAGTTTGGCCACCTTAACTACCGCTACCTTGAGCAATTTTGCAAACATGACATGGTCATTTGCTTGCCTCGTGTCTAATTCTCAAAAGGACTTTTCAAGGGGTGCTCCCTTGAGAAGTATTCTAAAGCAAAATTTGACAAAGGCAAAGCTTGGAGGGCTTCACAACCTTTGGAGTTAGTCCACAGTGATGTATTGGAACCCTTTCCCGAACCATCTTTCATAAGGGCCAAGTACATCCTCACTTTCATTGATGATTTCTCTAGGTACACTTGGATATATTTTCTCAAACAAAAGTCTGAAGTGTTTGAAAAAAATTTATACTTCAAGGCTCTTATTAACAAATAGAGTGAGAAATCCATCAAGGTTATTTGAACTGTTAATGGAAGGGAGTATGTCAACAACAGGTTTGAGCAGTTTTAGACCATAGAAGGGATTGATTTGCAGCATATAGTTGCTTACAATCATTCACAAAATGGGGTTGTAGAATGGAAAAATAGGTTCTTGAAAGAGATGGGTAGCTGTATGATTCACTCCAAATCCTTAGCATGACAGTACTGGACTGAAGCCATCAATTGTGCTTGCTACATCAAAATAGGGTTCCTCACAAAGCTTTGAAAGGAATAACACCCTTTAAATCTTGGCATAAAAGGAAACTTGATGTTGAGTACCTTAGGGTTTTTAGATCCGCAACCATGGCCCACATTCTGAAGAAGAAATTCAAAGCTATGGAACGTCAATCCAAGCCTTACATCTTTGTAGGATATTTGAATGGTATTAAGGGGTATCACCTTCTAGATCTAGTCACTCATGAGTTGTTCATCAAGAGAAGTGTCCGTTTTCAAGAGATTCTTAGAGACTAAACACTTGAAACTTCTTCTCCCTCATCGGATCTACTTCTTCATGATGATTCCTCATCAGATTTAGATCACCCACAGTAGGTTGTTGAGCGAGAGATATCTTCTTCTTCTTTGAGTTCAGACAGTGAGGATAGTGATGCAGAAGCATCCACCTCTAGTCAGTTAGAGGATTAGGAATTAGCACCTAACTTGCCCACTTATGGGCCACTTTGGGCTAGAAAGACACTTGAGAGTGCTGGCACGTGGGTAGGAGATCCCGTACATGATAGACGTACTAGGGGGATTTTTAGAGAAATCCATATGCCTTCTTTGCTTCAGGTTTGGATCCATAGACTTTTTGAGAGGCATCAGGGGTACCTGAGTGGGATAGTGCTATGGAGGAAGAATATTCTTCCTTAATTAAAAATCACACTTGGGATTTGACTTCATTTCCTAAGGGAAAAAAGATGGTTCGATGTAGGTGGATATATCGGACCAATTTTTCAGTAGATGGGTCAGTTGATAAGTACAAGGTGTGATTGGTCACCAATGGTTTCTCATAGGTGGGAGGCATTCACTACTAAAAGACCTTTGCACCCATTGCAAAGATGACTTCTATCTGACTCACCTTCGCTATTGCTACAACAAATGGTTGGGATGTGCACCAGATGGATGTGAAGAGTGCCTTTCTTCATAGAGACCTAGAGGAGGAGATCTACATGGAGTAGCTGCTAGAATTTGTTTAAGATTCTTCCTTAGTATGAAGAGTTATGAAATCTATCTATGGCCTCAAATAGGCCACTTAGGCTTGGTATGCCGAGATGGATTCCTTCCTTCTCACAACAAGTTTCACTAGGTGCCATTCTATTTAGCTTCAGGGGATTCTTTTTGAGTTTGGCATTCCTATCAGGCAACTGACCATCATTTATTGTGACAACCAGAGTATCATGCAGATTTGTAGAAATCTAGTTTAACACCAACAGACCAAGCATATAGAGATTCACATGCATTTCATTCAGAAGCTTATTCATAGTCACGTCATTGACTTGATATTTTGCCAGTCTTCAGAGCAGGTTATAGACATCTTCACCAAACCTTTCACTGAGAGCAAGTTCATTCATCTACGATCTCTTTTTGGGGTGCAATCCACATCTACAACAGCATCATCTTCAGGGGGCCCACTAGCCTATTCCTTTCTTTTATGTCTCTCTTTTGGGGGGGAGTTTTTTCCTACGAGTTTTCTCCTTTTCTATATCTTATGGGAGATTGCCTTTATACATGGGTACCTCACCAGGCTTAGTTGTTGGGACCCATTTTATATTTCCACATTGCCCACCTAAGCTACACTTATGGGGGGTTATTAGTGTAGGTTTTTATTTTTCCCTATTATTTAATTAGGGAAATTATATATTTGTGCGTACATGGAGTTTACCTACATTTGTGGGATAGGCTAGCTTATGTGGAGATGTGTGAAATAGATGTGTCATAGGTGTCATAAGAATGTCATAAGTAACTCCCTTGATGGGAGTTACTTGTCTATTCTTAGCACCTTGTCACCACCTTTCATGGAGGAGTTACAGTCTATTCTTGGGGTGCCTTGACCACCTTTTGTGGAGGAGTTACGTGCTCTCCTATATGTATTCTTCACTTTGGCCATCTCATGTTAATCAGATATTGGGTTTTATCCTATTTTTCATGTGCAATTTATCTTCTTGTATAATTTCAAATTGATTTAGCATCTATGTGATGTGCACTAGCTTCATCTTGTGTGATCATGTCTCCATTGCATTCGCATTATCTGGATTCTGGCAACAACTCCGATATAATTTTAATTGTCTTTATAGTTTTTGGGTTCATTATTTATTTATTTTTAGAGTTCTAATTTTTATATGTCAAATCTAATTCTGAGTTAAGGATTATTTATGTATGGTTTGTAATTACTTTAATGATTTAATATAAATCGACATTGGTTATTATTTAGAATCTTTGCCTATTAAATTATTTTTTGTCTTAGTAGTATTTTGGTTTATTATGTGGTATAATATCAAGTTTGATCCCTACATGTGTAAGATATGGTGAGAGGATGGGGAGGAATCACTCAAATGAAATGTACTATACAAGAGCTATAAAGGAAAGTAGAATAATTAACTAAGATAATTCTGAATCAAATAGAAATGAGAGCATATGATGATGTATAGGATGAGATAAATCATGAAGAACAAATTTTATAGGTGGAGAAAAAATAAAAACTACCATCAATCGAAGAGAGGATAGTTATAGATTTAGAAGTTAGGATTAAAAGAATCAAATTTGACATTCCATATTATTGAGAAATTTTAAAATAAGAGGAGTAGATAGATTGGATGAACAAAATGGACCATTTTATTGAATGGAGAACTATGTGATAAGATAAAAAGGTAAAATTTGAATCTGTAGAATTGAAGGGTCATGACATGATTTGGTGAGATCACTAGAAAAAATAAATATAGATAAAAGGTAAAGAGAATATTGACTCTTCAAAAATATGGAAAATAATTGGAGGAATAAATTTATTCCTATAGAATATGTACAATCCCTATACAAAAAAATTCAAAACTTGATAAAGAAGGATCATAGTATACAAGATTAGACATATGAGTTTTACAAGTTTTCCATACACGTGGAGCATGATGAGAAAGAAAATAAGTTGGATACAAGGTATGTACATAGTTTGAATATCTATATTCAAGATGAATTAAACAAAAATATAGTACTTTGTATGGATGAAACTTATCACTTAGTTTTAAAGGTAGAAGAAAAAAATAGATAGAATTTTAAAAGAACATCTACCATGTCAAAAAGAGGAAATTTTACTACAATAACGGGATGAGGTATATTTAATACAAATAGAGGTGGGATTAATACCACTAGATGATAATAATAACATAGTATAGAAAGATAAGAATAAAATAGATAAGGGTTTCAAAACTAGCAAAGATAAAGAGGCTTTCAGAGAGGTTGGAGCTATGGTAGTGGTAGAGGATGGTTTCTAAATCAATGCAGATTTTATGTTTTTTATAGATGTGAAGAATACGTCCATAGAGAATTTGAGTTTTCAAACTAATAATATCAAAAATTGAGGAAAGAGGATTGCCCAAGAGTGAGTTTATTTGAAGATAAAACATAAGATAAAAATATTGAATTTGCAATAATATATATTGGATAAAATATCATGATGAGAAGAACAATGATTGCTCCAATGAAAGAACATGTGAATAATAAATAAGGTTGTGATGCATGACTATGAAAAAATACCTTTTGAATAATGTGTACATTATTAGGTAATATATGCAAGGTAATTATAGATGGTGGTGGTTTTGAAAATATGGTTTCTAAGGATATGATTTCAAAACTAGGTTAATAGTGTGAAAAAAAACCTACTCCTTATCAAATTTCATGGTTTAATAAATCATATGAAGTTATAGTATATAAAATGTGGTTAATAAATATTTATATAGGCAAAAATTATAAGGATGAAATACTGGATGATCCAATACCAATTGATGCCTACCATTTATTATTGGGAAGGCCATGGGAGATTGATAGAAAAACAATTCATGATGGATCAAACAACACATATAGTTTCTATAAATGTGATATGATTGTAATTGTGTTACCTTTTAAAGAATAAGGGTAGGATATATTCATGATAAATCCAAAATAATTTATCAAAGACATGATGATGACATGTTACTACTATGCATTAATAGCAAAGTAATAAGACACAAAAGTGATGTAAATACCATCTAAATTAGAAATAGTGTTGAAAGAATGTGCATATATTATACCCAATGAGTTACCATATGGTTTACCATCGAATATAGATATTAAATATCATATTAATTTGATTTTATGATCAACTATACCTAATGAAGCAACTTATAGGGTGATTTCAATAGAACATATAAAATTGAATAAGTAGGTTATTGAAGTGGTGAGGAAAGTTGTAGTATTGGAGAGCATGAGTCCATGTGAAACACAAATTTTGATATATAAAAATAAATATTGAGGGTGGATAATGTTTTTTGATGGTAGAGCAAATAATAAAATTATAGTCAAGTACACATTTCTTATACCTTGTTTAGATGATATGATGGATGTTGTTATAGGTGACAAAATAGTTTACAAAGATTGATCTGAGTGGATAATATTAGATTCAGATTCATAAATGAGATCAATGTAAATTAACATTCAAGAATAGATATGGTTTATATAAATGGATGGTGATGTGATTCTGGTTATCTAATGCACCTAGCACATTTATGAGGGTGATGAACACAATGTTATGAAAATATAGTGAATAGTTTATGGTGGTTTATTTTGAGTATATTTTAATATAAAGTAAGAGTAATTAAGATAAATTAAAAAAAAAATTATAATAATATTAGAATTATTAATAGAATATAAGATCTATACAAATTTGAAGAAGTACACATTTATGTAGAACAATTTGATATTTTTAGGATTTGTAGTTTTAGAAGATGGTGTAAGAATAGCTGAAGAAAAAGTAAAGGCAATTATTGAGTGGACTATCACAATAAGCATAACAAATGTAATAATTTTCAATGGTTTAAAAACTTTTTACAATAATTTTATTAATAACTTTATTAGTCATTATTAGTGTAACTATTAGCATTGATATTATATATTAGTTGTCTATTAGTGTTGCAGTGGGTAGTTACATTACAAGTTATTAAACTATATAATTATTTATTATTTTTATAAATTATCCCTATGTTGATCAATAATATCATAAATAATCCTTTGATTTCAATTTGGTATTATATCACAATATGGTGTAGCATACCTAAGTCCTATGTAGCATAATAGTGGAAGAATGCAAACATTAATCTTTCGTTCAATCTGGTGATCTACGAGATAAGAATCCTATAGTATAAGCATGGAAGTTTCATAGGGAAATTTTAATTCATAATATAATTTGATGATGAAAAATAATAAATTATGACAAAAATATCAACAAATCAAGTTGAAGAAAGATCTATGGTGCAACAATGTTGACTAAGTAGGAAATGTGAGAGGTCGAAGCCTAAGGATCAAATTGATCAAAGTGAAACCTTTATTGATGCCAATATGGAAGATGATTGAGTATGGATTGTAGTAAAATAAATCCAAGATATTAAAGAGTGTATTAATAAAGACTTGATGCACAAAAAAAGTAGCGATGTTTGAGACAAAGTTAAAGTCTAAAGTAAAGTATGTAATGCGAATAAAGTGTGAAAGTCTGAAAGGATGGATCAGAGCCTTGTGAGTCATGCATCGACCTAAAATAGAAGTATAACTTGGTCAAAGAAGAAATATTGATGCATAATAAGTATTAGAATTCCAAATCATGATTGACTCTTGAATGATCCCTTTCCATTTAAAAAACAAAAGTCTAAAAAGTACACCACATGCAGATTCGATAAAAGATAAAGGTTGAAGAAGGATCAGCATGAAAATAGAAGTTAAGTAATGTATGAAGTCACCTAGGATAAATTACATCATGGAGATTAGAGAGAAGAATGAAACCAACAAGGTACACTTATCAAGGTACATTTTTTAGACAAAATTTTGAAGCATAAAATACTAGTTTGATTGTATAATTTTGTATAAATAAAGTAAAAAAAGTTTTGGGCACCCAAACTACTCTCGTCCAATACCCAACTTCTCAAAGAGCCAAATTTTACATCATGGAAGCCAAATATGTCAATGATTATTAAATTCAATGAATTAAGGGGCATCTTCACTAGTGTATTGACCTGTCATACCAAAGTTGATGAGAAAACCAAATATAGTAAGTCAAATGTAAAAGCCATGATGTTGATCACACTTAATCTCACCAATGAGGTTCAAGCTCATATTCAAGATGCATCAACATCAAAATAAGATTTAAACATCCTATCCACCAATTATGAAGTGAAAAATTAGATAAAAATTATTCATCTATAGTCCATGCTTCATACTTTCAATTTGAAATAACGTGATAAAGCTGAGGAATTATTACACCATGTACAAGAAATATGATAATAATTAATAATGCTTGGACAAATGATTGAGGACAAGGTTTTGGTTTTGACTCCATTGAGATCTCTCCCCTCTTAATTTTGTACATTCTTCATGACACTGAACATCATAAATCAAGAAGTGTCTTTCAAAGAACTGGAGGATTTGCTTTAAGAAGAAGCCATCTAGTTCATAGAAGATGATTTCAAGGATAAATCAATGATTTATAAGAAATATGGTCAAATTTTATTGAAAGACCACCAAAGTAGTCACAACAACAATAAAAATATGGGAAGGCAAAAACATAGTGTCATATTTTCTTTACCAATATGCATCATAGTGATAGCTGCTAATATAATGCCTTAACACAAGTATCATCTATCAAGATGGCACATCTAGTAGAGATGATTAACATAAATAAAAAATAAGTCCTAGGATATGAAAGTAGTGCATACATGTTGTGTCATAGCATCAACAAGATGATGAATCTAAAGAAGAGGTACCTATAAAATCATAATGTAGTAGTCCATACAAAGATATAGTTCTTGTCTCCCAAACTTCATCATAAATGAGCAAAGTTTTGTTGGTTGACTTTGGAACTAGTAAGCATATGATAGGATTCATGTAAATCTTTGATTAATTGGTGAATTAACCCACTAGAGATTGAGTTTGAATTAAAGATGATAAAAAGTGTGTTATAGAAGGAATTGGAACTCTTATTATTCTTCTTGGGACACAAAAATGTACTCTCATGAAGGTATTATATGTCCCTATATTGAAAACAAATATCTTCTCTATAAGTCAGATCTTGAATCATAAGGTTAAGTTGGAGTTCAAGATTAAGAATGGAACAAAATCTTATCTCTTCTCATGGAAAGGTCATGTCATTAGTAGAGATATTTGAAGTTTCAATTATTTACCCTAGTTGTAATTTTATTTGATGTTATTTCTCTCCTTGCCTCTATGGTAGAATATTCTACACTAAGGAATTATCGATATGGGAACCTTTCTATTGGTTCTTTATACTAGCTTATATTTAATGTCATGGTCTATGAAATTCTTTAGCTATCACATTCTTTTCCTATATACCCTAGATGCTTTGTCAACAAACTACATTGGGTTATGTTCGAGGTTAGTTCCTTACAAGCCAAGAATCATCTCAATGTGGTACATACCAATATGTGTAGACCCCTACCTACTAATTTCTAAATATTTATTTACTTTAAGTTGTTTTTTTATTATTTATATCGCAAGACATGGGTGTTATTTCTCAAGAATAAGAGTAAAGCCTTTACACATTTTAAGGTCTTCTATGAGCTTGTTATCACCTAGTCATGGAGGCCTCTTCGACTCTTATGTTGATATTAAGTGGGGGAATTCACATCAATGGAATTATCAGAATTATTGAATCATTATAACATCAAACAATACCTGAATTCTCCCTATACACTATAGTAGAATGGAATAGTAGATCAACATAATCCTTTAGTCATGAATATGGCTCACTGCATGCTTTCCACTACAAAGTTGGATGCACCATTTTGGTTATAAGTTATTCAAACATCCATATATCTTCTTAGTAAGGAACCTACAATAATTTTTCATGACAAGACACTAGAAGAGATATGGAGTGGTCATAAACCTTTAATCTCTCATTGTATAATATTTGGTTGTACATCTTATATGCATGTCCCTTCTAAAAAGAGGAAGAAGATTGAACCAAAGACACTTTAGTACCTTATATTGGCATATATTACTACCTCAAAAGCCTATCATCTCATGAATCTTGAGACATAAAATATATATGAAATTCAAAACGTGGTTTATGATGAGTCATCATTTGACTCATTTCTATATAAGGATTTAGAAAATACATCTCTCATAGTCTGTTCCCATAGTTAGATGATGAGAATGAAAAATATTCTCACAAATAAGGTGAGATACAAGAAAAAAATTTCATTTACTGTATAAAAATTGAAGACAATCATTCATTATACCAATAGAATAATCGACATCTAAAATGGGTAAAAATCACCATCAGGGATTCACACCTAATCTCTAATCTAGATAATTCATCAAGAGTTTTGACTAGAAGACAGATGAAAAATGAATTTAATCTTGCACTGTTGATTTCAGTAGTTGACAACATCAAACCAAATAGTTTAAGAGGATTTATGTCAACCTTAGTAGAAGAAGTTCATGGATTTAAAATATGATTCCCTAATCAAAAATGGGATGTAGAACTTGTCAATCTTCCTATAGCAAAGATATCCATTGTAATGAACCAAAAAACTATCAAGATAATACAAATTACCAATTGGGTAAGATCTTGAAACAATAATTAAAATTGATTCCCATTAAATGACTTCAAATAATAAAAAACTCAAACCATGCTTAAATAAGTCTCAAATATAAATTTAGAGTTGACATGCAAAAATTCAAAATATCTAAAATATCAAAAAATGTCTATTTTTAGCAGCCATTATTTATAGTAAGTTTTGTAACCAAGCATACACAACTTAAAAAATTTCATAAAATAACCTAAATTTTAAAATTAGCCTATGGGACAAAATTCAACTGAAGTTGACATCTAGTTCTAAAAATATATACTTTCTAATAATTTGAAAATTCTCAAAAAAATCATTAAACACTAATTTTAGGCCCTCAAATGATCACATTTGGCCTTCGTAAAATATTAAAATGAACTCTAAGTGGATAGATTGGATTAGAGAAAAATATAACATTTTGATATAGTTGTTTTGGCACATGAAAGAGCTCAAACAAAGTTATGGGTATAAAGTTATGGCATCTGAAAAGTTGGCCTATTTTTTTTGCATCATTCTCCTTTAGTTAAAAAAAATCAGCTTCTATGAGTTGCCATGATTATACTGTTGCCATTTGTCTTTATCAATCTTCTTTAGCTTCCATTCTATAATCTAAGTGTTGTCTTCTTGTAGCAATCCTTCCCACTGCATGAAATACCTGTTATAATTCAATTGCCTTGTGCTCACTGTCTTCATATAAAAAATTTGCACTATTTTTTGTTTCTTCTTCTTTAGAACCTACTACTCCTAATTTAATTCTCCATCATCATCTTCACCAGCTTATCCATTTAATTCATATAAATATGAACATTAAATACTAGAGATATATCAAAATTTTGTAGTAAACTCACCTTATATGCATTATCATTAATTTTGTTCACAATTCTACATGGTCCAATTTTTTTTACTTCAATTTATTATATTTGCATTCTATAAATATCTCTTTCCTCAATTAAATAATTACAAAATATCCTTCTTCAAATACCTTAGATCTTCTTCTGACATTTATTTTTCATTTATATTTCTCTTTACTTTCCTGCAATTTTATTCTTGCTCCTTGCAACTGTTACATATACTCTACAAACACTTATTCATATCACTAATTTAGTCTACAATCAGTTATGATACCAAATATAAAATAACCATAGGAATGCACAATTATTTTCTTTTAAAGATATAACCTTCTTGCATAAGATACTCATCATGAATAGCATCTATCCCACCTATTAATTAACTCCTATGTTTCTCAACTACCTTCATAAATATGGATCAATATCATATAATTCTTTAATATCTTCAAATACAACTACTTCAGTCACCATAGTAGTTAATAATCCTACCCTCTTGCTCAATGCATCAGCTACCTAATTCTATTTTTCTGGTTATTCTTCAACACAAAAGTATACCCCTAAAAGAAAGAAACCCACTTTGCATGCCTAGTATTTAACTTTTTTTATGTATTCACATACATCAAATCCTCATGATTTGTAAATAATATAAACTCCTTAGGCACTAGGTAATGCCTCCAATGTCATAATATTTGTACAATTGCATAAAGTTTAACATCATAAGTAAAATACATCGTTAAATTTCTCACTAAAATATGTTATTGGCTTTCCTCCTTGACTCAACACAACACTAATTCCCATAAATGAAGCATCACAATCAACCTTAAACACCTTTTTAAAATATGATAATGCTAAAATTGGTCTTTATGTAATCTTCTTCTTCAAAATTTAAAAATATTTTGTGGTTGTTCTAGTCCATGCAAATTTTCTCTCTCTCATGCAATCTGTTATTGGTACCATAATACTACTAAATTTTTAAATAATTTTTCTTTATAAAGTTGCTAAACCATGGAATCTTCTTACCTCTTTAACACTTATTGGAATAGGACACTCAACAATTACATTTATCTTTTCTTCATCCATTTTCACACCATCTTCTAGAATTATAAATCCTAAAAACACCAAACTATTCTACATAAACCTACACTTCTTTAAATTTACATACAACTTCTCCTTTCTTAAACAATCCATTACAATTATCAAATGTTGTATGTGTTCTGCTTTAGTCTTAATGAATATAAAAATATCATCAAAAAAAACAATCAGAAAGTTACCAATATATTCTCATAGCATTGTATTCATGTGCAAAGGGCATTAGATAATCTGAATGGCATCATCATCCACTCATATAAGCCATCGCTAGTCTTTAATGTATTATTCCACTCATCTTCTTTACAAATTGAATCTAATAATAACCACTCCTTAGATCAATATTGGTAAAATATTTTACTCTTGGAAGCACATCCATCATATCATCTTAATGAGGTATAAGAAACCTATACTTTATTATAATCTTAGGAATTAATCTACTATCTACACACATTATCCATCCTCCATATTTATTTGGAGTTTAAAAAGTTGGTGTTGCCCAAGGACGCATACTCTCCCTTATCACGTTTTTCTTTATAAATTCAATAACTTGTTTATTTAATTTTACATGCTCTGTTGGACTCATCCTATAAGCTTCTTGATTGGGTAGAGATGATCCTAAAATCAAATCAATGTGATGTTAAATATCTCTCTTCAGTGGTAAACCATTTATTAACTCATCAGGCATAACATCCACATATTCTTTCAACACTCTTGCTACTTTTATTGGTATTGACACCACTTCTATTTCTTCATTATTTGTTACTAATGCATAACAACAACCTACTACCTTCATATCTTGGCTAAATAATTTAGTAGATAGCACGATTTCTATCTTCTCTTCCTATTTTAGAGGAAACAAAACTACCTGTTTACCACATTTCCAAAAAATATGCGTTCTTTGCTCCGTCATGAATTACTTTCTGGTCCAATTTCCACGCTCTTCTTAATAACTCATGAAATGTATCTCTTAGAATAACATCACACCATATTTCATCATTATAACTCTTTTTTCTAGAAAATTTGATTAAGCACCTTTTATCTACTATAACCTCATTCCTTTAAACCATCAAATATGATAACGATTAGGATGCTTTTCACATTCTAGAATTAGTTTCTCAATCATTTCTTTAGAAACCATATTTTCACAACTACTACCATCTATAATTACTTTGCATACCTTTCCACCTGAAGTAAATCTCGATTAAAAAATATTTGATCATAGCCATACATCACAACCATCTTTATTCTACACTTTTTCCTTCTTTGGATCAATCATGGTTCTTCTCATCATGAAATTATCCCCAACATCTTCTGGTGCAACTTTATTATTCTGCGCTTCTATCTTAGCCTTGACTAGATTCACTCTAAGGTGATCTTCTTGCCTCTTTTCTTAATCTCGATAGTTTTGACACTCAAATGTTGTATTTAATTCTTCTCCACATATATAATACACATAAGATATATGATTATTTAGAAACCATCCTCTAACACCACCATAACCTCATCCTCTCTAAAATACTCTTCCACTTTATTGGTATTGAAACCCTTATCTATTATCATCTTGCCTTTTTGTACCACATGGTGATTCACTTTTATTAGAATTCCTTCCTTGGAACAATAATGGTTCTTCTCATCATGAAATTCTTTCCAACATATGCTGGTGCAGCTTTAATATTATACTCTTCTATCTTAGCCTCGACTAGATTCACTCTTGGGCATTCTTGTTACTTTTAACACACAAATACTATGTACCCTTCTTCTCCACATCTATAATAGACATAATATCTACGCTTATTCAAAAACCATCCTCTACCACCACAATAACCTCATCCTCTCTGAACTCCTCTTCCTCTTTATTGGTATTGAAACCCTTGACTATTATCATCTTGCCTTTCTACACAATGTGATGATTCATCTTTATTAGAATTAAAACCACCTATGGTGGTATTAAACCACCTCATCCCCTTATTAGAGGGTATTCACCTCTTTTTGGACTAGTAGATGTCCTTCTAAAATTATATCTATTTTGTTTTTTTTCTACCTTTAAAGCTAATCGATAAGCCTCCTCCATGTTAAGTATTCTATGGAAGCTTAATTCATCTTGAATAGAAAATTCCAAACCATTTTCATTCATTGCATCCATCTACTCTTTTGTTTCTTCATGTTCCACTAGTATGGAAAGATTATATAGTTCATCCATATAATCTTGTATATTGTGATCTTTTTACATCAAATTCTAAAATCTTCTATATAGGGTATATACATAATCCACAAGAAGAAATTTCTCCTTTAGCTTATTTTCCATCTTTTTCCATGAATTAATCTTCTTTTTTTATTTTTTATCTGTCTCTCTTTCTACATGTGATCCCACCATATTATTGAATGACCTTTCAATTTTATGCATGCAAATTTTACCTTCTTATCCTCTCTCAAAGTCTTCCACTTAAATAAATTCTCCATACTATTCATCCAATCTATCAACTCCTCTCATTTTAAACTGCCTCTATAATCTACAACATCAACCTTGATTCCTTCATTTCTTCCTTCTAAATCCTAACCATCCTCTCTTCCATCGATGGTGGTTGATATTTCTGTTCCTCTTCTTATTGAACTTCTTCATCACGATCTATGTCCTCCTCATCACCACCTTGTCTTCTTTGTTGAATGGTGATAACCTCTATTAATTATTGAACTTACCTCTGTATCTCTTATTTAGTCTAGTTCATTTTTCTAACAACTCCTAATACTCTCATCATTTTTTACTCCTCCAAAATTCAAACTTACTCTAATACTAGATAATGAAATAAAAAACTATTGAGACAATAAAAATAACCAATAGGCTAAGATCATGAAATAATACTTAGAATTGATTTGTATTGATTAACTTGAAATAATTACAAACCCAAGTCATGCTTAAATAAGCCTCAACTGAGAATTTTGAGTTGACATGAAAAAACTCAAAAAATATAAAATATAAAAAAATATATCTATTTTTAGTAGCCCCTATTTATAGTAAGTTTTACATGCAAGTGTGTGTGGGTCTAAATTTTTTTGAAAATAATCTAAATACTAAAATTATCCTATGGAAAAAAAATTTACTAAAGTGTATGTCCGGTTATAAAAATATGCAATTTTTTAAAATAGAAAATTCCTAAAAGAATCATTAAACATTAATTTTAGACCCTCAAATTATCACCTTTGGCCTCCAAAAAATATTTAAATCAACTCTAAGTGGATAAATTGGCTTAGGGAAAAAACAAACTTTTTGATATGGTCATTTTGGTATGTGTAAGAGCTCAAATGAAGTTATGGGTCAAAATTTATGGCCTTAGAAGGTTGTCCTATTTTTTATACATCACATTGGCTATAGGTGGTTTTTATAGACAAAATACAGGGTAGATAGATCCATCAACAAATACAAGGCATGACTTGCTGCAAAGGGACATACTTAGCATGAAGGATTTGATTATAAAGAGACCTTTGCACCCACTACTAATATCAAGATCATCAATGTTTTTTACTAAAATGGATTATATTAAGTTATAGAAAACCTAATCCGAAATTTAAAAGTTTTTCAATGGATTTATTATTTGTGTGATTTCAAGAATATTAATAATTATTTTAATAATTTTAAAATTAAGAGGTTTTAGATTTTTGTTTACTAAAGGTAACAATTGTTCTAATTGGAAGACACTATATGTACACAACTTATTTAATTATTAATAAATCATCAAAAAATATATAATACAATCAAATTAAGGTTTGTAAAATTTTAATTAATTAGAATAACCTAAGAGATTATGTTTGACAGACATAAAATACAAGTAATCCTAAATTACAATGACCCATGGTTTTACATTTTGCTCATAGAAAATATAGTGAACCTAAATATTATGATCTATAAGCATGGCATGAAATTATTCCTCATTAATATGAGGAAATGAAGATTTAACAATAAGGTGGATTGACCACGATTCATTAAAATATAATGTAATTATGTTTAATAAAATATTAATGTATAATTTACAAATTATACAACAAAATATAAAATACAACATAATATAAATATAATATCTTTGTGATCAATGTTAAAATACATTTGGTAAATAGATAAAAACATAAAAATATGCAATAAAATACAAGTCAATTTTGATGAAGAAATAAATAGACCTTACATTTTATGATATATACTTGCTTCGATGCATAGATTATCAATCTTCATAACATATTCCTTTCATTTCTCTTTTTAATTTTTTTTTATTCTACTATTTTTTTATCATATATTATTTTTATATCATGTAAATACTATGTACCTGTTGGACTATTTTAATGATTTAAAGTATTTTATTTATTTTTAGTTTGTTTGTTTTAATTTTTACAATAAAATTGATTCATGAGAATCGGTTGAGACCCTTAACTAATTGAGAAAGCCTATAAATCTTTTTACCCTTTTTTGTAAATAATAATGAGACATAATATATTATTCTATTTTTCCAAAATTATTTATCCTCAATGTAAATTCTAAGTTATTGTTTCTTGGTCTCGGTGCCTACATTGGTATCAGAGCCATGGCAAGCATTTTTTGAATGAGGAAAGTAACAATTGAAGAATTTAGTAGGAGGAGAAAGCAACGCTAATGATTTCAGTTTGCTTTTGTCATCTAAAAAGTGTAACAAATAGATCTGTTCGTGAAGAGAAAAGTACAGGTTTCATGGTGGATGGTGCATTTAAACTAGAGACGTGTCTGGGTATTATATATTCTAATATTTGCATAGCAATTGTTTTTTTCACCAAAGCTTTCCCTACATTAAAACCACAATTTTTAGTTTACCACACACGTGCATTTGCAAGAACATGAAAATATTCTGAAGCATTTTTGAATATTTCAAGGCATTCATAGAAGGATTCATCATAGTTTGCTTCCGTCAACAACTGGTTTGTTCCATTAAAAGAGGCATAATCTTGTGCATACGATGATAACCTAAGCAAATTAATCCATAATAAGTTTATTTCCAATTTTTTTCTAAAACACTTTAGATAAATTTATTAATTCTTATTATAGAATTAAAAAAACAATAGAATTATCTATTATATGTGAGGAATCCACCTATATGGTGTAACATGTCTTAGTGAAATTTGGCATAGAAATGACTGAGTACAGAATATAAATATTTTTGGGTTTCTTTTTTAGAGTTGCATTTGTTTTTTAAAGTGTACCATGGGCTCCACAAGAAAATAAGAGAAGGCTTATAAATTTAGATTATCATTCCTTTAACCCTGATAGAAGACCACACATCTAGGTGAGACTTTCAATGTTTTAAAAAATGCAATATTCCTATTTTCATGTTGGAGTGGGTGCTATAAAAGAAGGAAGGTACACCAAAAAAATTTATAAGAAAATCTGCGAGTGAATTAATTTCACTTTTGATTTTACATACATATATTTTGGTGGGACTTATAAAAGTAATCTTTATCTATGATATTGTTTTCACTAAATTTTAAACTTGGTTTTTTAGGGATTGGTTAGTTTGTTTTGTTAGTTACTTGACAAGCAAAGGGTTCAAAATCCATTGGTATTAATTTTGGTCAAAAATAAATTTTGACATCATTTTGTATAAAGAAGTTACAAGGATTTTCAATGCAAATGGTGATATAAGGGTATTTTTAAATTTTGTAATTAATATATTGAAACTAATGTATTAAAGTGCATTTTCGATCGAATCTGACACATTTGTAATGGATTTTTTTATAAAATCACTTCATGGTTGTACTTTCAGAGACAATACCATCCACTATGGGTCCCATTATCCTTTCAATTGAAATAATCTAAATGACAACTAGAGGTTGGAGGATCCCTTATAGGCTGGAGGATAATCACCCTCTCTGTTTAGTTATTCGCTCAGAGTAAGGATTCAATAAATGAATGATAAATTTTGTCTTGTGTTTTTGCTTTCGATTCCATTTTTGGTTTTATATATATGATATTCAAGACAAGGAGTGGACATAGATAGTTGTTTTTGTTTCTCTCAATGCATAAATTTTTAACTCTTGCTTGATAATGAGAGAGGATTTAGGCATTGCTTAGACTTTAATCAATCATCAGTGATAGTAAGAGTTGATATGAGTCATTATTACCTTAAGTATTGAGCAAACATCATCAGTGTTTGTTGAATATCAGAGAGATGTGATATACACAATATGGGTTTGTCATTTGGATGGATTCATGTGTGAGACCTTATGTGGATCGATATAGTTGGACATGACATATCATGTTATACTATAGTAAAGTACAATGATCATCGTTTATGAGTAGGCCTTGATTGAGTTCATCAACATTTTTTTGCCAAAACTTGTAGGGTTGGGCTTCTTTATTGAGTGACATAGTTTTTGGTTAGTTCCAGAGGTACAGTGCACTACTTGCAATTGCAACAGAGTTTATTTGATGTCTTCATAGTCATTTATCTAGTTCATTCATCTACTATACCCCTTGGATCAATGGAGAGTTTATTGGATTATTTTAATGATCCAAAGTATTTTTTTTACTTTTGGTTAGTTTGTTTTAATATTTATAATAAAATTAGTTCACGAGAATCGGTTGAGCCCTGTAACTAATTGATAAAGCCTATAAATCTTTTTATCCTTTTTGTAAATAATTAGACATAATATATTATTCTATTTTGGTAAAATATTTTTTTTGCAATGTAAATTCTAAATTATTGTTTCTTGATCTTGGTGCCTACAATACCTTATAACTTTCATATCCATTTTTTTTGGTGATGCAACGCTTATATACCTTATAATAATTAAAACTATGATTAATATTGTTTCCAAAAACGAATTAGAGTATGTATTGAGTTTTGGTGGATGGTGTCCACTAACCCACCTGCAAAAATCCATTGATTTAAAACTAGAGAACTATAATATTACTTGAAACTTTAAATTAAAAAATAATAATAATAATAAATTTACATAATAAAATTATATTTAATTCTATATTTCTAATTAATATCAAATATGTTTATAAGTAAATACACTTTATTTTTATTTTTATTGGAAAATAAAAATGAAATTAAGATAAAGATATGTGGGCTTCAAATGATCAAGTGTAGGCTTCATAATGAAGTTAAAAAGGTCATTCTAAGCATTATAAATAATTCAGAGTACTATTATTTCTTTTCTGAACAAATTAACTATAAATAATCTAAAATATTAATATTTATTTCTTTGAACAAATTTACTATAAAACTAACATATAAATATAAAACTCTCACTTTATGATATTACACTATCCCATTATTAATTTCGACTAATAAAAACTACTGAATTTAATATTACTATATGATTGTTCGTCACAAACGAGAGATTAAAGTATGAGTGGCAAAATTATAAATTTATATTCTCCATTATATGGATAAAAGTTAATTGTTGGATATTGAATAGGAAAATGTAATGGCCTTGATGGATGCTATGGTTACGACTGTGAATAAAGAATTAGTGTTTCTTGTGGTCGCTGCAGCTATTCAAAAAGGAGAATTAAGCAATGCCAGATGAAGACATGAATTGTTGGCTCCAGGAGTGCCACTAAGAAGCAAAATGTCCCTCCGCTACAGATGGATGTAGGGCGGCGTCTGTAGCTGTTTCAAATGGTAATTGCCTTAAATGAGTTTCCTTAGATAAAGATATATGGCAACCACTACAAACGACAAAGGATACTGATGTGGGAGGACCTGTGCGCATCCAGCTGGAGGTAGAAAATTCAGGAGTTTCTGAATCGGGGATGATTATTTGACCAGATTTGACCAAAATAGGTGTTTCTGCACGCGACTGAAGAAAAAGGGAAACGTATCTTTCATGTTAGCATGGGTTCGATGCTTTAGGATGGCTTGTTTATTGTTAAGGAGAGTAGTGTCCTAAACAAAGATCAGTGTCCCTCCTATGCTGAGACCCTTTCAAGGAAAGTATAGTTTAAGCCTTTACCTACTGCTCAAGATACCCTTGATATCATTTTTCACAAGGAAGAACTTTGAGTGATCCAAGAGAAGGAACCTTGGATCGATACATTTGGAATTATCTGTCAGTTTAATGGCTTTTGTTCTAATCTTCCTAACCTCCATGATTGGATAACGAGACTTGACAAGCTCCAGTGAAAGGTAAGATTCAAATTAATCCTTGTGTCAGAGGTAGTTTTGTTGGCGATTGTTTATTCTACTGAATATAAAGATGCCATTGTAATGAGTATTATTTGTCTTGGGAGGAACGTCACATGCTTTTGGCAAAGCCCCGGTCTCTTGATTTTAATCTTCATATAGAAAATATTTTTAAAAAAATTAATTTGAATCTGGATGCGAAACATATCCCTCCAGTTTTAGCATAATAAAGTATTTAAATCGAGAGGAAAGTCTTCTAGGTAATTTTTACAAGTCGATTAACTAAAGAAAAGTGTCATTGAACTTATGCATCATTCCTGGTTAATTTAGATGTGTCTAAGGAGCTACCTGTATAAGTGAATTTGAAAGTTAGGAATAGAACATAGGTTCAGCTTCTAGATTATGAAGGGCTACGTTTCAAATGTCATATATGTTTTCACACCAATATTTTAGTCAATAATTGTGTGAAAAATAAAATACTTAAACTAACAATTCATACTAATAATTTATTGTTAATGTTGATTCATATTTAAACAAATAAATCGCCTATGATGGAATTAAGAAAATAGACTATGTTCAAATGACGTCATTGAAAAAAAAAAAAAGAACAAGAATATACATTGGAGATTTTAGGAAATAGCTTCGCACACCTAACCTTTTATCATGAGAAAATTAAGAAATTAACTTTCAATGATCTATTTAAAATAATACGCTGCGAAGTAAATATTTTTTAAAATTTTGGTAAGGGATTTTATATTTTCTTTATCAATTTATGAAGGATGTATCATAGTAACCAACTCAATACATTCAAATAGTGATGAATGTAAAATTAAAGTAGTAGTTAGAGAAGTAACATAGATTGTGGTGGATAGTTTTGATAAATAAATATTGAAATATCGATGAAAATGAAATTGACTATATTAAGTGAAACAATGTTGAGATGAATTTATTTTAAAATTTTGAAGGATTTTGTGAAATTTTAGAAAAATCTAGAGTTTACTAGTTTTTGAAAGTTAAAAAGAGAATATTGAGAACAAATGATATGACTTGATAATAAATTAGATTATTTTGAGAAAACATAAATAAATTTAGATAAAAAATTAAAAAAAATTGTAAGAAAATGGATTATATTGAGTGACAAAATGCCTAGTCCACAAAAAAAAACTTTTTTTAAATAGTTTTATTGTTCTTGTGATTTCAAGGAATGTCAATAAATTTTTTTATTAATTTAAAAATTAAGAATTTTTAAGCATTTTATGATATTGATGGTTCACTGATCTAAAAATTAACAATTAAATTAATAAGTACTTAAACTTATTATTCATATTATTTTCTTTGTCTAAAATAAATTTAATTTTTGAAATGTAGAGACACCTTGTCAATACTAACTTATGTCTAGAGAGAAATATACAAATAGTTCATTTTATTTTTATATATATATATATATATATATATAAAATTAATACTTATTTTAATTGGAAGACATTATATATATAATTTATTTTATAAAAAACACATAAAAGAAAATGAAATTTAATCAAATTAAGGTTTTTTAAAATTTTGGAAATTAAAATAATCTTAAAAACTAAAACTCATTCTCATTGGAAGATATGGTTTTAATATTTTTCATGAATTAGAATGACCTAGGGATTTAAATTTTATGCACAAAATATAACAAGTAATAAATTACAATGATCCATGGTTTTAAATTTTTCAAATAGAAAATATGGTGCAGGTAAAAATTATAATCTAAAACTATGAAATGATATTATTCATAACTAATATGTAGAAACTGAGATAGATAACGTAGATTCGATATGAGTTATTTAGATATTATGAATTACATAAATTAAAATGTTTAGAATACATGTATAATAAAATAGTAATGCATAATAAATAAACTATACAATAATATATAAAATAAAATATGATATAAATAGAATATTTGTGTACAATGGTAAAAAATTAAAAATTTAAAAATATATAATTAAATTGAAGCAAATTTTCATGAAAATATTTATAGAGTGTAATTTTTACATCGTATATATTATTCCATATATAATTTTATAATGAACCTAAAAACTATCAAAATAACAAATTATCAATAAATCAAGATCTAAAACAATAATCAGTATTAATTCATATTAAATGAATTGAAATGATTAAAAACAATGCATAAATAAGTCTCAACTTAGAAATAGAGTTGACATACAAAATTTTTAAAAGAAAAACTAAAATCTAAAAAAAAAACCTATTTTTAGCAGCTATTTTTTATAGCAAGTTTTGCATGCAAACATGTGTAGCTCTAAAAATCTCCTAAAATAATCTAAAAAATATGAGCCTATAGAATGAATTTCAATTAAAGTTAACATTCGGTCTTAAAAATATACAATTTTAAAAAAAATAGGAATTTCAAAAATATAATTAAACTATAATTTTGGACCCTTAGATCATAAGGTATGGTCTCTAAAAAATATTAAAAACACATATAAGCAGAAAGCATGGCTTAGGGAAGAAATAATTTTTTTGAGACAGTCATTTTTCCATGTGTAATAAATCAAACAGAGTTACAGGTCAAAAGTTATGGCCTCTGGAAGCTTGGCCTATTTTTTCTACAACATTTTCCTCTGGTTGAAAACAACTTATCTCATGAGAGTTGCACTGATTGTAATGCTACCATTTTTATTTATCAATATTTTTTAGCTCTCATTATTTAATCCAAGTGTTATCTTCCTTCTTTAATCCTTCCCACTAGACTAAATACATGTTATAATTATCTTGCCTTGTGTTCACTATCTTCATATCTAAAACTTGCACTATCTTTTCCTTCTTATTCTTTAAACCCTGTTAATCACAATTTAATTCTTCATCTACATCACTTTCACCATATTATCCATGAAATTCATATAAATATGAAACATTAAATATATATAGATATCAAAATTTTGTGGTAAACTCACCTCATAATCATTATCATTGATTTTATTTACAATTCGACATGGCCAAATTTTCTTATAGTTCAACTTCTTGTACGTGCCTTTTGAAAAACATTCATTTCACATGTAAACCATTATCGACTCTCCTTATTCAAATACCTTGAGTCTTCTTCTCACATCTATCAATACTTTATATTTCTCATTACTTTCTCGTTACTTTCTTCTTATTATTTTTTGAAACTAATGCATATGTTGTACAAATGATTCTACATCATCTCTAATTCAAATTTTAATTGGTAAATATAGAAAATATAAAACACCCATAGGATTTATCTCATAAATAATTTGAAATGATTATTTTCTTATTGATCTATTCACTGAACTATTATATGAAAACATAGCTTTTGGTAAAGCCAAGTATCATTACTTTGATTTCTCTCCCACTATGTATCTCTATAATTTTTTCCAAGCTCCTATTCACAAATTTTGTTTTTTCATTTATTTTTGAGTGATATGTACTAATGAATTATAGCTTATTACCCGTCTTCTTCCATAAATTCCTCCAAAATGACTTAAATTTTCTGTGTACCTATCTAAAGTAATATTTTTTGGAATATCATTCAATATCAAAATGTCTTTAAAAAATAATTTTACAATTATAGTGGCATCATTTCTTTTATAACATGCAATCAAATTATCCATTTTCAAAAATATGTCTAAAATAATAAAATTTGAATCATTACCTTTCTAAGTGTTTGGTAATCTCAACACAAAATCCATACACAAATCTATCCATAGTCTTCTTGGAACGTACAATGGCATGCATAATCTAGTATTTTGTACATGTATTTTAGCCACCTAAAATATCCTTCACCTTGAAACATAACTTGTCACAAGTCTCTTCATATTTGGCCAAAAATATTTTTCCTCTATCAGAGCTATTATCTTCATCTTACCAAAATGTCTATGCAAACCTCCACTATGTAATTCTCTGAGATATTGTCTCATAGAGACCCATCTAGAATGCATAACTATTTCCTTTTGAAGAGATAACCTTCTTGTATAGTATACTCATTATAAATAGTATCTACCCACGTATTAATGGATTCCTACACTAATCAACTACCTTACAAAAATATGGATCAATGTCTTATAATTTTTTTTTAATTTTCTTGATTTATGTTTTAACATAAAAGTATACCCCTACAAGAAAGATACCCACTTGGCATGCCTTCTATTCAACTTTTTTTTGTGTATTCACATACATCAAATTCTCATGATCTATAAATAGGTAAAACTCCTTAGGCATCATGTAATGCCTCCAATGTCTTAATGCTTGTACAATTACATAAAGTTCAACATCTTAGGTACTGTACTTTTTTCTTATCTCATTCAATTTTTTACTAATATATACTATTGGCTTCCCTTTTTGACTCAACACAATACCAATTATCATAAACGAAACATTAAAATCAACCTCAAACACTATTCTAAAATATTTTAATGCTAAAATCCATCTTTCTATATTCTTCTTCTTCAAAAATTCAAAGTTTTCTATGGGTGCTCTAGTCCATTAAAATTTCTTCCCTCTCATGCATTCTATTATTGGTGCCACAATAGTACTAATTTTTTTAATAAATTTTCTATAAAATGTTCTTGAACCATGGAAACTTCTTAGATCTGTAATGTTTTTTGGAATAGGCCAATCAATAATTGCCTTTATGTTTTATTCATCCATTCTCACACCATCTTCTGAAATTACAAATTTTTAAAATATTAAATTATTCTGCATAAACTTTCACTTCTTCAAATTTGCATACAACTCCTTTCCTAGCAAATCCAATACCATTCTCAAATATTGTAAGTTTCCTACTTTAGTCTTACTGAATATCAAAATATCGTCAAAATAAACAACCACAAACTTACCACTATATTATTGTAGTATTTTATTCTTCATCCTCATAAATGTGGTTGGTGCATTAGATACTCTTAAGGCCAACACCATTCACTCATATAAGCCATCCCTAGTCTTGAATGCAATTTTCCACTCATCTCCTTCATGAATTTGAATCTAATAATAATAAATATTTAGATAATTATTAGTACATTGATTATATAAGCACATTGATTATATCATCTAAATCAAGTATATAAAATCTATACTTGATAATAATTTTATTAATTTCTTTACTATCCACACACATTCTCCGTCCTTCATATTTATTTGGAGTTAGCAACATTGGTATTGCACATGGACTCATACTCTCCCTTATCAACTTCTTTCTTAACAATATAGTAGCATGTTTATTTAATTCTCCACGTTCTAATGGACTCATCTTATAATCTATTTGATTGGGTAGAGTTGATCCTTAAATCAAACCAATATGATGTTAAATATCTTTTTTTAGTGGTAAACCATTTGGTAACTCATCAAGCATAACATATGCATATTATTTCAATACTCTTGCTACTTTTGTTGGTATTTGCACCATTTATATGTCTTCATTTTTTGTTACTAATACATAAAAACAACCTGCCACCTTCATATCTTGGATAAATTTTTTATTAGAGAACATTCTTTATGCCTTCTCTTCATCTTTAAGTGGTAACAAAACTACCTTTATACCACCTTTCCAAAATATATATATGTCTTCTTTGCTTGATGATGAATAACTTTACTATCAAATTTGCATGGTCTTCCTGATAACATATGCCATGTTTCCATCAAAATAAAATCACACCATATTTCATCATTATAACTTTTGCTTATAGTAAATTTTTATTAAACACATTTTATCTACTCTAACCTCATTCCCTTTCTTAAACCATGAAATATGATAAGGAATATGATGTTTTTCACATTATAAATGTAGTTTATTTATCATTTGTTTAGATACCATATTTTTACAACTACCACCATCTATAATTACTTTGCACACCTTTCCACCCTAAGTACATCTTATTAAAAAATGTTTTATCACAACCATGCATCACCAACTTAGTTATTTTTTATTTGTTCCTTCCTTGGAGTGATCACTATTCTTTTCATCACAATATTATTTCCAACATCTATAGGTGTAACTTTAATATTTTGCTCTTCTATCTCAACCTCAACTAGATTCACTCTTGGGTGATCTTTTGGCCTCTTTTCTTGATCTTGATAGTGTGGAAACTCAAATATTATTTAGGCTTCTTCTCCAATTATATAACAAAAATAAGATTTTTATTGATTTATAAACATCTTCTATCACCACCATAACTTCATCCTCTCTAAAACCCTCTTCATCTTTGTTAGTATTGAAACACTTGCCTATTGTCATGTTTCCATTTTTCACCATGTGATGATTAATCTCTGTTGGTATTATACCTACCTCTAGTGGTATTAGACCCACCTCATCCCTTATTTATAGGGGGTCGATTTCTTCTTGGACAAACAGACATTCCTCTAAAATTATGTATATTTAGTTTTTCTTCTTCCTTCAAAGATAATTAATAAGCCTCTATGTAAAGTATTATATGCATGCTTAATTCATTTTGAATATAAAATTTCAAACCATTTACAAACCTTGAAGCCATGTACTTTTCTATTTGATCATGCTCCACTCAAATCAAAATATTATAAAATTCATCTGTATACTTTTATCTATTTTGATTTTTTTACCTCAAATTCTAAAATCTTCTGTATAGGGTTTGTGCACAATTCACATGAAGAAATTTCTCCCTCAACTTATTCTCCATATTTTTTCATTTATTAATCTTCTCTTTACCTTTTCTCTATCTCTCTTTATATAGGATATCCCGCTAAATTATTGCAGGACCTTTCAATTTCATGCATGCAAACCTTACCTTCTTGACTTCTCTCATTGTCTTTCACTTGAAGAATTTTTCTTTACTATTAGTTCAATCTATCAACTCCTCTGGTTTAAACCACCTCTATAATATGTAACATCAATTTTTATTCCTTAATTAGTTCCTTCTAAATATTGATACATCCTCTTTTACATCGATGGTGGTTGATCTTGTTCTTCTTCTTGTTAAATTTCTTCATCATGATTTATGTCTTACACATCACCACTTTGTCTTCTTATCTGATTGGTAATAACCTCAATTAATTATTACATTTACCTCTATATCTCTTGTATAGTCTAGTTCATCTACAAAATACCTCCTCATCCTCTCACCATTTCTTACTCCTCTAAGATTCAACCTTGCTTTGATATCAGATACTGAATCCAAAAACTATCAAGATAATAAATTATCAATAGGATAAGATATAAAATAATAACTAGTATTTATTCATATTGAATTAATTGTAATTAATTATAAATCATTCATAAATAATCCTCAACTTAGAATTAGAGTTGATATGCAAACATTCAAAAATACCTAAAATCTAAAAAAAACCCTAATTTTAGAACCTAGTATTTAAAGTATGTTTTTCATGCAAGCATGCACAACTCTAAAAATCACCCAAAATAATATAAACACTATAATTAGCCTATATAATGAATTTTAACTAAAGATACTATCCATTCATAAAAAAATACAATTTTTGAAAACACAAAAATTCTGAAAAAATCATTAAACTTTAACTTTTGACCCTTATATGATCAACTATGTCCTCAAAAATATATTTAAAAAATTTCTACATGGAAACCATGGCTTAAATAAGTAATGAAATTTTTGAGATGGTCATTTTTGCATGTGGAAGATCTCAAATAGAGCTATGAGTCAAATGTTATGGCCTCTATAAGGTTGGCCTATTTTTTTGCATCATTTTGATGAAGAAATTTCTAGACATTACATTTTATGTTATATATGTCTTTTGATACATAGAGTTTCAATATTCATAACATACTCCTTTTGTTTCAATTTTCTTATTTTTTATCCTATTCTTTCTATCCTATCCTACTTTTCTATGATGTAAATCTTATGTAACTTACAACTATCATATCCTATTTATTGTAATGTAACTCTTATTTACATTACAATAAATGAATCTAAAATGAAAATTGTTAGTAAAAATAAATTAGGATGTTTTTTTTTTGGTAGATGATGTCCACTAATTAATCCTTTAAAAACCCACTATTTTAAAACTAAATTATAAAATTATTTAAAACCTTAAAATTAAAAAATATTTGTTATATAAGAAAATTATGTTTAATGCTATATTTCAAATTAGTATAAGAAATGTTTGTATGTAAATATAAAATTTTCTTAAATTATTAGAAATTATAAATAGAATTAAAATAATGATATGTGTGCTTTAAATGATCAAATGTAGGCTTCATGATAGAGTTAGAAAAGTCATTTTAACCATTATAAATAATTCAAAATTCTAATATTGTTTTATGAAAAAAACTACTATAAATAATTCAAAATACTTTTATTTTTTTCTTTGAACAAATTTAATATAAAAATAACATAAAGATATAAAACCCTTACTTTTAAGATATTACACTATCCCATTATTAATGTATTGATTTTAACATTACTATTTGAGTGTTCATCACAAAGGGAAGATTACACTAAGAGTTGTAAAATAATAGATTGAAAGATTGAATGGAAGAAAGTTAATTATTGGATATTGAATAGGAAAATTTAATGGATTATGACTGTGAATAAGGAAGGACACTTTCTTATGGTTTATGTAGCTATTCAACATGGATAATTAGGCAATGCTAGATGAAGACATGAATTGTAGTTGTTTCAAATGGTAGTTCCACTAAAGGAGTTTCATTAGATAATTATATATGGAAACCACTATAAATGGAAAAAAATACATATATTGGAGGACCTGTGGGCATCTAGCTAGAGGTATAAAATGTAGGAGTTTCTAAATTTGGGATGATTATTAGACCACATTTGACAAAAATAGGTGCTTTTGTAGGTATCTATAGAAAAAGAGAAAAGTAAATGACATTTTAGCATGAGTTTAATTATTTAGGATGGATTATTAATTGTTAATTAGAGTAGTGGCCTTCATAATGATCAAAGTCCCTTCTATGCTAAGGCCCTTCTAGTGAAAGCATCGTTTAAGACTTTACCTACTGCTGAAGATAACATTGATATCATTTTTCACATGGAAGAACTTTGATTCATACAAGAAAGGAAATCTTGGATCGATACAAATGGAACAATCTTTCAATTTAATGACTTTTATTCTAATCTTCCAAACTTTTGTGATTGGATAACAAGACATTGAGAAGCTCTAGTGGAAGGTAAGATTGAAATCAATCCTTGTGTCATAGGTAGTTTTTTAAAGATTTTTTATACTATTAAAGATAAATATGGCATTTTTAATGACTATTATTGGTCTTAGGAGGAACGTCACATGTTTTTTTGACAAACCCCTAGTATCTTAATTTTAATTTTCATATAAAAAAATTTTACAAAAAAATTGATTGGGATTATAGTGTCAAACTTATCCCTTCAATTTTAACATTTTATAGCTTTAAAATCAATAGGAGATTCTTTTGTAAAATTTTGACAAGTTGATTATTTAACTGAAGAAAAGGGTAATTTAGCCTATGCATGTATCCTAGTTAATCTAGATGTCTCTAAAGAGGTACCTTCATAGGTGAATTTGAAAGTTACGAAGAAAATATGGGTTCGGCCTCTAGAGTATGAAGGAATATATTTTAGATGTTATATATGTTTTCACACTAATTATTTGGTCAATAATTGCCCAAATAACAAACATAAAAATTAAAATACTTAGTTTAATAATTATAGTTTAGAAAATATAATATTTGAAGATACTAATGAGTGAGCATGTAATTGAAGTTCCATAGTCTATCCCTGAAATGTCAATGGATGTTTTTGATCCAATTTAAAAAAATATAGATTTTGTGGAGTCTTTGGCTAAGGATAATAGATCTTTATTGAAAGCTGAATCCATTATAGAAAGGATTGATGATACAATTTTATACAGTGAGGGTTTGATAGCTCAGATACAATTAAAGAACATTCAACTAGATAATCTAGAGGGTGAAGGTTTTTGTCATCCAGGGTTTCCTTGTTCAACCATAAACTAGGTGATGCTCTTGAACTCTCTATTCTTATTTTTCTTGATTCAAGTGAATGATATTAATGGATGGTTATGAGCACCAAAAGGAGAGGGAGAGTTAAAAAAGAGTTAGAACCATTTAATATGACTTATATCTCAAAATGAAAATGTTATGGGAGAGTAATAGATTGTTTTAGTTTCTTTGATTTTCTTTTGTAGGGATGTAACATTTATATGACATTTGTAAGGATATTTTAAATTCTATTGGGAAATAAACTTCATTTTGTTTTATTTTTTTTTCTTTCTCTCCATTAAATAAGGGTGGGGTCCCTTTAAAAACCTCACTATTTATCAATAATAATTTAAAAACTAACTTACAAGAATTTAAAGTATTTCACAATTTTTATTCAACCACTACACTACAATAATGTGTACAACCATCAATTTTTATGTTGAAAGTTAAAAAATTTATCAATAAATTTTTAGTTATTATGAATGTATACATCATAATACTATGAATACTACTAGCCTTACAAGACTAGCTACCAACACTCAACCACCCACTAAAAAAAACACATATTGGTGGAAGTCATAATTTCTTCAATGTCTATTTTTAGTCATTTAGATAGATTGTTTGGTATTGTTTTTTTTTCTTAATTTGTATATTCCTAGAAGTTGTTTAATGAAACCAACTACAATCAAGACCAAAATTACAATACACCAAGATCTAAATCAATAAATCAAAAGTGATTTGTACTGAATGAATTTAAATAATTACAAATGATGAATAAATTAGCTTCATCTCAAAATTAGATTTGGCACACAAAAATTTGATTTTTATTTTTTAAAATCCCTACTTTAGTAGCTAGTATTAATAGTAAGTTTTCCATGCAACCACATATAGCTCTTAAAATATCTTAAAATACACTAAAAACTATAATTATCCTGTAAGATGAATTTCAACTGAAGCTATAATCTGCTCATAAAAAATATATAATTGAAAAAGAAACAAAAAACCTTAAAAAACATTAAACTCTAATTCCATACCCTCAAATGATCATGTATGGCCTCCAAAAAATATCAAAAACACCTTTAAGTTATGAAAATTTTGAGACAGTAATTTTGAAGCATGGAAGAGTTCAAATGGATCTATGTGTCAAAATTTATGGCCTCCAAAATGTTATTCTATCTTTTCTACATCATTATCCTCTTGTTCAAAACAACTTAGCACCTATGAGTTACCCTAATTTTACTTTTGTCATTTTTATTTATGAATATATTTTAGATCCCATTATATAATCCATGTGTTGTCTTCCTACTATAATCCTTCCCACTAAACCAAATACTTGTTATAATTTCCTTGCCTTGTGCTCACTATCTTCATATCCAAAACCTGTACTATCTTTTCCTTCTTCTATAGAACCTATTGCTCCAAATTTACTTGTTCATCTTCATCACATTTACCATATTCTCCATGGAATTAATATAAATGTAAAACATTAAATACTAGAGAGATAAAAAATTATATGGTAAACTCACGAAATAATCATTGTCATTAATTTTCTTCACAATTTTGCATGGCCTAATTTTCTTTTACTTGAACTTATTGTACGTGCCTTTTGGAAATATTACTTTCCTCAAGCAAACCATCAAGTAACTAATATAATCCATCCCTAGTCTTGAATGAAGTTTTCCACTCATCTACTTCACAAATTCAAATATGATAATACCCACTCTTTAGATTAATCTACGTAAAATATTTTTCTCTTGCAAGCATATCCATCATATCATCTAAACAAAGTATAGGAAATCCATACTTAATTGTAATTTTATTAATCAATTTTACTAACCATATACATTCTCCATCCTCCATCTTTTTCTAGAGTTAACAATATTGGTGTTGCACATGGACTCATACTCTCGCTTACCAGCTTATTTATTAATGATTTAGTAACATGCTTATTTAATTTTGCATGTTATAGTGGACTCATCATATAAACTACTTGATTGGGTAGAGATGATCTTGGAATCAAATCAATATGATGCTGAATAGCTCTCTTCAGTGGTAAACCAACTAATAACTCATCAAGCATAACATTTGCATATTTTTTCAATAATTTTATTATCTCTATTGGTATTTTCATTATTTTTGTGTCTTCATTCTTTGATTATAATACATAATTTCAACCTTCATATCTTGATAAATTATTTAGTAGAGAGCATCTTTTCTACCTTCTCTTC
>JARHVA010001567.1:295000-335000 GCA_037957365.1 Torreya grandis
GTACTTTCAATACAGTGTATTCATACATTTTATGTGATCTATATTATTCATATGAATCACTATGCATTTCAATCACACATTTCACAACATTATCTAAACATTGATACCAATATCAAAGTAAATTTTTTACAAATATAATCTGAGTGTAACTACCTATTTATTTAAAGCTAAATTTTTTGAACTGACTATAGGATTTGCTTCAAAGTGTTCACAATAGTATTCAAATATTTCTTCCTCTATTTTATGAAGTATTATTATTAGATTTTTCAATTTTATTGGGGTTTTTATTTCATTATTTTTATTCTTATATGAATATATGTTTTAAATAAGGATAATAAGAATATTACAAATACATTTGAGATGGATGAAGTTTATGAACATATCTGACCACCCAAATGGTTATACTTCTTAGCATTGGAGGAACTTGTGGATGATGATGCCCAGTTCTAGAAGCCCGGTGTGGATAATTAATCCATGTAATGAATTATCTTCAATGGTATTTGTGTGTTAAACCTACATTTGATATTTTTTGGATGAAGATAGTTCTGGGTAGGCTTACATAGTAAAAGATCTATAACTTTTCAATATCTTTCAAATATTAAGATTCATAACTTTGCAGTATCATTCAAATATAAGTATAAGTTGTAAATTTAAATATATATCATTTCATATTGATAAAAATTATTTAAGTAATTAGGTTACCAACATTAATTTTTGTATCTTAACATTCATGTTTAATGCTTTTATAAAAAAAGATGAAAATTTAACATTATGGTGATCTTTAGCAGGGTTGATAATGAACCCAAATATTATCAAGAATATAAATTACCAATAGACCTAGATTATGTAATAATATCTTGTATTGATTCATATTAAATTCCTCAAATAATTAAAAACTGTGAATAAATAAGCCTCGACTTATAATTGGAATGGACATGCCAAATTTTAAACTCTAAAAAAAATATAAATCGACTTTCTATTTTTAATAGCTTTTATTTTTAGTAAGTTTCATCTACAAGTGTGTGGAGATCTAAAACTCTCCAAAAGTAAAAAAATAATATATTTAACCTACTAGTCTAATGTTAACTTACATTCAAGTCTAGCTATAAAAATATGCAATTTTTAAAATTAGAAAATACTATAACAATTATTAAAGTATAATTTTTAGACCATTATATGGTCACATATGGAATTTAAAAATTATGAACAATATAAAAAAAATAGATGGCTTATGTCTCATCTACATTGATCTTTTTGAAACATTTGTTTTGATTTAAAGATGGGCTCAAACAGAGCTATGAATCAAAAGTTATGGCTTCTAGAAGTTTTTTCTCTTTTCTACATTAGTTGAGATTTTGAAGATAGGGTCAATTTTTTCAAGGGGTTTTGAAGTAAATAAATAATTTTTAGGATTTAATATATTAAATAATAATTGGCTGAATTATGGATACTATGTCCTTTTCATTTCTAGTAAAGTCTTAGTTTACTTTCTCCTCAGAACTAGAAACTATGGGCTAGCACCCCATCCTCAAACCAGTTCAAGAATAGAATAAATGTGGTGAAGGGTTTTATAAATTAGAATCAAACTACTTTGAAGGATATGCCAAAATCAGATCTTTTCCCCTATAGATATGAGTTTCTACTTCACGAGGTTGGAATACATGGCTGGTTTGAAACCTAAGTCAAAATCTTTTACTGAAGTGGCCTCAAAATTGACACCCATATCTACAGCCAATGATCTCAACCCTAAACCTTCCACAACAATGGTAATAGTTAATGATAACAATTCTAAGTAAGTTCTCTCCCATGAATATTTCTTCATGTCCGATAGCATCACCTAAAGATTCACTAATCTCTAGCCAAAACTCCAAGACCTACATCAATGGACCTTTAAAAATTGGCAACCACTCTTACAAGGTAGGATCAAGATCTTTACTAGTGAAAAGATCTTTTCCATTATTTTTTTTTACTATAGTGAGGACAAAGAATTGACACAAAATCAGTTTTTAAGTTTGAAACTCCACCCTTTAATAATGGAACTTTGGTCCCCCTACTTTAACCCCCTTACTGAACCTCTGAATGAAAGACGTACCTCAATTCACCTACCATACCTTCCTTTCTAGTTCTAGGGTGAGCATAGCTTTAAAGCTATAGGCAACTCCTTGGGAAATTTTCTACAAACATACCCTGACACTACTTATTTTTCCCACACCACCTTTGCCAGAATATTATTTAATGTTGATACTTCAAATGATCTACCTCAAACATTTATCCTACATGTTGGTGAATGATCATGATCCCAACTCTTTGACTATGAAGGATTACTATTTCGTTATCGTAGTTATTTCAACATAGGGTATTTGACTAAAGATTGTAATAATCATAGAAAAAAAAGGAAACTTCCTACTGGTCAAACTTCTCCCCTTCCCATATCACTATGAATGCAAATGAATGTATGAGTGATGATTTAGATTAATCTAAAGATGATCTTGATCCTAGTATTCTTGATACTACTAATATTTATAACAAAAAGTGTGATCCAAGCTAGACCCACCAAATCCAGACATTACAGAGCTAGACTTGGTATTGGAAACCCCTATTCTAACTATCGCTAAGGGTTTTAATATTATTTTTTAATCTCCAAGGATAGAGACCTTGGATTTCATTTTATTTGAATATAAATCTCATCCCTCTAAATCTTTCAAAATCCTAATTCCATTAGCCACAAAATCTATGGAAGATAACGGAGCATAGACTAGAGTGCAGAGGAAGAGAAATGGTAGAAGCTCTAAGTCTAGAATGACCCTTCATTCAAGGGGGGGAAATGTATAAGTTCTATGAAAAATAATAAGTGACTTAGATTTCATAGGGGATCCATGTATTTTTTTGTGTGGAAGTTTAGTGGTAGCGAAAAATAAGAAAAAGTTTATATATTTCCTATTTGGTTTTTTCTAGTGGCAGAGCATTTCTATCTATTTTTCTACGGTTTAGTGGAAGATGGTGGTAGGTTGTGACCAGTGATTTCATGTATTTTTTGGCCTTATTTTTATATGTTTGGTACCTTTTGGCTCTCCTAGGAGGGATTTTACTTTTCTTTTATTGTGTAGTTGTTCCATGGAAGTAGATGATTAGCAAAAAATTCTTTGTTTCCTATTTGTTTTTATGTTTTTTATGGGTTGCTTATTGTAGAACCCATTTTTAACTTTATTTTTATATCTTTCATACTCTTTTTTATTGGTCATGGGAGCCTTAACCTATGTTCTAACCATATCTAATAATAAATAACTATAAACCTTGAATGTTGCTAAGATATTGAAACCTTATCCATTATGTTAGCATCTCAAACTATATAATATGAGCATAGTGCCTTTATGTGATGATATTTGAGCAATCAAGGTTGGACTGGAATGTTCCTATGGTATTGGTCCTTTTCCTATGAAATTTTAACTAAAATGGGTTTGGTATTTGCTTGATACTTTTGAGGAATGTGAGTTTCAAAGCCTCGTTGACTAGCAAAATCTTAACATGTCGCAAGGAAAATAGCTCAAATCAATTTTTTATAGTTTAATGGTAAACATTCCCAGTATAATACGATTGGGAGAATGCATGGTTTATTTTTTTAAAACTCTTCATCATATTAATTTTATCTCTGTCTTTCTATCATCATGCAATAAATTGATATGTTGGGGGATTCAAACATTTCTTTTTGTGTGCAGTAGTCTAAATCACAAGAAAATAGGAGGTCCAATATTAAATTCCTTGACTTATTTATATGAGTTGATGGAAAATTAAAACATATCATGTAATTTAAATAAGCCATCACCTAAGATAAAAATAAACATGAGTTGAGTAGTGTTAAATATAGTCTAGATGCTTAAAATGATAAATCTAATCACCCACATAATGTTTTAGTAGTATCAAGTATGGGGAAAATAAAAAAATTATCTATACCGTCAAGTGTTGGGAAATATACCAAAGTAAAAGTTATGAAAAATGATGCAACTAGTCCATAAAATGTTTCATAGCAATACATCATTGAAATGAACTTTTAGATCCCTTTGAGCAAAGCTATAAATTCATAATATGAGAAATTCTAGTACTAATAGTCTAGTAATAGCCACTTTAAATAGTAAGAATAAAGGTAATATGATGATGATGATGATCATAATAATAATAATAATAATAATAATAATAATAATAATAATAATAATAATAATAATAATAATAATAATAATAATAATAATAATAATTATAATAATAACAATAATAATAACAATAATAATAATAATAATAATAATAATAATAATAATAATAATAATAATAATAATAATAATAATAATAATAATAAAGGGCCTCCAAAATAATTTATCTATAATAGAGTCACTTTTACTTCAATAACAACTCCTTCCCAAACCACTAAACTAATACCCAACAAAACACCTATGAGTGATAATAAAACTCCATCTCTAAAATCTTGTTTAGGTTGTTGACTTGGGCTTTATGCACACACCAAAATATTTTAAATGAGGTATCCTATAACATTTTGGGATATCTTTGGAATAGATTTCTACTATGTGGAATAAGTTGCATGTATGTAATTAAAACAACCAGGTGATGGAATTAGAGGTTTAGACTGTGGGTTGTTTAACCAGGTTTTATGGACAGATGCATGTTATCTAATAAAAAAATGTAATCACTCGGCAAGTAAACAAACTTGAAACATGAAAGAGAAAGAAGTGTAATTCAGTAAAGAAGTTTTTATGTTCTTTATAATGTAAATTCTAATGTTGTTCCTTTAATGGACAAGTATCTCCAAGACTAGTGTTTGTTGATTACATCTTTAACACACTCAAAAACAAGCACAATCATCAGTTTGGGATAATAACTATAGGATGAATGATGATCTCAACTGAAGGTTTCTCTTTTTAGGGTTGTTATTATACACCTTTGTATAAGAGATTTTAGTTTAGACTAGGAAGTTATATAGGGTATCTATAGAACACACTTAGAAGATTGTATCAAAAGAAATACCTATACACACCTTAGATTATGAATTCAAATTTTTAAAACTAATGAGATCAATGAAACCTATCAATGCTCAATTTATATTTCACATCTAAGATTAATATTCATTAATAAAACATTTATATTCAATTGTATCATTAGCTCACTTCAAAATTATTGAATTAATACACACAAAGAAACATCAAATTCATTAACATAGAAAGGGGAGAAGAAAAAACAAACATAGTTTCATGGAAATCAATCTCTTGATATGTTCCTATATATTCATCCAAAACTTTGACCCTTTGAAAAGAGGGTTCTACATGTATATAAATAACTTGGGGAAGGGGTGAAACCATCTTCCAAGTTTAGAAAATTTTGATTATATCCTAAAAATATATATGATAAGTCACATTTACATGTCATAACTTATAGATATTTAAGACATGAGATCTATACATGATGACAAAAAAAGTTTATTCAATTACAAAATAGATGTAACCAAGATTTAACTATTTATTTATAACTATTACATGTACAATTATACAAAATTAGACTTTATCGCCTAGCTAAATCAGCTCTTCCTTGATGTTTCTTATAACTATTGTTGGAATTGTAGTTGTGTTTATACTAGAGGATGTGGTGACTAAAGATATGTTTTGTGATGCACTCGTTGATTAAACTACTATTACAATTGGATCTTAAATATGAGGTAGTAATGTTATATTTATTGAACCATAAGGTAATTTAGTTAATGGCAGTGTTATTATTGGCACTATAGGAGGGGTTTGAGGAGTAAAACTAGTAGGTATCACTGATATTTTTTTTTTCTTGGCATCTAAAAATTGGTAATAATTATACACCTTAGTAAGTTGTGCATAAATTATGTTCATATAAATAAGTTGAGGCCTAGTCATCATTCTTATTTATTATATCAATATTGTATGTTCTATCTTGGTGGCTTAAAATCCAACCTGGAAGACTTCTGCCTCTATTTCCTTACTATGCCCAACTTGGATTCAATGTCCTCCAAAATCAGTCCTTGTGAACTCTATTTGAATACATATGAGACTTGACAAATCATTTTATCAAAATTAGATCAAGCTATCAAATTTCATCTATTATCCTCTATCATTTTAAATTCAAGCTCAATCAAAAATTTCTCTACTTATTTTTCTAGTTTGACCAACTTGTTTACTAGAGCTTTAGAAGATGATAACCAATCCTAAGCCTCTTGTATTATTATTATAATTATATTCAATTAATTATATAGATCAATATGTGTCATTAAGTGTAGGTGGATGAACGCCTTATTTTTGGTATACAATACTAAAAAATTCAATTTATTCTCATCTTGTCTAAGACACTTGAACAATCTGGTTATTTAATTTACATGTGGAGCTAAATTGAATTTCAAATAATGAATTGAATTCAAAATCTCATATAACCTAAGTGTTGCATTTTTTAGATCCTATTGAATATTGTAAGGGACTCATATCACCTATTGTTGCTCTTTGAGAGTTTCTAACTCTTCTATCTCTTGTCTGGCTAGCTTTGTTCCTTCATATATAGCCAAGATTGCCTTATTATGGGTCTCCATATAGGAATTTAGTCCTCAATGTATGTGGACTATCCATTCTTCCTATTATGTCTCTTTGAAATCAAATAAACATCTTACCTTCCTCTAAAATCAAACCTGTGCTAGAGCTATCATCAATCCTTCTCTTTTTGACCCTCTAGACTGATGTTGTAGCCTTGTTAAATAATGAGCTTATCATTTGAAGCTTGGTAACCTTGAAATTGGGAATCTTAAAGGATAAATATCATAATTCCTTGGCCCAATCTATAAGAGTGAGATTTAAAGGACATGATGGTTGGGCTTCTACTTGTACATGTTCTTCAGGATTAGTATCAAGTTCAGAAGAAGATTTGGGCATTAAGGGCCAAATGATTTTGGACTAGTCTATGTTTTTGAATTGTGGTATTGGGTGCACGAAATATAATGGTTACTTTCTTGGATCCCTCTTGGTTGTCACTATTATTTTTGTTTACACTAGTGTTGAAGAAGGTAAGGGTGAACCCACTTGGGTAGAGGAATCAACAATTTAGGTGATGGGTTGGCTAATGGCTAGGATGGAAATATCTACGGTTGAAGAGATGAAAATTGAAGGAATATAAACTACATTAGTGGAGGGTAAATAAGGTGAAATGGTAATGGGTAGAGTAGTAGTTGGCTGCATGAAAAAGAGACTGATAAAAAGTACTTAGATAGGAATGATAGTGGAAATAATTAGATTAGGGATGGTATAAATAATAGGTAATGGCATTAAAGGATAAAGGCCTAAATGGGATATGGAAAGAGTACCCTTACCATATGTCTCTTCGATAAGATGCCCCTTGGATTTTAGCACTTGAAAGTTTAAGACCTTAGCTTGTTTTAATTTCCCCTAGTCAGATTTTTGGGTTGTCTCATCTTTTAGTGAATGTTTTTCATGCTTGGGTGTTTATATGGAAGGGGTATGAGGCATATCCATGTTTGGTTTCCTTTAATAACATCATGTTATTTTCCCATATTATGGAGTAATCATATGTTAGGGAAGAGGAGGGGTAGTCATGTTGGATGTTGAATCTATCATTTATTCTTCATAAAAATAATCCAAACAAAAGATCCCAATCTATTCCCTTCTCGTGATGTCATTCCATGAGTCAACTCCTTTGCTAACCCCTACTTAACCTTCTTTAGTTCAATAGTTAAAGCTTGAACTAGAGTTGTCTATTCCTCTTCCTCTTGTGAAGATCTAGGTATTTCCTCTTATTCTATATTTTAGCCATGACATTTAGTAAGTGGTGATTAACCTACCAACTATTCTTGTTCCTGATGTTGGTCATAAGCCACAAATGGATCTTGGGGATATTGTCCCTCTTATATTGTTTTTTGATATCACCTACCACTCTAGAAGTCAGAAGATCTCCATCCTTATGGTGATGGGATATTGAATTTTACCTGGATGAGTGTGAGAGAGGGTTCAAATTGTATTACTCTCAATAGGTCTACACTAAAGACTACTATCACTACTTTTTATTTCACTTATTCATCAACTTTAGTGTTTAGAAATAGAAAATAATGATCGAATTGCTCATGTTTATATGAAATTCCAAGGGTGTAGATCTTCTGTTGGACTTTCCCATGGGGGCCCAGATCCTTATGGGATAGAGTGGCTAATGCATTTGCTCTCCTCACATTTGTTGCTTCCCTAACTTGCCTCCCAATGGTGTAATACATACTCCCAATGGTAATATGGGAGACATGGAAGAAATCTCTCTTATCCTTTGTAAGCTCCTCATTTATAACATTCAATATATGTAAGATAATCTCGTATTCATGTGCATTGATGAGAACAAACTTAGGAAGCTAAAGAGGATCCACCTTATGTTTAGATACCATGATGATAGTGTCGTTAGGGTAGAGTTAGTAGTTTCCCACATTAGCAAGTGTTCTAGTGATGTTGGGTAAAATCATAGTCAAAGGCTAATTGTGAATGGCCATCCAAATGTGAGGTTGGAGATCCTCTACATTCCTGGTGATGTTATTAAAATATGAGTATATGTGAAATAAAAAGTAATAAACACATATCTAATTCTAGATAATATTTGGTTTAGGACTCCATGTGACTCCATTGTGCCTATATATTATTCCCATGATTGAATATAATACATAAGACATCATATAAAATTTCCCCCCATGTAACATATTATCTTTGTGTAGAATTTTCTCTTATAGGTGGGTGTTAATTAATTCTCATAATGCATATGCACACTTTGAAGTAATAAGAAGGTATAGCAGAGAAGCTCATTCCAAATGCAAGAAGTAGATGATTGTGTGGTCAAGGATTTAATTCAATAATGACATGCCTATGTGAATACCCATCATAAATTAGGTGATAGGGATGTTATTATTAACGTGTTCCTTTATAGTAAATGTCTCCACTAGGAAAATCCACCTTGATAGTGTTGGCTCCACATTATTTTCCTTATTCCAAGTAATTATGATATGTAAATAAAATGTGACATCTAAGATAGGGAGACTCAAATACCTCATTAATGTTACCCATGAGATATATATGACAATTGTGTTATCATCGCCATAGTGGAGGTAAGTACCACCTATTGGTTTTCCCTCAAAGAAGAGGCCTCATAACAAGTCTATGCATGACATAATATCTAACTTAGCAACTACATAGTGAAGGTCCTTTACAAGTTATTTATCTTCAACCAAGACGTCTTATTCTAACTAAAATGAATCAATGTTTTCTATGACTTCCCATAAGTTTGATTAATTAGGATAGTGGCCATCAAACATAGTTATGCTAAAATTTGTATCTAAATACTCAATAGAATAATTGATGGAAACTTGGAGGGTGTTAAGGGTCCCTTGTATGAATTGGATAAATATACCATGGTTGATTTATGGATGTTGGTATGCTTCAAGGTTTCAAAAATGGTGGGCACCAATCTAAATTACGTGAATTTCAAGTCATCCTAGTCACAATTAGGAATTTTGAGATTATAAAAGGAATAAGTTTACTCAAGCTCTTAAAAATTAAATGAGATGAACTTAGTTAGGAGATCAATGTTATAGTTTTATACATTTATTTCCAATTTGTGCACCATTAATCATCAACATCTATGACCTCATTACCTTTATTGAATTTAAAGTTGACCACCTAGCCCTAGTGTACATGTAACATAGGATGCTTTGTTATTTAGGGTGAAATGGTGTTGCCTTTACTTTTTTTTCATTTATCATTATGTGGTATAGTTAGGGGATTTAGACTTTGCCTTAGGGCCTAAAATATCTTGAAAAGTAAAATTCTCTACGGTGAAATTTATTCTAAAAGAATGTGTATAAAAGCCACTAAATAAATATTTCCATAATACTAGGTACTCTTTATAAAGATTATGGTTCAGGTGGAAGTTGTCGCATAGAAAATTACCAAAGTAAAGTTTTTGAAGAAAAGTCCCCGATGTGAAAATTGTCAAAGTAAAGATTCTAATTGAAGTTCACAAACACCAATGTTGTTGACCAAACAAAAGTTTTTGAATTAAATTTTTTGAAGACTAAAGTTACCAAATAGAACGATGTTTTTTAATGAATGTACCAAAATAAAAGATTTTGAAGAGAAAATTTATGAAGTAAAAACATTTAAAGACCAAAAATTCCTAAATAAAATTTTTGAAAGAGAAGTTGCCAACCATAACAAAGTTGTTGATTCAAACAAATTTATTTTTTTAAAGTTTTGGAAGACCAAACTTGCTAAATAGAACAATGTTTCTAAATGAAAATTTTCTAAGACCAAAGTTGTTGAATGGAACAATGTTTTCGAAGATCAAAGTTACCAAATGAAACTTTCTAAAATAAGCTAATCTAAATACCTATCATACAAAACAATTCATTGTAAATTTGTATTAATAGATTAGTTTTAACAAATTATTTCAAAATGGAAATAAGTGGATCCTAATGTATGATTCAATGTTTAAATTACTAAGTTTATACAGATAATAATAACCATCATAGCCACTAGAAACACACAAATACCCATATAAAATATGCATAGCCTCTAAAAATAAAGGGGGTCCCTACTTTTTGAAGAAAATATAGGGTGGGTGTGTTGAATATAATAAATGATGATTCATAGGGTTGAATACTCCTGATTTTTCAATATCCTAGAATCCATGGTTTTGCATTCCCAATATCAACCATAAAATCCTACCAAAATAAATGATTAAATTAAAAATGAAAAAAGACTTTTAATAATCCTATGCAACAAACTAATTCCACTTATACCTTGGATCTATGTGTGGCAAGTGATGTTATTTATCTCTTGTCTCATAGTTTTAGGCAAATATATGGGGTAAGATGTATGTTTCAATTTTATTTGGCATTAGGTTCATTGACATTGGGGAGCTTGTGTATTACTCTATTTCCATCCAAGCATGTATATCCATAACAAAGACACATTTGATCATCTATTCTTCATTTCCTTCATATTTTTTTATAAATGATACATTGATCTTATTTCAGCATGTAGGCTTGTGAATCCTTTTTTATTTTATTTTGGACTTTTGGATTATGATTTTTATTTTTACACTTTTATTATTGCTTTTTAAATGAAAGATGGAAGAAGGTGACCACCATGAGCTAATCCTAGTAAGGTTTTGGTTTAATCAAAATGTCCCTATCAACTTTTCCCCATGTCCATGGTTATTACCTTACAAAAATATTAACATTTTGTATGAATTTGACCCAAAGGTATAAGGAGAGTTTCTAACTTTACACAAGACTATGGGATCAAATTTCATATGTTTGATGAAATGATTATCTTTAATACATGGTCATGGCTACCTTTTTCATTGATTACCTGGATTAAGAATTCTAAACTACAATATGTAACACCCATTAATTTGAGTTGGTTTGAAAACACCGCAAACTATGTTTGATTATGCCATGATTGACCAATCTTAAACTACCATGAAATCAAAAGAAAACTATCCTAGAAAATAAAAAAACCATTGAAAGAAAAAGATCTAATCTAGAAAACATGAACTACTCTAATAAAATTAAATGACTAAAATAAAGAAGATAATTATTGAAGCAAATATAATATACTCCTACCTCTACCATAACATTTATCATTATTTAAAGACCTCCCCAGATGGGGTAGCCATGAAGTAATGCTTCAAAAAATTTCCATTAATTGGATATGTCAAAGTGTTACCTTGAAGATATTTAAAACATAATGCATTATTACCCAAGACCTCAGAGATCTAATATGGTCATATCCATAGTGGGGTAGAATTTTCATGCATTGATTCTTTCGTGGGTTTTGTCCCATAACAGAACCAAGTCAGAGATCCTAAATGCTTTTAATTTTTATCACTTGTCAAACCATCTCTTGACCACATATTGATGTTTAATAAATTTTTTCAATGTTTTATTCCTATAGACTTCCATTTCAATGATACCCATCAATCTATACTCTTTTTGTCATTGGGCCCTATGTATTCTTGCATAAAGTAATATGTTGGCAATTTTAGCATAATTAAGAACACTGGTTATTTCTCTTAAACTAATAGATATGGTGAGGATTTAAGAGCATGTTTATACCTAGTCCAGTCTACCCAGAGTGTATATTTATGTAAGAGATGTCACTCTCTATGTATATCTATAGCTGACTTCTTGAGAGCATATATGAGGTTCTTGTTGGTTGACTTAGCCAATCCATTCCCTTATAGGTACTATTTGGAGGATGACCTTATTCTAATTTATTTATCATGGGAATATTAGATGAACTCTACTAATTGAAATGTTGGACCATTGTCTCAAACCAAATAGATAATCATGTCAAACCTAGTTATGATATGTTCTTGAAGAGAAATGATCATGTATTGGGCTCTTGAGTTTTTGGTGGATGTTATATCGATCTCTTTAGTGTAATAATTTGTAACTGTGAGCACAAACTTGTGCCCAAATGAGGAATTTAGGTTTATAACACCAATTAAATGTAATCTCCATTGGGCAAATGACCTACCTTCAATCATAGGATATAGTAACATTATTGTGTGTAACTCTATTTTTTTAATAAAATCTAGCATTCATACCACATCCTCACATGGAAGTGAGCATCCTTAAAGATAGTCAACCATTAATAACCCATTTTTAGTATTTTATAGGCTATATAATTTCTAGATAGATGGTTGTTACCAATGTTTTGATACATATTTTCTAAGATTTCTTAGGATTTTCCATGTGACACATATATTAAATAGAGTCGTTCATAATTATTCCTATATAATATTCCTTTATCCATCATATAATGAGTATCCTTGATATTCAAATCTCTATTTTGATCTCTTTTGAGTTCTTAGGGGCATGTTCTAGTGAGTATGGATTGAACAATACCTTAATACCAATATTTTTTTGGGAAACATATGTTTGGTAGACCTCTTTGATGTTAATGCAAGGGTCTGGTGCATTCATAAATTGAACAATGCTTTGTCCTCTAACAATCTTAGTAGGTTTGATCTCATTATCAAATTCCTAAAACTTTACCATCCACTTATCTCCATGCTTCCCTAATTTATTATGTTCCAATGTAATACTGATAAAAAGATCTGTCACTATAGTGATTGTATTATTTTGAAAGATATAGTGCCTAAAATTCTTAACCACATTGAACAAAGTGAAGATTTTCTTGTCAATCTAAGAGTATTTGATCTTTTCATCTTTCAAGTTAGCACTCATGAACACAATAGGATGTTTGCTTTCTTCCTTTTTGTATAAGTATGGTAGAAATAGTATTCTCTAAGGTGAATGAGTACAATAAAAAGTCTTTAGTGAAATATGGGCTTACTAGCATTGGGGCTTATAAAATAGCCCTCTTTATGTCTTGGAAGGACTTCTTAGCTTTAAGTGTCCACTCAATTTTAGTGTTGTACTTAAGCATTATTTTTAGGGGCAAAACAATCTATTAAAACTTGGATATAAATTTCCTTAAGAAATTTATCTTCCCAAAGATGGATTTGAGCTCTTTTTTGTTGTCTGGAAGCATTATTTTTGAAATACCCTAGATCATGTATAGCTAAATGGTGATCCCTTCTTTAGTAATCATGTGCATATCATCTTTCCTTAAGTAACTCTAAATATACTCTTCTTGGGGATAAGTGATACCCCAAACTTCATGCACCTTTCAAAAATGGATTGAAGGTGGTTGATATGATCAATTTTATTTTTAGATAAAATAGTGAGATTATCCATGTATATGATTATGAACATACCTATTAGTCCATGGCATGCATGATCCATTGCTCTCTAAAAAATTTCTCTAGTATTAATCAACCCAAATGGTATTCTCTTGTAAACATATGTTCCCCATTTGATAATAAATGTTATTTTCATCATATCCTCTAATTTGACTAGTACTTGACTATGGCCTAAAAATCCATCTAAAAAAGACATCATTCCAGACACACTCATAGTTTTTATTAACTCATCTAAGGAGGAAAAAGGATAATTAGCCTTCTTTTAAGCTTTATTTATATTCCTGAAGTTGATGCACAGTCTGATCTTGTCACTCTTTTTCCTAATTGGAACTAGATTGGCCACCCAAGTTAAATACCTGATAGGAAAAACTATCTTATCACTTAGCATCTTGTGTACTTATTTCTATATTAATGGTTCTAAGATGGGATTTACTGGCCTTTTCCTTTATTGAAATGGTTTTTTATTAGGATTGAGCAGAATCATATGGATGATGACTCTATGATTGAATATCCTTAAGTCATCATAGGTCCATACAATTACACCTTTATACCTAATAATAATCTCATTAACCCTTTTTATTTTTTATGGTGTGTAGCTTAAGCCAATACAGATGAAGTGTGTATCACTCTCATCACCTATGGTTCTTTATCTAAACTCAGATTCATTAACCTTAAGATGCCTTTGTGATTATGTTTAAAGATTTGTATCAAAGGTTCTCTCCAAGGTGAACATTCCTAATGGGAGGTAATTATCCTTTAGTTATATAACACCTTCTTTATCTAATTATTCATAGCACCTATGGTTTATTTTATCATCATCAATTATTTGAGATTAGAACTATCTTAAATTTATCCAAAAATAGAAAATCTGCTGATTAGCATCAAATACATGAAAATTTTCAATATTAACTAGTACCAAAGGAAAGGGTATTGATTCAATGTATATCTTTTAGGCTTTTAACTTCTATAAAGGTGAAAAATTCACTACTAAAGTGGATATTTAATTTGTACCTTCCCTTTTTTCTCTAGGGATAGCTACTATGTTAAATGATCTAAATGATTTAATTAGATCCCAAGCTCTATGCTTTTATTTATTAAAATATGATAATTTGCATTGATATTTATTTCTAGCCTAGTTAATCACATGTTTAGATTCTCCATATACTAGCAGTTGTTTGACATTATTCTAGAGGGCAAATTGTAAACCATTAATTAGGGCTTTATACTCCACTATATTATTAGTGTATGGAAATTAGAGCTTGTTTAATTCTAATAATTTCTTTCCTTGTGGATTCACCATCTTGAATCAATGCCTAATCCTTACTTATATCTTGCCCCATCCAAATGGAGGGTCAACAATTTGGAAGGGTCCTAAATTTATTATAACTTTTAATGCTTTGTAGTAAATCTATGAACTCCAAGACTAGGGGAATTATAAGTTACATCTTCATTAGTAGTATTTTACTCTGTAATGGGATTATTCATCTTGGGATCTTGGTCAATCCTGATCTAGTTGGAAATGCCTCACCAAGATAATCAAATTTGTGAAAAGTCCATGAAAAGATATCTATTTAACATTTTTGACTAATCTATGCTCAATAGTAACCCATACCCTTCAATAATATCCACTACCAAGATGTTGATAGTCATATATATTGTAGGTTTTGAGGCAACTTGAACTCTCACATCATTAAGCTCCACCAATATAGGCACTACTATTTTATCTAGCCATGACACATTCCTCTTGGATGTATTTGCTATTAAGTCAAGCTTTTGACAAATGAAAATCAACATTACTATTATTGAAGCTCTGTAATCGATCAAATAATTATGTATATTCTTTCCAAATGCTTGAATATTCATCAATTAAATGGGAACCTACAAATTACTTTTGTATATCACATTTTTGTTAGTTGTCTTGGACTTTTATATAATAAAATTGCCTATGATGGACATTCAAAAGAGCTCCTTCTTCTCTACGATTTATGCTAGCTCATGAAGAGTGATGTTGGCCTTAATTTTCTTCATATCATCAACAATATTGTATCGTACTTTATTTTATTCTTCTCTATCCTAAGACTAATCATTCCTTTTTGGTGGAGGATTATTATTAGCTTTGGGGTTTGGAGGGATAATTTTATTATTAAGAGAAGTAGAACTGATAATATTCTTCCTATTATTTAGGTTATAATTATTCAAGTTAAACTACTTAAATGCTTGAATTTCATCAGCATTATCCTTCAAAATATTATCATCTTCATTAGGTAAGAAGATTCATAGGTCTCAAAGGTCATGGCTGAACTTGAAGGGTCAAATTCATGAGGGAGATATAGAGGAATCATCATTTGATGTTGTCTGATAATTTATATCTAAAATATTTGAAACACTACACAAAACTCTATACAATATAATTTTCCATGTTGTGATATGTTATGGACCCTACACCAGTTGGGCAAAGGTGTCTCCATGATATTGATTTCTAGCAGCTTATCAGACCATTACTATTTTGCATTGTTGGTGGGCTTGTTACAAGGCCTATTGTATCTTTTGAATCTAGAATTATTGTTATACTTATGATTAGTGGTATTACCCATCCTCTTATACATATTTAATAAATCATTTCTCAGTTTTTTAACCAGTATTTATATAGAATCCAATTAAGCTTTGTTAGAGTTAAAACCCTAAGTGACTATTGAATTAGTGTGATCCTAATGTTGATTCTTATAGTTTCCATTCCTTTATATTTGAATATTTAATAAATCATAATTCTAATTCATTATCTACTTCATCATAGGTGAAAGAGTGTACAACTAATTCTTATTAAATGTGTGGTTGTTCATATTAGCATGTGGAATTATATTAAAGGAAGGAAGTCCATTAGTGAATGTTTGACCTCCTATAATATGAGGGATAAGTTATGGATTGAGATGCTTGCCAATTTTAATAGCTTCTTAGAATGTAAAATCTAGAGTATTGGAAATGATAGTTCTTCACAAGAATACTTTAGTAATAGGGTCTAATGCATTCTTGTATATCTTGAGCATTAGATTCATGTCTAGATTATACATGACATTCAATTGAGTGTACATCTTCTAGAATCTTGAATTTAAGGCCTAAATTAATTTTATAGGTTTCCTCTTCATGATGGTAAAGAGTTGATCTACCAGGATTAGATTATTTGTTTGTCTAAATTTTTCAAAGAATGTATTTTGACAATCATTCCATGAGGTGATGAAATTTTCCTACAAATTAAGATACCAATCATAAGACGAATCTTGTAGAGTAAATAAAAAAATCAAACATGCAACATCCTCATGACTGACATTCATTAACCTCAACGTGACCTTGAATGATTGGTATGCTCTTTAGTCACCCTCCCACTTGATGGGGAGAAGGTAGGCAAATACTTTAATGGATTAATTGGAAGATCATGTTGGTCCCTAGGGATGGTAATAGTAGATCTTATCAACCAAGGTTGATCCATAGGAATATTTATAAGAGGAGCATTTATTATTGGAGAAGATGTTTGAGATCAATGTATCTAATGGATGATAGGTATTTAGGCCTCCTAGAATTTGACTATAATAAAACCAAAAGGCTGGCTTGGGTTCTAGACCTTATTAATCTCCCAAGTGTCTTTAGTGCAACTTTATGTATTGACTAACCCCTATTTATTGGGAAAACACACAAGTGCCCTCCTTCTAGTGCCAACTTTCTTTTCTATTGACATTGGTTTTATGCACACCTCAAAAAAGTTTAAACGAGGTAGCCTCTAAAATTTTAAGATATCTTTGGAAGATGGTTTCACTTCAAGACATGAGTTTCGAGTATGAGGTTAAAACAACTAGATGATGGAATAACAATTTGAGCTTGTGGGTTGTTTCAATAGGTTTTGTGGATGTATATGTGAAATCTTATAAAAAATATAATCACTAAGTGATTTAGATGGCTGAATAATTATTCTATGGTGGATATATATTAAATAAACTCAAAATATAAATAAGGGTAAGGCATTAAATAAGGTTATGTGTTATTTAATTTAAGTAACTTCCAATGTTGTTACTTTGGTGCACAAGTATCTCCAACACCAGTGTTTACTATTTACAACTTTTGCACACTCACAAATAGGCATAATTAGTAGTATGGGATAACAAATATATGATGCTTAATGATCTCAAATAAAGGTTGGTATTTTTAGGTATGTTTTTGCACACCTGTGTATAATATATTATAGTTCAAACCAAAAATTAATTTAGGGTAGCTATGGCTCACACCTAGAAGACTATATGAAAAGAGATACCTTTATATATCGTAGATTATCAATTCAACCTTTTCCAACTATTTAAATTATTGGAACCTATAAATTGTCATTTTTTATTGCACATATAAGATTAATATTCATTAATAACATAATCATATTTGTCCATAAAATTAACACACTTCAATATTTAAATATAATAAGCTATTTTAATTAATAATATTTATTTTGTTAAACACAAACTTGAACAAGGTTATTAATGTACACTCTAAATTAAAATAATTATATAACATTGTATTATTGTACTTTAATATATTAAATATAAATTAAAATCATAATGTGAAATTGTGTTGGAATAATAATTAGTTGACAGATATTAACTATAGTAAGAAATTGAAAACAGAACTTCTTCAAAACATGTCTCTAAATTTATTTCCCCCTTTTGAAATCCAATGGTACATTAGAAAAAAATTTGTATCATTTTAATAAAGTTATATTTATTTTTATTCCCTTGATAGTATTTTGAATAAGTGATATTTGTTATTATTTCTCTTTATTGTTATACTAAACTACACTAGAGAAGTAAATATTATTTTAATAAATTATTAGAAGATTTTTTTTTCATATATGTTTATAAGGATGGATTTTAAAACATTAATTCTTTGGTTGAGACATACTTTTAAATTTTAAATCTGATTGAATAATGCTCAGGTGGACATTTCTTGAATTTGATAATCCTTCAATCTATACACCAAACCAATATTGTTGTATCAAAACTACTCCAAGTTGAAAAGACACTTAAAAATAACTTATCATAGCCTTCAATATCTAATTAATGAGTTATTTTTAGGGCTAATATTAATTAAAATAATTTTTTATTTATACCAACTACATTTACATAAACGTTTTAGTGACTCTTTAAAAATTCTAATTTTTAAAAATTTCTTGGAGCACATTTAATTATATTATGAACCCTATAGATACTTGGCATAAGGTGTCCTAGTTAATTTTAACCAATAATATATAAAAATATAATAGTAAAATTAATAGAGTCTAATAATAAATGTATCATAATTAATTTTATAATAGGTCATCTTGAAAAAAGAAATATTTGTATAAATTAAATGATCTATAAAATTGAGTGAAAAATCACCATAAAAAATTTAATCTTTATATATAATAAACCATGTATATGTATCACTTTCATATACCTTATCTTACTTACTTTTAATCTGTATTTAATATATTTTCTCTCATTTAGAGACAATGTACAATCTCCATGAAACACATTTATGAATTTGCATCTTTTATCTATAATATTTGAGTTTTCACTTTTTTAATCTTATTTTATATCATATTTTCTTGTTAATTTTATCTTGGAAATGCTTGCAATCTATGAATTTATTCTAATTTCCTCCCATTACTAAAATTCCTACAATGATGACTATTTGAAATACTTAATTTTTTATGTACCTAAAGTCTACCAAATAACACATTATATGATTACTTCCTATGATGTGAAAAAGATGCACTGAGCTTTATTTTCGTCTAACTAAATATGCAAAAAAATACACACGAAGGTTTCTTTCTTTGTACCATCATGTATTTTGATAGTTTATTCCTAATAACTTATATATTTGTTTTTAAAAATGTAATGTTATATTGAAACTCATTTTTTATTAAATTCAAGTTTAAATTATTTTATACACTAATTCCATATTTTTTTCTTTAATTTACACATGATTCCATACTTTGTACTTCCATTTATGATCATATGAACTATCAATTAGATTTTTCACTCTTATAAAATATAATTTGTATCGAGTGATTTTCACTCTTGGTTTTTGAATGATTTTCTCAATAAAATCATTTAATTAATTGTCTTTAATCAAATAGGAATTTATTATAATATATATTTTCCTTATCTTTTTTTATTGATATTTGTTTTAATATCTTTCTCATTTGTATAATTTAGAAAAAATATTTAAAAAAATAAAAATTCTATTAGGATCTTATAGATTTTGATTTAAATAATTTATTTCTCCTTAAATGTGAATATGATTTCTCTTGTATAAAAATCCTACGTCTTTTCATTAAAATAAAAATATATAATGGAAGAACACACTTTATCTCTATAATATGCACTTGGATGATAATTCATATTATAAATACATTAACTAATATAATACTATTATTTTAAGTGAAGAGGTCATAGCGAATATATATATATGAATAAACCTAATAAATTTTTAAATTTTTGTTTGTGGTGAGTCAATGACCTTAGAAATTTATTTTTTCTAGGAAATTCTTGGCATTCTTAGGATCACCTTTTTTGAAATATTAGAGATTGACTTGTTTTTAAATTATAAACCATTCAAGATATAAAACATATTGAAATAATATGGACATTTAAGGCATTGATTTATAATTATATTGATGCATAAAAAGAGTTCAAACTTGCAGAGGTCATAATTTTTAATCTATAGCTTTGTTTGAGACCATCTTCATGCCAAAAGAAATGGCTAAAAAAGTGCAATGCAACCATAACTGGCCCTTCTAGTTATTAGAAATTTTTGATATATTTTGGAGGCCATACGTGACAATATAAGGTTATAAAACTATATTATAATCAAAATAGTAGATGAGAAAAATAATAAGTGAAATTTTATTGATGCAAAAAGAATATGCCAACCTTCTAGAGGCCATAACTTTTGACCCAAAACTCCGTTTGAGCTCTTCCACATGCCAAAACAACCATATCAAAAATTATGATTCTACCCTAAGATGATCTATCCATTTAGAGTTGATTTAAATATTTTTTGGAGGCTAAACAAGATGATCTAAGGGTCTAAAATTAATGTCTAATGATTTTTTCAAAAAAATTCTATTTTTAGAAATTATTTATTTTTAGAACCGGACATCAAATTCAATTGAATTTCATCCCATAAGCTTATTTTAGTATTTAGTTTATTTTAATAACTTTTTAGATCTATGCACGTGAAAATTTTTATAAATAGCAGCTACTAATATAAACATTTTTTTTTAGATTATTAAATTTTTCAAAAAAATTCATGTCAACTCTAAATTCTGAGTTGAGGTTTATTTAAGCATGGTTTAGAATTGTAATTATTTCAAGTCATTGAATATTAATCAATTCTTAGTTATTGTTTTATATCTTGGCCTATTATAAATTTGATTTGTCTTCATAGTTTTTGGTTTAATTATCTAGTATCAGAGCTAGGTTCAATTCTTGGAGGAGTAAAGAATGGTGAGAGGATGAGGAAGTGTTTCATAGAACTAGAATATAAAAAAAATACTTAGGTAAGTTCAATAATTAAAATAACTTATCACAAATTATCAAAGAATATTAGGTGGTGATAAGGAAGACATAGATCATGATGAAGAAGTTAGGCAACAAGAAGAACAAAAAGATCAGCCACCATCGATGGAAGAGAGAATGGTTAGAGCTTTAGAAGGAAGAAATGAGGGAATCAAAGTTGATGCTATAGATTATGGAGGTAATTTTAAAACATAGGAGTTGATATATTGGATCAATAACATGTTGAAGTTCTTGGAGTGGAAGACTATGAGAGAAAACAAGAAAGTAATGTTTACATGCACAAAATTGAAAGGTCGTGCAATGATTTGGTAGGATCACTTGAAAAAAGAGAGACAAAGAAAATGTAAAGAGAATATTAATTCATGGAAAAATATGGAAAATAATTTAAAGGAGAAATTTCTTCTTGTGGATTATGCACAAACCTTATAAAAAAGATTTCAGAATTTAAGGCAAACAAATCATAGTAAACAAGAGTATACAGATGAATTTCATAAGATTTCCATATGAGTGAAGCATGAAAAAATAAAAGAGTAGATGGTTTTAAGGTATGTAAATGATTTGAAATTTTATATTCAAGATGAATTAAGCATGCATAAAATACTTAGCATGGAGGAGGTTTATCAATTAGCTTTGAAGGTAGAAGAAAAACAAAATAGATAAAATTTTAGAAAAACATATTTTTGTCCAAGGAGAGGTGAATCCCCTCCAAATAAGGGACAAGGTGGGTTTAATACCACTATATGTGGCTTTAATGTCAATAAAGATGAATCATCACATGGTGTAAAAACATAAAATGATAGTAGGTAAGGATTTCAATACCAACAAAGTAGAAGAGGATATCAGAGAGGATGAGGTTACGGTGGTGTTAGATGATGGTTTTTGAATGAAAATAGATCTTATGTCTATTATATATGTGAATAAGAAAGGCATAGATCATTTGAATGTCCACACTATCAAGATCAAGAAAGGAGGCAAGAAGATTTCCCAAGAGTGAATCTAGTTGACGCTGAGATAGAAGATCAAAATATTGAAGTTACACCAGTAGATGTAGGAGAAAATCTCAAGATGAGAAGAACCATGATCACTCCAAGGAAGGAACAAGTGCAAAATAGAGAAGGTGGTGATGCATGGATGTGATCAAATTTTTTTTAAACAAGATGTAATTCGAGTGGAAAGGCATGCAAAGTAATTATATATGCTAGAAGTTATAAAAATATGGTTTCTAAAGAAATAATTTAAAATTAATAATACAATGTGAAAACCATCATAATCTTTATCGAATTTTATGGTTTAAGAAAGGAAATGAAGTTACAGTAGGTAAAATGTGCTTAATCAAGTTTTCTATAGGAAAGTGTTATAATGATGAAATATGGTGTAACTTTATTTTGATGGATGCATGTCATGTGTTATTAGGAAGAACATGGAAATTTGAAGTAAAGTAATTCATGATGGAGTAAAGAACATATAAATTTATTGTAAATGTGGTACAAAGATAGATTTTTTTCCTCCTAAAGAGGAATAAAAGATAGAAAGCATGCTCTCTAATAAATAATTTATGTAATATATGAAGGTAGTAGGTTGTTGTTATGCATTAGTAGCAAAGAATGAAGTAAAATAAATGGTACCAATACCAATAGATGTAGCAAGAGTGTTGGAAGAATATGGAGATGTTATGCCTGATGAGTTACTAGATGGTTTACCACCAATGATAAATATACAACATCATATTGATTTGATTCTAGGATGAGTCCAATAGAACATGCAAAATTAAATAAATAGGTTACTAAATTGTAATGAAGAAGGTGATAAAGGAGAGTATGATTCCTCATACAATAGTAGCTTTGCTAACTCGGAATAAATATGGAGAATGGAAAATGTGTGTGGATAGTTGAAAAATTAATAAAATTACAATAAAGTATAGGTTTCCTATACCTAATTTAGATGATATAACGAATGTGCTTGTAGGAGAAAAATATTTTACCACGATTAATCTAAGGAGTGGTTATTATCCAATTCAAATTTTTGAAAGAGACAAGTGTAAACTACATTCAAGACTATGGATGGCTTATATGAGTGGATGGTGATGCTATTTGGATTATCTAATTCCCATAGCACACTTATGAGGGTGATGAATATAATGCTACATGAATATAATAGTAAGTTTGTGGTTGTTTATTTTGATGATATTTTGAAATTTGGTAAGACTAAAGAAGAACACTTACAACATTTGAGAATGTTAATGGATTTGTTAAGAAAATTTAAGTTGTATGTAAATTTGAAGAACTGCAAGTTTATGAAAAATAGTTTGGTACTTTTAGGATTTGTAGTTTTAGAAGATGGTATGAAAGTGGATGAAGAAAAACTAAAGTCACTTGTTGAGTGGCCTATTTTAAGAAACATTACAAAGGTAAGAGTTTTCCATGGTATAGAAAAATTTTATAAAAAATTTATTAAAAATTTTAGTAGTATTGTGGCATCAATAATAGATTGCATGAGAAGGAAAGGATTTTCATGGACTAGAGAAGATATAGAAAGTTTTAAAATTTTGAAGAAGAAGACTACATAGAGACCAATTTTAGCATTATTGAAATTTAACAAAGTTTTTAAGGTTGATTTTTATGCGTCATTTGTGGGAATTGGTGTTGTACTGAGTTAAAAAATAAAGCCAATAGCATATTTTTATGAAAAATTGAATGAGATAAGAATAAAGTATTCTACTTATGATGTTGAACTTTATGCAATTGTATCAGCATTAAGACATTGAAGGAATTAATTAGTACCTAAAGATTTTATAATATTTGTAGATCATGAGGCTTTAAAGTATGTGAATATGCAAAAGAACTTGAATAGTAGACATACAAAGTAGGTTTCTTTCTTACATGGGTATAATTTTTTGTTGAAGCATAAATTAGGAAAATAGAATCAAGTAGTTGATGCATTGAGTAGGAGGGTAGCATTATTAACTACTATGGTGAGTGAAGTAGTTGGATTTTAATTTATTAAAAAATAATATGCTATTAATCCATGTTTTAGAAATGTAGTTGAGAAATGAAAAAATCCATTAATAGGTGGGATAGATGTTATTCATGATGAGCATCTTATACAAAAAGGTTATGTCTTCAAATGGAAACAATTGTGCATTCCATTTGGGTCTCTATGAGACAATATAATAAGATAATTGCATATCGATGGTTTGGTTGGAAATTTTGATAAGATAAAGATAATAGCTTTGGTGGAGGAAAAGTATTTTTGGCCAAAGACAAAGAGAGATATGACAAGGTATTTTTAAAGGTGTATAATATGCCAAGTGGTTAGAGGACATACACAAAATATAGGACTTTACATTCCATTACTAGTTCCAAGAGGGACATGGACAGAGTCAAGTATGGATTTTGTCTTGGGATTGCAAAACATACAAAGAGGTAATGAGTTAATTTTTATTGTTGTAGACAAATTTTATAAAATGGTTCAGTTCATTTAATTTAAGATAACCAATCATGCCACTAGAGTTTTATAATTATTTTTTATGGATATTATGATATTGTATGGTGTTCAAAAAACTATTACTTCAGATAGAGATACAAAATTTCTAAGTCATTTTTGGAGGACTTTATGGAAGAAGATGGGCACTAAGCTACAATTCAGTAGTGCATATCACCCATAAATAAATGGACATATATAAACTCTGAATAGGAGCTTGGTAAATTTATTTACATGCATAATGGGAGAGAATCCAAAGCAGTGGGACTTGGCTTTACCACACGTTGAGTTTACATATAATATTTTAGTGAATAGATCAATAGGAAAATAACCTTTTCAAATTATTTATGGGATAAATTCCATGGGAATTTTAGATTTGGTATAATTTCTAATTATAGATTGAATTAGTGATGATTTATATGTGTTTATAGACATATGCAATAGTTTCAAGGAGTAAGAAGAAAGTTGCAGTGGATGGTAGAAGAAGATCTAAGGTATTTGAAGGAGTGTGGGTAATGGTTTTCTTGAGGAAAGAGAGATTTCCAAAAGGCACATACAATAAATTAAATTACAATAAAGTTGAGCCATGAAACATTGTGAAGAAAATCAATGATAATGCATATGAGGTGAGTTTATTGTGAAGAAGTAAACTAGGAGTAGTAGGTTCCAAGGAAACAATAAAAAATAGTGTAGGTTTTGGTTATGAAGATAGTAAGCACAAGGCAATGGAATTATAATAGTGATTTGGTGTAGTGAGAATAATTGTAGAAAGAAGACAACACTTGGATTACAGAATAGGAGCTGAAGAAGATTGATAAAGACAAATCATAGTGTTATAATCAAGCCAACTCACATGAGCTGAGTTGCTTTCAACCAGAGGAGAATGATGCATAAAAAATAGTCCAACCTTTTAGATGCCATAACATTTGACCCGTAAATCCATTTGAGATATTGAACATGCCAAAATTATCATATCAAAATGCTTGATTCTACCCTAGGCCACTTTATTCACTTAGAGTTTATTTCAATATTTTTTTACATGAAAACATGATTATTTGAGGGTCTAAAATTAATATTTAATGATTTATTTGATAATTTCCTATTTTTAGAAATTGTATATTTTTAGAACAAAATTTCAAATTTAGTTGAATTTCATCCCATTGGATAATTTTAGTATTTAAGTTATTTCAAGAATTTTTTACAGCCACGTGTACTTGAATGTGAAACTTACTCTAAATAATGGCTACTAAAAATAGACATATTTTTTTAAGATTTTAGATTTTTTTCAGTTTTTACATGTCAACTTTACATTCCAAGTTGATGATGAGAGGATGAGGAGGAATCACACAAATGAAATTTACTATACAAGAGATAGAAATGAAAGTATAATAATTAACTAAGATTATTTCAAATGAAATGCAAATGAGATTAGATGATGATGCATAAGATGAGATAAATCATGAAGAAAAAATTTTGTAAGTGGAGAAAAAATTGAAACCACCATCAAAGGAAGGGAGAATGGTTAGATATTTAGAATGTACAATTAAAGGAATCAAATTTGACATTCCATATTATTAAGAAAGTTTAAAAGAAGAGGAGTTGATATATTGGATGATCAGCATAGACAAATTTTTTGAATGAAAAACTATGAGATAAGACAAAAATTTAAAGTTTGCATGCATATAATTGAAGGGTCATGCAATAATTTAGTGAGATCACCAAAAGAAATAAAGAAGAATAAAAGGTCAAGACAATATCAACTCATGGAAAAATATGGAGGAGAATTTGAGGAATAAATTTATTCCTATGGATTATGCCCAAATCCTATACAAAAAATTTCAAAATTTTAGAAGGATCATAGTATAAAAGATTAGACATATGAGTATTACAAGTTTTCCATACATGTGGAGCATGATGAGAAATGAAATAATATGGCTAGAAGGTATGTAAATATTTTGAATTTTTATATTCAATATGAATAAAACAAGAATAAAATATTTTGTATGGAGGAAGCTTATCAGTAAGCTTTGAAACCAGAAGAAAAAAAAATAGATAGAATTTCATAAGAACATCTACCATGTCAAGAAGAGTAAAATTTTATATAATAAAGGGATGAGGTGGATTTAAAAAAAATAGAGGTGGTATTAATACCAGTAGAGGAGAATAATCATGTGCTCTAGAAAGACAAGAAGATAATAGATAACTGTTTTAAAACTAGCAAAGACAAAGAGGCTTTCAGAGAGGATGAAGCTATGGTGGTGGTAGAGGATGGTTTGTAAATAAATTTAGATTTTATGTTTTTTTAGGATGTGGAGCATAAGGCCATAGATCATTTGAGTTTCTGCACTAACAATATTAAGAAAGGAAGAAAGAGGATTTCCCAAGAGTAAATTTAGTTAAAGTTAAAACATAAGAGAAAAATATTGAAGTTGCAATAATAGATATTGGATAAAATATCATGATGAGAAGAACAATGATTTCTCTAAGGAATAAAATGTGCATAATAAATAAGGTGGGGATGAATGACTCTTAAAAAAATTATTTTAAATAATGTGTACTTTTGTAGGTAATATATGCAAGGTAATTATAGATGGTGGTAGTTGTGAAAATATGGTTTCTAAGGATATGATTTAGAAACTAGGTTTACAATGTGAAAAGCGTCCTACTCATTATAAAATTTCATAGTTTAATAAAATGAATAAAGTTACAATAGATAAAAGGTGGTTGATAAAGTTCTTTATAGGTAAAAATTATAAGAATGAAGTATGGCATGATGTAATAACAATGGATGCCTATCATTTATTATTGGGAAGGCCATGATAGTTTGATAGAAAAATAATTCATGATGGATCAAACAACACATATGGTTTATATAAAGGTGGTATGATTGTAACTTTTTTACCTTTTAAATAAGAATGACATGCTAAAAGCATGTTGAATCTAGAAGAATTTATTGAAGACATGATAATGACATGTTGCTACTATGCATTAGTAGCGAAGAAATAAGACACATAAGTGATGAAAATACTAGTTGAAGTAGAAATAGTGTTGAAAGAATGTGCATATGTTATACCCAATGAGTTACCATATGGTTTACCATAAAATGGAGATATTTAGTATCATATTCATTTGATTTTATAGAACATGCATGAAGCAACTTATAGGATGATTTCAATAGAACATGCAAAATAGAATAAGTAGGTTATTGAATTGGTGAAGAAGGTTTTATTAATGGAGAGCATGATTCTATGTGCAACACCAATTTTGATATATCCAAATAAATATGCAGGCTAGATGATGTTTGTGGATAGTAGAATAATCAATAAAATTAAAGTCAAGTACAAGTTTCTTATACCCTGTTTAGATGATATGACAGATTTATTATAGGAACAAAATATTTTATTGTGATGGTGATGTCATTTTGGTGATCTAATGCACCTAACACATTTATGAGGATGATGAATACAATGCTATGATAATATAGTGAATAGTTTGTGGTGGTTTATTTTAATGATATTTTAATATAGAGTAAGATAAAATAAATGAGATTACAAAATTTTAGAATAATATTATAATTTTTAATAAGATATAATTTCTATGCAAATTTAAAGAAGTGCACATTTATATAGAATAATTTGATATTTTTAGGATTTGTAATTTTAAGAGATGGTTTAAGAATAGATGAATATAATGTAAAGACAATTGTTGAGTGGACTATCCTAATAAGCATCACAAATGTAGGAATTTTTTATATTTTAAATAATTTTAATAAGAATTTTAGTAGTCATTAGTAACATAGTTGTTAGCACTAATATTACATTATTAGATACATTACAGGTTATTCAACTCTATAATTATTTATTAGTTTTATAAATTCTCCGTATGTTGATCAATAATATCATAAATAATATTTTGATTTCAATTTAGTATTAGAGCACAATATGTTGTATCAGACCTAAGTTCTATGTAACATAACATTGGATGATTGAAAGCTTTAATCATTCCTTCAATCTAGTGATCTAGTAAATAAGAATCATATAGCAGAAGTGTGGAAGTTACATGGGGAAATTGTCATTCATAGAATTGGTTCATGATAAATCATAAATGGTGATATACAAATCAAAAAAGAAAGCTAAAGAGAAGATTTGCAGTGCAACGAAGCTGACTGAGTAAGAAATGTTAGAGGCCGAAGCCTGAGGATAAAAGTGATCAAAGAGCAAGCTTGATTGATGTTAAGATGGAATATGATTGAGAATGGAGCATAATAAAAAAAATCCAAAATATTGAAGAGCGTATGAATAAAGACTTTATGTATTAAAAAAGTAGTGACATTTGAGACAAAGTTAAATTTTGAAGTAATGTGTGTAACACAACTAAAGTGTGAAAGTATGAAATGATGGATTAGAGCCTTGTGAGCCACCTGTTGATATGAAATAAAAGTATAAGTTAGTTAATTAAGAAGGATTAATGTAGAATAAGTATAATAATTCCAAAGCATAATTGACGCTTGAATGAGCCCTTGCCATTTTAGCCACAAAAGTGTGGAAAGTACACTACACATAGATTAGATAAAAGATCAAGGATGAAGAAGGATCAACATGATAGCAGAAGCTAAATAATGTACAAAGTCACCTGGGAGAAAGTATAACCTATAAATTAGAGAGAAGAATGCAAAAAAAAGGTACATTTATCAAGGTACCTTTTTAAGACAAAATTTTGAAGAATAAAATACTACTTTGATTGTACATGTTTTAATAAATAAATTAAATAAACATTGTCTATACCCAAACTAATCTTGTTTAATACCTAAATTCTCAAAGAAACAAAATTTTCTACATGGAAGTCAAAGATGTGAATGATTATTAAATTCTAAACATTAACAGGCATCCTCACTAGTGTAGTGACCTGTCATGCTAGAGTTAGTGAGGAAACCAAATACAGTAAGTCAAATGGAAAATCCATAATGTTGATTACACTTAGTCTCAAAGATGAGGCTCAACCTCATATCCAGGATGTATCAACATTGAAATAGGCTTCGAACATGTTATCCACCATTTATGAGGTGAAAAATCATACAAATATTCTTCATCTACAATCCATGCTTCATACTCTCAATATGAAATAAGGAAATAAAATTTAGCAATTCTTATGCCAGGTATAATAACCATGAGCATAATTAATTATAGTTGGATAAATGATTGAGGAGAAGTTGTTTGTTCTGATCAGATTTAGATCTCTCCCCTCTTAATTTTATACGTTTTTCATGAGACTAAACATCATAAATCAAGAACTGTCTTTCAAAAAATTGGTGGATTTGCTCTATCAAGAAGAAGCCATTTAGTCCATGGAAGATGAGTTCATGGATAAATCCTTGATTTTACGAAATGTGGTCAAAATTTCTCAAAAGAATAACCAAAATAGTCACAATAACAATAAAAATATGGGAAGGTAAAAATAGGGTGTCATATTTTGTGTACCGATATGCATCATACTGATAGATGCTAGTGTAATGCCTTGACACAAGTCTCATATAGTCAAGAGGGCACATCTAGTAGAGATGTTTCACATAAATAAAAAATAAGTCTTCAAATGTGAAAGCAGTGTATATATATAGCAAGACAACATCAACAAGATGATAAATCTGAAGAGGAGGTACCTATAAAAGCATAATGCAGTGGGACATATAAGGACATAGTTCTTGTCTCCCAAACCTCATCATAAATGAGAAATGTTTGTTGGTGGAATCTATTACTAGTAAGCATATCGTAGAATTCAAGGAACTCTTTGATTCATTCATGAATCAACTGATTAGAGATCGAGTTTAAATTGTAGATGATAACGAGTATGTTATAAAAGTAATTAGAAATGTTACCATTGCTCTTGGGACATGAACATGTACTCTCATAAAGGTACTATATGTTCTTGGATTGAAAACAAATATCTTCTCTATAAGTTAGCTCCTGAATCATAATGTTGTGGTGGACTTAATGATTAATAATGGCACAACATCTTGTCTCCTCTCATGGCAAGGTTAGGTCCTTAATAGATATTTTTGAAGGATCAATTATTTTCCCTAGATGAAATTTTATCCAATGCTATTTCTCTCTCTACCTCTATGGTAAAATATACTACACTATGGCATTATCAATATGGACATGTTTCTATTGGTTCTTTCTACTATCTTAGCTTTAATGCCATGATCTGTGAACTTCCTCAACTGTCACATTCCTTTCCTATATGACCTAGATGTTTTACCAGTAAACTACATAGGGTTATGTTCAAGATTAGTTTCCTACAAGCCAAGCATCATCTCGGTGTGCTACATACTGATATGTGTAGGCCCCTACCTAATTATTTATAAAGATTTGTATACTTCAAGTTGTTCTTTAATTATTTCCATCATAAGACATGGGTGTTGTTTCTCAAGAAGAAAAGTGAAGCCTATACACATTTTAAGGTCTTATATTATCTTGTTATCACCTATTCATGGAGGCCACTTCAACTCCTATGCTCATATTAAGGGTCATAATTCACTTCAATGGAATTATTAGAATTATTGAAGTATTATAGCATTAAACAAAACGTGAATGCTCCCTATACACCATAGTAGCATCGAATAGTAGAGTGATGCAATCATTTAATCATGAATATGGCTCGTTGCATGCTTTCCACTATGAATTTGGGTGAACCATTTTGGGTAAAATTTATTCAAACATCCATATATCTTCACAACAGGGCGCCTATAAATATCTTGCATGACAAGACACTAAAAGAAGTATGGATTGGTCATAAACCTTTGATCTCTCATCTTAGATTATTTGGTTGTACATCTTATATGCATATCCCTTCTAAAAAGAAGAAGAAGATTGAACCAAAGACAATTAATTGCCTTATATTGGGGTATATTACCACCTAAAAATGTTATCATCTCATGGATATTGAGACATAAAATATATATGAAATTCAAGATGTGGTTTATGATAAGTCATCATTCAACTCATTGTTATGGAAGGAGTTAGAACATACATGTCTCATAGACTGTTCCCACAATTATAAGATGAGAATGAAGAATCTTCTCATAAACAAAGTGATATACAAGGAGAATTGCTCCTTTATCTTATAAATATGGAATATAATTTTTCATTGGATCAAAATTAGCATCAACATCTAAAATGGGTAGAAAGTACCATCAGGGACTCACACCTAATCTTTGATCTAGATACTTCATCAAGAGTTTAGATTAGAAGATAGATGAAAATGAAGTTAATCTTGCATTGATGAGTTCAGTAGTTAAAAACATCAAATGAAAGACAATTCAAGAGGCTTTACATCGACCTTAGTTGAAGAATCCCATGGATGCTAAATATGATGCCCTCATCAACAATGAGATGTGTAACTTGTCAATATTTCTATAGCAAAGAAATCCATTGGTACAAGTGGATTTTCAAGACAAAATACAAGTTAAATAGATCCATTCACAAATACAAATCATGACTTATTTCAAAGGGATATGCTTAGCAAGAAGGATTTGATTATGAAGAGACCTTTTCACCCACTACTAATATAAATATCATCAAGATTTTTTAGGCACTCGTAGAATAAAAGGGATGGCACCTTCAATAAATGGACATCAAAAGTGCATTTTTGAATGGTGATATCAAAGAAGAAGTGTACATGATCCATCCAAAAGGCTTAATTGATGAACAACATCCACATAAGGTATGTAGTGTAATTAAGTCACTTTATTGACTTAAGAAACAACCAATGACATGGTACATTAAGATTGATGATCATCTATTGTAACATATATTCATTCGTAGCTCCTTAGATACAAATTCATATATAGAAAAGATAGGCATAGAGATTATCATTATTGTTTTATATGTAGATGATCTCATGATCATAGGAAGTTTAGATGAATTCATTGAAGATGTAAAGAATGATTAAATAAATATTTCAACATGATATACTTTAGGCTAATTTATTATTGTCTTGGATTAGAGATATGGCAAAAGAAGAATCATATTTTTGTCTCATAGATGAAATATGCCTAGACACTCCTTAATAAATATGGGTTAAAAATATAAACCAATGCCAACCTTTATAGAGAAAGGTTTTCAACTATCTTAATTTTAGGATTCAACTCAAGTAGATAAAACTCACTACAAGTAGTTTGTTAGGAGTCTCATTTACTTGATTTATACCAAATCAGACAAATGCTTTGTTGTCATCTATCATTTGAGATTCATGCAGGATATAGGGAAGCATCATTGGGTTTGTAGTGAAGCATATTTTGAGATATGTCCAAGATATCTTTAATTATGGTATGGAATATAACAATAACTCAAATTTATTCTTGCATGGTTACATAGACTCAGACAATGTTAGATATTTTCATGATAGGAAATCAAATTCTAGATATATATTTCATCTCAGATCTATACCAACTTCATGGATTAGTATGAAGAAATATGTAGTTTATCTCTCATCCACATAATCAAAATATTGTGTTGCATGAGGAGTTGTGTATGAATCAATTTAGTTATGTTGTATTTTGTCTGACATAGACATTCATGAATAACAGCTGCTAATCATTTTTTTGTGATAATTAGGGTGTGTTCAATCAAGTAAAAAAACCAATGATACCACTAGAGTTGCAGATTTATTTTTTATTGATATTGTGAGATTGCATGGTATTCAAAAACCTATTAATTCAGATAGGGACAAAATTTCTAAGTCATTTTTGGAGGACTTTGTAGAATAATATGGGTACTAAGCTATAATTCAATAGCACATATCACCCAAAACTAGATGGATAGACAAAAGTTGTGAATAGGAGCATGAAAATTTTATTGAGATGCATTGTTAGAGAGAAGCCAAAACAATGGGACTTGGCTTTACCACAAGCTAAGTTTACATAAATAATTTGTGAATAGATCAATAGGAAAGTCACTTTTTCAAATTATTTATGGGATAAATCCTATGGTTATTATATATTTGGTACAATTTTCAATTGTAGATCAAATTAGTGATGATGCAAAAGCATTTGCAGAGCATATGCAATAGTTACAAGAAAGAGTAAGAAGAATGTTTTTGGAATGTAATGAGAAATATAAAGCAGAAGTGGATGTTAGAAGAAGATCCAAGGTATTTTAAGAAGGATAGTTGGTAATGGTTTACTTGAGAAAAGAGATATTTCTAAAAGGTGCATACAATAAGTTGAAGTACAAGAAAATTTGACCATGCAAAATTTTGAATGAAATCAATGACAATGCTTATGAGGTATGCTACCATAGAATTTTGGTATTTCTCTAGTATTTAATGTTTCAGATTTATATGAATTTTATGAAGAATATGGTGAAGGTGATGAAGATGAAGAAAAAAATTGGGAGCATTAGGTTCGAAAAAAAATAAGGACAAGATAGTGCAGGTATTAGAAATGAAGATAGTGATCACAATGCAAGAGAATTATAACATATATTTGGTCTAGTGGGAAGGATTGCAACAAGGAGACAAGACTTGAATTATCAAATGGGAGATGAATAATATTGAAAAAGATAAATGCAAGGAGTAAAATAAGGAAAACTCATGGGATCTGAGTTGTTTTCAACCAGAGGAGAATGATGCAGAAAAGATAGGGTCTAAAAATTCAATTTAAATTTTTTTAGGACTTTTCTATTTTTAAAAATTGTATATTTTTAAAATTGAAAACCAAATTCAGTTGAATTTCATCGCATAGGCTAATTTTAGTGTTTATAATATTTTTAGAGCTTCACACACTTGCATGCATGACTTACTACAAATAACAACAGCTAAAAATAGAAGTTTTATTTTAGACATTATTTTTTTTAGAATTTTTGCATGTCAACTCTAAATTTGAGTTGAGGCTTATTGAATCATGGTTTAGGTTTTTAATTATTTCAATCAATCAATACAAATCAATTCTATGTATTGTTTCAAGATCTTGGTCTATTGGTAATTTTTCTTATTTTTGTTAGTTTTCAAGCTCATTAGAATGATGCAGAAAAACAAACCAAACTCTAGACAGACATAAATTTTTATCCATTGCTCCATTTGAGTCCATATTCACACCAAAATGATCAGTTATTTAATGTTTTCAATACTTTTTAGTGTTTATACATGACCATCTGATGTCCAAAATTGTAGTTTAAGTTTAATTTTGGGTTTTTTCTAAATTTCTAAATTATCTATTTTTTAAATATACTTGAACATCATTTGAAATTTGTTTGATATATTAATTTTATTGTTCAATTTACTTTTAGATTTGCATTCCCTTGCATAGAAAACATACTAAAAATATTAGCTACTCAAAATATTTGGTAAATTTTTATTTATTTTAGAGTTCTAATTTTTCATGTCAACTATAATTCTAAATTGACACTTATTTTGACATGGTTTTTAATTATTTAAATTATTCAGTATAAGTCAATACTAATTAATATTCAAAATTTTAATTTATTAATTTTTTATTTATTTTTATAATATTTTAGTTTATTATATATATGATATAATGACTGATGTCATAAAAATAATAAAATAACTCTATAACATGATAGGTAATCTCATAAAAATAATGAAATTAATTTAATTTTGTTAAAAAGATTTAAAATTTATTATAAAGCTCATTTATCAAATTTTATTAACTATAAATTTAAATGTAAAAAATATCATTTATAATGTATTCATTGTGTCGTTATACAATTTAAGATAATTTTGATAAACTAGAATTCATGTTAATGTTGATTAATATTTGATTAAAGAAATCACCTATAACGAAATAAAAACAATAGATTTATGCTCAAATGGACATTGGAAATAAAATTATCCATTGGATATTCTAGAAAATAGCTTGGCGCACCTAACCTTTTACCATGAGAGAGAATTAATAAATGAACTTTCAATGATATATTTAGAATAATATGTTGTGAAGTACATATTTTTAATTTTAGGAATGGATTTTATATTTTCCTTAAGAATTTATGGTGGATGTATTATAGTAGGTAACTCAATACTTTTAAATAGTGTTAAATGTAAAATTAAAATATTAGTCAAAGTAATAGATAAAAAAAGTAGTATAGGTTGTGGTGGATAGTTTAGATAAATAAATATTGAATTATCAATGAAAATGGAATTGATTATATTAAATGAAAGAGTGTGAGGATGAATTTTTTGAAAGAAAATCAAGAATTTTATTAAATTTTAGAACAATTTAAAATTTACTAATTTTTAATGTAAATAAGAGATTATTTAAAACAAATAAAATGACTTGATAATAAATTAAACTATTTTAAGAAATTATAAATAAATTTAGATAATGTACAAAAGAATTTGTAAGAAAATGGATTATATTGAGTGACAAAATATCCTAATCCACATCAAGAAATGTTTTTCAATAATTCAATTACTCTTGTGATTTCAAAGAATATCAATAATTTTTTTATTAATTTAAAAATTATAAATTTATTTTAAAACATTTTATGATGTTGATGGTTCATTAATCTAAAAATTAACATTAAATTAATGTGTTCAAAGATTTATATTAAAATAATAATAATAAACCTATTACTCAAATTCTATCTTTTTCTAAAATGAATTTAATTTTTAAAATACCAAATACACCTTATCGATACTAACTTATGTTTAGGGAGAGGTATAGGAATAGTTAATAGTTTTTATATAAATACTAATAGTTAATTAAAATACATTATATGTACATATAACAAGAGTTAATAGTTTTTTTATAAATACTAATAATTAATTAAAATACAATATATATACATAACTTATTTAATAAAATATTAAATAACACACAATTCAATCCAATTAAGGGTTTTTAAAAAAATTGTGAATTAAAATAATTTCAAAAACTAAAACTCCTAATTAAAAGAGATTATATGTACACAACCTATTTAAATAACATTAAAGTATGAAGAACATACAATTAAATTAATGTTTTTAAAATTTTCATGAATTATAATGACCTATAGATTTAGATTTTACACAAAGAAAAAATATGGAATGAAATTATTCCTAATTAATATGTGGAAACATCAAATTAATTTAGATTCATTATGCTTTATTCAAATATAATGAATTATATCAATTAAAATGTTTGGAATACATGTATAACAAAATAATAATGTATTATTAATAAATTGTACAATAATACATAAAATACCATATGATATAAATAGAATATTTTTGTGTACAATAGTAAAATATAATCGATAAAAAGCTAAAAACTTAAAAATATAAAATCAAAATCCAAATCAAGTTTCATAAAGATATTTGTAAAATGTGCATTTTGTATTATATATTATATCATATATAATTTTGATGAATGAAATTTGTAGACCTTATATTATATGCCATAATTTTATTCGATATATGTGTTTTGACCCATATATTTTCAATCTTCGTAATATTTTCCTTTCTTCTTTTTTTTTTACTATCATACCTTGTTTTTGTATGATGTAAATTTTATGTACCTTACAATTATCATGTTTTTTTTTTTTTTTTTTTTCATTGATGTGACTCTTAAGTACTTTACAATAAATGAATATATGATTAAAATTGTTAGTAAAAATAGATTAAGATATATATTAAGTTTTGGTAGATGGTGTTTACTAATCAACTTTTTAAAAAACTTTTGTTTTAAAATTACAAAATTATTAAAGTATTTGAAACGTTAAAATTAAAAAATATTTGTTATATAACAAAACTATACTTAGTGATATATTTCAAATTAATATCAAATATGTTTATAAGTGAATAGAATTTTTTGTTAATTTATTAGTTCAAGTTAAAATAAAATTAAAATAATGAGATGTAGGCTTCAAATGATCAAATGGAATTTAAAAAATTATTCTAACCATTATAAATAATCTAAAATATTAATACTTTTTTCTTTAAACAAATTTACTATAAATAATTTAAAATATTAATTTGTTTTTCTTTGAACAAATTTATTATAAAACTAACATATAAACATAAAACTATCACTTTTAAGATATTACACTATCCCGTTATTAAGTTTGACTTATAAAAACTATTGATTTTAACATTACTATTTGAATGTTCGTCACATAGGGGAGATTAAAGTAACAGTTGTAAAATAATAAATTGAAAGTCCTTTCTCGTGATCGCCGCAGCTATTCAACGTGGAGAATGTCCCTCCGCTACAGATAAAGAAATAAGCAAGTGTTCAGTGACTTCCAGAGTTCCCCAACTCTTCAGCATGTCAATCCATGTTCATATTTGATGAAATTATGAACTGCTTTCCTGAAGCAGTTGAGGGAACTCAAGCAGTCCTGAACATACATAGTCAGCTGCCTCACTACAATCATGAGATATAGTCTGTGTTATAGGCTTACAAAGAAATGTAAGGAAACGTGAGTGAATGAGTGAACGATATTTGTTTGGCAAGTTCATTGAATTCGGACGGGTATTATGGATTCTATGCAATAATACATTTGATCTCCCTAATCGAATTTTCGTTAAGTCACTTGATCTCCTCACGTTAGAACCCAAGTGACGAAAGTCTTTCTTTCCATTTAACGCATATGCTCTTCATATAAAGCATTGCATCACATCCTAAAATAAATGTCACTATCACAATATGTATTTAAACTATTTAATGCAACTTTCTAAAGTTATTAAGGTTTTTAATTCTAGTGTTTAGAGCTTTTAAGTTCGATTATCTCCACAATATATAACTTTAGTAAGGGTTGTTAAGGTGTTTTTAAAAGAAATGTTAAAGTGTTTTTATAAGAGATATTGAGGGTATTTAAAAAATGATGTTGAGTTGATTTAATTCAGTAAATTTAATAGACTTTATTTGTGATATTATTTCTATGTCTCTAGGATGTGACACTGGGGTTCTTCTAGACACACATTAAGTTAGAGGTAATGTTAAAATATACAAATTGCTATTGAGAAAAAAAAATGGTGTATTGTTTTGTTAAGCAATTGGGATGCATTGATGAATGTGCCATGAAGATTAAACCGAATTGAGAAACAGGGCATAGTTTGAAAAGGGCATATGTATTGGGTTTAATTTAGAAAACTAGGGCATCATTTGTTAAGCACTTGGAATGAATTGGGGAAGAGTGTATACAGATGGTGTGAAATTGAAAAATATGCATTGAAGATTGTGTTGAATTGAAAGATAACGAAGTCATATTGTGATGAATTTATAATGAGAGCATAAATATTGTGTTCAACTAGAAATGTCATGTAATACGAATTTAGTTGTATCTATAATGAGTTGAGGATAAATTTAAAATTTATTGTAATAAACTGAAGTTGAATTAGATTCTTTTGGAATTAACTTGAAAGCAATTTGGAAATGGTGAATTGCAAAAGATAATTTTCATGAACCCCATATTTTCAAGGTACATATTTCCAACTTTCTTATTTCTTTAAGTATATTTATATTAAATTTTATTGATTTAAATTTTTTTTAAAAGTATTTTATTTTATGCTTGCTCATTCTAGGATGGGTAGAATTTTTTTTAATATTTCATATTATTTAACATTTTCATATGTATTTCATTTTACCATTAATGAGACCGTTATTTTTTTTTTATAAGCTTTATAGATTTTTTTTTGGATGGATAAACAACCATTAATAAATGATATCATCCGATGCTTGCTTTATTTTAAACAATTTATGTAAATTTCTTAAAACAAAGTTTGCATTTCATGGACCTAGGTGGATATAACTATGTAGTGTCAACCTGAAAATAAGTTTAACATTAATATGGGATGTTTATTAATTTTCATAAAGACTGTGTCAATTGTCAATAAATGGAAAAATATTAGGATCTGATAGGTGTTTGGTGGTTCCCTCATCCAAGTTAAACACCCAAGGTCTCATAGGGGCTTGAATAAATGGATTAAAGTCAAAACAAGAATGTATCATAAAGCAAATTTTGTGTGTGTGTGTGTGTGGGTGTGGATTTTACATGTCCTTTATATAGTCACTGCTTGAGTTATTTTATATATCCTAGCTTGATTTATTTTGTATAAAACACTATTGAAACTCTTGAAAATAATAGATGTCAATCTGATTATGC
>JARHVA010001567.1:340000-360000 GCA_037957365.1 Torreya grandis
TGAATATATCAATATAAAAATCAACATTTTAATATTGGTAATGAGATAAATCCTATGAATGTTGAATAAATGGTATAGCTACCTATTTCTAAATGAGTAAGTGATGATGCAAAATACTTTTCAAAACATATACAATACTTATTATAAGTTATGAAAAATGTAAGAAATTAATGATAAGTATACAACAATATTATATGTTAGAGGAATGTCAAAAATATTTTAAGAATGATATATAGTTATGGTTTACTTGAGGAAAGAGAGATTTCTAAAAGTTACACAGAACAAGTTGAAGTACAACAAAATTAGACCATGCAGAATTATGATGAAAATCAATGACAATTCTTATGAGGTGAGTTTAATACACAATTTTAATATCTATATGGCATTTAATGTTTCATCTTTATATTATTTCCATGGAAAATATGGTGAAGATTAATAAAATGAATATGTATATTAGAAATAGCATGTGTCAAAGAAGAAGAAAGAAAAGATAGTGTAGGTTCTAGAGAAGAAGATAATAAACACAAGGCAAGGATGTTATGATGTGTATTTAGTATAGTGATAAGGATTAAAATAGGAAGATAACACTTGGATTATATAATGGAAGATCAATAAGAATGATAAGAACAAGTGATTATAGTACAATCAGAGTAACGCATAAGAGCTCAGTTATTTTCAACCAAAGGAGAATGATGTAGATAAAGAGGTTGAACATTTGAAGACCATAAATTTTTATTTTAAACTTCATTTGATGCCATCTTCATGTCAAAATGACTGACTATGAAATGTTTTAAATATTTTTTAGAGGCCATAGGTGACAATTTGAGGGTCTGAAATTCTAGTTTAATTTTATTTTCAAGTTTTTTTTAAATTTGTAAATTATCTATTTTTGCAAATGGACTTGAACTTCAGTTTAAATTCATATGATAGGTTAATTCTAGTGTTTAGTTTATTTTTATAAATTTTAAGAGATTTGTGCACTTACATGTGAAACATACTAAAAATAATAGTTCAAGTTCTATTTAGTTTAGAGTTCTAATTTTGTATGTCAACTCTAATTCTAAGTTGAGGATTATTTATGCAAGGTTTATAAATACTTGAATGATTCAATATGAATAAATATTGGTTATTTTTCATAATAATATCCTACTTTGAATATTTATTTATCTTGATATTATTTTGGTTCATTACATATAATATAATGGGTGATATCATAATTATAATGAAATAACTATATAACATGATGGGTAATGTCATAGAAATAATGAAATGACTTATAATTCATTTAGAAAGAAAAACTTAAAAATATTTGAATTTTATTATAAATTACATCATAACTACTTTTATTAACTATAATTTTGATTGTATAAAATATAATTTATAATATATCCATTGTATCCCTATATAATTTAAGATAATATTGATAAACTAGCATTCATGTTAATTTTGATTAATATGCAAACAAATAAATCTCCTATAATGGAATAAAAGATAATAGATTTATGGTCAAATGAGGGTATTGAAAAAAAAAGAATATGAAATAGAGATTCTAGGAAATAGCTTGGCACACCTAACCTTTTATCATGAGAGAAAATTAAGAAATGAACTTTCATTGATCTATTTAGAATAATAGTTGTGAACTAAATAATATTTTGTTTGTAATTTAGGAAGGGATTTTATATTTTCTTTATTAATCTGTGAAGGATGTATCATAATATTTAACTCAATACTTTCAAATAGTGATGAATGTATAATTAAAGAAGTAGTTAAAGTAGTAGTTATAGAAGTATCATAGGTTGTGTTGGATAGATGAGATAAATAAATATTGAATTATCGATGCGAATGAAGATGATTAGATTAAATGAAAAAGCATGGGGATGGATTTACTTTAAAATTTTGAATGATTTTGTGAAATTTTAGAACAATTTAGAGTTTATTAATTGTGAGAGTAAATAAGAGGATATTGAGAACAAATAATATAGCTTGATAATAAATTAGACTATTTTGAGAAAATGTAAATAAACCTAGATAATAAATAAAATGAATTTGTAATAAAATGGATTATATTGAGTGACAAAATGCCTAAACCTCAACAAATATATTTTTTAAATAGTTTCACTACTCTTGTGATTTCAAGGAAAATAATTTTACTGAATGATTTCCCCAAACACTTTTACTAAATAATTTCTCCAAACACTTTTTCCAAAGATTTTATCCAAAGACCAAATTCTGGCTGAGCACTTTCTGTAAAGACTAAGTTATAGAGATCAAATCCTGAATAGTAAATTCTAAACATTATCTCTGAAATGAAAAACTTTCTAAGATCTAGAATCCCAAAGACCAAATTTTGTAATACAAATTCAAAATATTTTCTCTAAAGAGTAAATGTTGAAATGCAAAATTTCTGAAAACTTGGTTCCCAAAGATTTATCTTGAGATGAACATAAATTACAAAGAAATAAATACATTGTGGATAAATATATGAGGACCCAGCTTGTAAATAAAAGTTTTGAATAAAACCCAGAAATGAAACTTATGAACAAAAGTCCTAAAGACCTCTTTTGTGTAAAGGTTTACATAGGTACGAAAGTCTAAATATTTCTTAAGGTAGAATTTTGAATAAAATTTGTGAATACTTATTTATAAAAAGTATGAGACTTCATAAAATGTGCATGTTTCAAAAACCTATGTGAATGCAAAAGATGTGAAGAGTATTAATAGGTTAACCTAAATTAACAAAACATGTTCATTTATGTTTTTTGAATAGTGAATATAGGTGAAACATATAAATGTATTATGAAAGAAGACTTCTAAGATAGTCATAGACCTTTTATCTTATATTAGGTCCTTATTGATAAAAATAATGTGATATGTTAAGCACAACAAATGGAGACTTACAGGGGATAGTCCCATGTATTTGAGAACCCAAAACCATTTGTTAACAATTCTAAATAAAACATGAACCATTTAAGAAGATAATAATTGAATCAAAGATATAAACAAAACTCTTAACAATAGTATACAACATACTTTTCTTGATCATATCCTAGATCTATGTGTGAGGAAGTGATTTAATTTTCCTATTGTTGTAAGGATTTTAGTAGAGACTTAGAATAATTGTAGGTTCCAGTCTAGTTTATGATAAAACATATTTAAAACTTCAAGAAGCTCAGGCTTTAATCTATTACAAGCCATGCCTCTATAGCCATGATAGATGTACCTTTGGCTTCTTTTCCTTTCATCTTCTTGTATTTTCTTGCACATGATTCATGATAAATTAATATTATTTCATCATTTTAGCCTTTGATTACCTTTATATTTTATTTAGGTTTAATGGATCACTCTTTTTAGGATGCATTAATCCTTATTCTTCAATTTTTTTTTAATAGAATATTATTAGAAGAGGGAGAGCAGAAACTATAGTGAGTTATCATATATGAAAGCGTAATATATAATAAATTTTCCTTGGCAACTACATTCTTATTCAATGGTTATTTACCCAAAAAATTATTAACAAGAGAGGTGCATGTGATCCAATGAATATGAGAAAACTTTATAAAGTTGTATGTAGTAATGAAAGCATCATTTATATGCCTCATAGAAGCATTCAATGGTAACGTAGCCATGATTAATTTTATTATTGCATACTTGAATTCTTCAAATCTAAAATAGAAGTGTGTAGAACCTACAAGTAAATGAATTGGTGTAATTTGATTAATGTCTTTCCCATAGACTAAAATTTTATCTTTTGAACATGTATAATAATTTAAATGGATTGGATACTTACTTGATCATACTAGCGAAATTCATTCATATTTCGAAAAAACAAGGAAAACATCTAATATAGAAAGCATGCAACTAAATTATGGAAGGTGAAATGATAGAAATAGAAAATGTTAACCTATGAAGTAGGGAACTAACTATGAAAGCAAAAAATCTAACAATGAAATAGTAAATAAATTATAATTATATTTTTATGACAACACCTTTTATTACTGAGGAACATTTGTAGATGGTAAAATGACTAGGTAGTACTTGAAAAAAATCTTCATTGAATTGATATGTTATCCCATTGCCTCGGTGGTCTCTCAAATAGAGAACATTGTTAACTAGGATCTCTAAAATCTCATAAGGTCCAATACACAAGGGTGTTAACTTGTCATGCTATCATTTTTTTCATCGGATTTATCCCATAAAACCACTAGGTCATATATTTTGAATTCTTTTAATTTTTCTCTTTTGTCAAACCACATTTTGAGTACATCTTGATGTTTACTAAAAGAATGTAAGGTTTCAGTCCTTGAATATTCCATCTCTATTATGTTTAATAACCAAGAATCCAATTTTTAACAGGGTTCCATGTATTCTTGCATAAATTGATATGTTCATAAATTAAGCATGAATGGAAAAGCTCAGTATTGTTCATATACAAGTAATTAAGGAGAAGCCTTAAGGGTCTACTTGTATCTTGTTTGATCATCCCATAGTGCTTATATCAGTATGTTGTGTCAATATATAGGTTTATTTGTTTCTAAATTTTTAATGGCATCAATTATATTTTTTCATTCAACCAATTAATTTCCTTATGCGTAATGGATATAAAATGACATAATGGTGATTTGATTATCATGGGATCATTAAGTGAATTCAGCTAATGAAAATGTTAGACCATTATCATAAACTAGATAAATTAGTGTACCAAATCTAATTGTGATGTTATCTTTCCGAAAGTGGATTATATCTTGTGTTTTGAAATTCCTTGTAGCGACTGCTTCAATCCATTTTGTGTTACAATTTTTGGTAGTGAGTACAAAATTATGTCCATTTGAATAATTGGGGTTAATGACATCAATAAAGTCCAAACCCCATTTAGTGAATGGTCTTCCTTCAATAATAGGCTGAAAAGGCATTGATGCATGTACCTTTCTTTTTCCAAGTCTTAGAATTCATGGAATGTTCTTATGTAAACATGTGCATTGTTAAACATGGTTGGACAATAATATCCCATCCAAAGTATTTTTTATATTGTGGTATTTCTAGAGGGATGTCCACTATCTATCTTGTGGTCTATTTTTTATAGAATTTCTTGAGCTTTTTCTCATAATACACATCTTATGTAGATTCTTTCATAATTTCATATATAGGTAATCCCCTTTATGATAATGTGATGAACATATTTGAGCATCAAAAATTTCCTCTAATATCTATTGAGTTTTAGGTAATAAGTACCTATGATCAAGTGTTGAATAATATCAATATACCCATCCCCTCAAAATCCTTGGGTTTTACAAAGCTATTTAATGGTGATGTATGGGTTAGATTTAGTCATGAGCTAAATGATTCCTTGACCTCAAATAATCTTGGAAAGCTTGATTTCTATGTCAAACTCTTAAAAAAATTCCATCCATTTTCATCTACATTATCTAAATTCATTTTGACCTAAAGTGAGTTTGATAGTAGGATCTAACACAATGGTGATGGTCTTATTCTTCAAGATGTAGTTTCAAAATTTTATTACCACTTTGACAAGGGTAAATATTTTCTTATCTATCATGGAATACTTTAGATCTACTTCATTAAAGTTTGTGCTCATGAATGTTATCAGATGTTCACTTTCAGATGTCCATGTAGATGATTATGCATTTACTTATTATCCCTTGGAATGCATGATCCATGAATTGTCAAAATATAGATCATGTGTTAATCAAGACAAATAGCATCCTATTATACAAATAAGTATCCCACATTATGGTGAATTCAGTTTTTATTATATATTGAGATTCAACAAGGACCTGATTATAATCTAAAAATCCTTCCAAGAAAGACATCATTCTTAAGTTGCTTATTATATGGATGACCTTGTCTAAGGAAGGTAAAGGATATTTGTCTTTCTTTAAATCCTGATTGAAGATTTTGAAATCAACACAGATTTTAATTTACCAAATTTTCTTTCTAATTACAACTAAGTTATCCACTCATGTAGAGTGTCTAATATGAAAAATTATTTATGCATTTAGTAGTTTTTCCATTTTTTTATGAATTAGGCTCAAATATAGGATTTACTGGCCTATATCTTTACCTAAATGGTTTATTGCCTCACATAAGTGGGATTGTATGGATGATGACATTTGCATTAAAAAAATCAAGTCTTTATATGTCCATGCAATCACATATTTATATTAGGTGAGTAAATCCTTCAAACTTTATCCTTATTCTAGGATACATTTGAGACTAATGTTAATGTAGTGAAAATCATATTCATCTCCTAAGTTATCCCACTTGATCTTAAATTCATTTACTTCTGGTCTTCTTTGTTATTTTTATTGAGGGTCTAGATCAAATGATCTTTCCCAAGAAACCATTATTAAGGGAAGGATGTTTTCTTTTATTTTAATAACTCCTCCTAATTCACCTTGGCATAGGTAATTAATCTCCCTATCATCAATGATTTTAAACATAAATTACCCTGAGTTTGTGAAGAATTGGATGATTTGTTTGTCATCATCAAAGACTTAGAAAATTTCCACATTGTTAAGAATGGATGGACATGGTACTAGTTCAATAGAAAATATTTGTACCTTGGACTCTTGTAGAGGTACCAAGTTCATAGTTGAAGTAGCTAGTGAGTTAGTAGTGTGGTTCTATTCTCTAGGAATAGCCACTATATTAAAAGCATCAAAAGACCTAATTAAATATTTAGATCTATGTTTATACTTATTTAGGTATGAAATCTTGCACTTTTACTTATTCTTAACCTAATTTATAACTAGTTTTTAATTTCTATAGATTAGTAGTAGTTTGACATTATTTTTTAGACAAAATTGTAATCCAAAAATTAGTACCTCATACTCTGCTCAATTATTTGTTGAACAAAACTATAATTTATATGCTTCTAGGTATTTATTACCCTTTCAATCCACTAGTTTAACATGAAAACCTTATCCTTTTTTTGATCTTGTAATTTTAAAGTGGAGAGTGTATAACTAGGAAGGTCCTAGACTTTTGCTTATTCCACATCATGAGTTTTGGTAGATGAATAAATCCCAAGGTTGGGTTATTTATATCTTACCTCTTGATTTTTAGTGTTTTATTCAATGATGTGGTGATTCATTATGGGTTCTCAATAAATTTGAATATAGTTTGTAATACATCTTCATGGTAACCAAATATAAGAGAAGTTTATTTCTTTTGATATTTTTTGAAGGCCAAATGTGTTCATCTGAGGGTCTAAAATTAATGTTAAATTATTTTTCAAGAATTTTATATTTTTAGAAATTTTCTATTTTTAGAACAAGACATCAAATTTAGTTTAATTTCATTCCACAGGCTAATTTTACTATTTAGGTATCTTCGAGAAATTTTTAGAGAAAAATGTGCTTACATGCAAAACATAATATAAATAGTGGCTACTAAAAATAGACATTTTTTTTAGATTTTAGAGTTTTTGGATTTTTACACATCAACTCTAAATTCTAAGTTGAGGCTTATTTAATCATGGTCTGGATTTTTAAATTACTTCAAGTCATTGAATATGAATCAATTCTAACTTATTATTTCATATCTTAGCCTACTAGTAATTTTATTTATCTTGATAGTTTTCAGGTTCATTATTTATTTATTTTTAGAGTTCTAATGTTTGCATGTCAAATCCAATTCTGAGTTAGGAATTATTTATGCATGGTTTTTAATTATTTTAATGATTTCATATAAATCAATATTGGTTATTATTTAGAATCTTGGCATATTAAATTATTATTTGTCTTAATAGTATTTTCATTTATTATTTGGTATCATATCAAGTTCAAGCCTCAGATGCTTAAGAGATGGTGAGAAGATGGGGAGGAATCATTCAAATGAAATGTACTACACAAGAGCTACAAAGGAAAGTAGAACAATTAACTGAGATTATTTTGAATCAAATACAAATGAGAGCAGATGATGATGTATAAGATGAGATAAATCATGAAGAATAAATTTTTTAAGTGGAGAAAAAATAAGAACCACCATCAATGGAAGAGAGGATAGTTAGAGATTTAAGATTTAGGATTAAAAGAATCAAATTTGACATTCTAGATTATTGAGAAAGTTTTAAATAAGAGGAGTTAATAGATTGGATGAACAATATGGACAATTTTTTTTAATGGAGAACTATGAGATAAGACAAAAATTTAAATTCTGAATCTAAAAAATTGAAGGGACATGCAATGATTTGGTGAGATCACTAGAAAAAATAAAGATAGATAAAAGGTAAAGAGAGTATTTACTCATGGAAAAATATGAAAAATAAATTAAGAAATTTATTCCTATAGATTATGCACAAACCCTATATAGAACATTTAAAATTTTGAGAAAGAAGGATCATAGTATACAATATTATATATATGAGTTTTACAGTTTTTCCATACACATGGATCATGATGAGAGAGAAAATAAGATGGCTACAAGGTATGTAAATTGTTTGAATTTTTCTATTCAAGATGAATTAAACAAGAATAAAATGCTTTGTATGGTGTAAATGTATCGGTTAGTTTTAAAGGCAGAAGAAAAATAAAATAGATAGAATTTTAGAAGAACATCTACCATGTCAAAAAGAGGATATTTTATTATAATAAGGGGATGAGGTATATTTAATACAAATAGAGGTGGGATTAATACCACTATATTATAATAATCACATGGTCTATAAAGAAAAGAAGATAATAGATAAGGGTTTCAAAAATAGTAAAGACAAAGAGGCTTTTAGAGAGGATGAAGCTATGGTGGTGGTAGAGGATAGTTTCCAAATCAATGCAGATTTTATGTTTTTTATAGATGTGAATAATAAGGCCATAGAGTGTTTGATTTTTAAAACTACTAATATCCAAAAAGGAGGAAAGAGGATTCGCCAGTAGTGAATTTAGTTGAAGTTAAAACATAAGAGAAAAATACTGAAGTTGAAATAATAGATATTAGATAAAATATCACGATGAGAAGAACAATGATTGATCCAAGGAAAGAACATGTGCATAATGAATAAGGTGGTGATTCATGACTGTGAAAAAATATATTTTGAATAATGTTTACTTTAGTAGGTAATTATAGATGGTGGTGGTTGTGAAAATATGGTTTTTAATGATATGATTTCAAAACTAGGTTTATAGTTTGAAAAACATCTTACTCCTTATAAAATTTCATGTTTTAATAAAGAAAATGAATTTATAGTAGATAAAAGGTGGTTAATAAAAATTTATATAGGTAAAAATTATAAGGATGAAATATCGCACGATGTAATACCAATTGAAGGCCATGGGAGTTTGATAGAAAAATAATTCATGATAGATCAAACAAAACATATAGTTTCTATAAAGGTGGTATATTGTAATTGTGTAACATATTAAAGAATAAGGGTATGCTAAAATCACGTTGAATCCAAAATAATTTATCAAAGACACGATGATTGCATGTTGCTACTATGCATTAGTACAAAAGAAATAAGACACAAAAGTGATGTAAGTACCATTTGAATTAGAAATAGTGTTGAAAGAATGTGCATATATTATACCCAATGAGTTACCATATGGTTTAGTATCTAATAGATATATTCAATATCACATTCATTATATTTTATGATCAACTATACCTAATGAAACAACTTATAGGATGATTTCAACGGAACATACAAAATTGAATAAGTAGGTTATTGAAGTGGTGAGGAAGGTTGTAGTATGGAAGATCATGAGTCCATGTGCAACACCAGTTTTGATATATTAAAATAAATATGGAGGGTGGATAATGTATATAGATAGTAGATCAATCAATAAAATTATATTCAAGTACAAGTTTCTTATACCTAATTTACATGATATGATGGATGTTGTTATAGGTGACAAAATAGTTTACAAAGATTAATCTATGGAGTGGATAATATTAGATTTAAATTCATAAAGGATATTAATGGAAATTAACATTCAAGAATAGATATGGTTTATATAACTAGATGGTGATGTCATTCTAGTTATCTAATGTACCTAGCACATTTATGAGGGTGATGAACACAATGCTACGAGAATATAGTGAATAGTTTGTGGTTGTTAAATTTAAGGATATTTTAATATTAAGTAAGAGTAAATAAGAGAAATTAAAAAAAATTAGAAAAATAATAGAATTATTAATAGAATAAAAGCTCTATGTGAATTTGAAGAAGTGCACATTTATTTAGAATAGTTTTATATTTATAGGATTTATAGTTTTAGAAGATGGTGTAAGAATAGATGAAGAAAAATTAAAGGCAATTGTTGACTGGACTATCCCAATAAGCATCACAAATGTAATAATTTTCTATGTTTTAAAAACTTTTTACAACAAGTTTATTAGGAATTTTAGTAGTCATTATTAGTGTAGCTGTTAGCATTGATATTGCATTATTAGTTATTTATTAGTGTTGCAATTGGTATTTAAATTGAAGGTTACTAAACTATATAATTATTTATTATTTTTATAAATTCTCCCTATGTTGATCAACAATATCATAAATCATCATTTGATTTAAATTTGGTATTAGAGAATAATATGGTGTAGCATACCTAAGTCCTATGCAACATAATGGTGGAAGAATGGAAGATTTAATATTTTCTTCAATTTCGTGATCTAAGAGAAAAGAATCCCATAGTAGAAGCATGGAAGTTGTATGGGGAAATTGCAATGCATAGTAAAATTGGATCATGAAAAATCATAAATAGTGATATACAAATCAACAAAGCAAGTTGAAGAGAAGATCTATATTTCAACAAAGCTGACTGAGTAGGAAATGTGAGAGGTCAAAGCTTGAGTATCAAAATGATCAAAGTGAAATATTGATTGATGACAATATGGAAGATGATTGAGCATGGAGTATAGTACAATAAATCCAAAATCTTTAAGAGTGTATGAATAAAGCCTTGATGCTTAAAAAAAGTGGTGATGTTTGAGATAGAGTTAAAGCCTAAAGTAAAGTGTGACCATAACTAAAGTGTGAAAGTCTGAAAGGATGGATTAGAGCCTTGTGAGTCACTCATTGACCTAAAATAGAATTATATGTTGGTCAAGGTAAAAATATTGATGAATAAGAAGTATGATAATTTCAAATCATGATTGATGATTGAATGATCCCTTGTCATTGAAACCATAAAAGCATGGAAAGTACACCACATGCAGATTTGATAAAAGATAAAGGATGAAGAAGGATTGGCATGACAACAGATGTTGAAAACTGTATGAAATCACCTAAGAGAAATTACATCATGAAAATTAGAGATAATAATGCAACCAAGAAGGTTTATTTATCAAGGTCCATTTTTTACACAAAATTTAAAATCATAAAATACTACTTTTATTGTACAATTTTTTAAAAATAAAGTAAAAAAACTTTAATGCACCGAAACTACTCTTATCCAATACCCAACTTCTTAAAGAGCCAAATTTTTCTTCATGGAAGCCGAAGATGTCAATGATTATTAAATTTGAAGAATTAAGGGGCATCCTCACTAGTGTATTGACTATCCTTACTAGAGTTTATAAAAAAACCAAATATAGTAAGTCAAATGGAAAAGCCCTTATGTTGATCACACTTAGTCTCACCAATGAGGTTCAACCTCATATTCAGGATGCATCAACATCGAAATAGACTTGGGACATCCTATCCACAATTTATGATGTCAAAAATTAGATAAATATTCTTCATCTACAGTCCATGCTTCGTACTTTTAGTATGAAATAACGTAATTTGAGGAATTCTTACACTAGGTACAAGAACTATGAGCAGAATTAATTGTGCTTGGAGAAATGATCAAGGACAAGGATTTGGTTTTGGTTCTATTGATATATCTCCCCTCTTAATTTCATACATTCTTCATGACACTAAACATCATAAATTGATATGTTTCTTTCAAAGAACTGGTGGATTTGCTCCAACAAGAAGAAGCCATCTAGTCCATGAAAGATAAGTTTGAGGATAAAGACATGATTTCTAAGAAATATTGTCAAAATTTATCAAAAGAACCACTAAAGTAGTAAAAGAAAAACAAAAATATGGGAAGGCAAAAACATGGTGCCATATTTTATTTACCAATATGCAACATATTGATAGCTACTAGTATAATGTGTTGACATAAGTCTCATCTAGTCAAGAGGGCACATCTAGTAGAGATGATTCACGTAAATAAAAAAAATTCCTAAGATATGAAATTAGTGTAGACATGTAGTGTCATATCATCAACAAGATGATGAATCTGAAGAGGAGGTACCTATAAAATAATAATGCAGTGGTCCATACAAGGGCATAGTTCTTGTCTCACAAACCTCTTCATAAATGAGCAAAGTTTGGTTGGTTTATTCTCGCACTAGTAGGCATATGAAAACATTCAAGGAACTCTTTGATTCATTGGTGAATCAACCCACTAGAGATTGAGTTTGAATTGCAGATGATAAAGAGTGTGTTGTAGAAGGAACTGAAAATCTTACCATTCCTCTTAGGACACAAACATGTAATCTCATAAAGGTATTATATGTCCCTATCTTGAAAACAAATATATTCTCTATAAGTCCGCTCTTGAATCATAAGGTTAAGGTGGATTTCACTATTAATAATGGAAAAAAATCATATCTCTTATCATGGGAAGGTCATGTCATTACTAGAGATGCTTGAAGTTTCGATTATTTACCCTAGATGTAATTTTATCTAATGTTATTGCTCTCCCTACATCTATGGTAGAATCTACTACACTATGACATTATCGATATGGGAACCTTTCTATTGGTTATTTGTAACAACTTATCTTTAATGCCATGCTGTATGATATTCTTCAGCTATCTAATTATTTTCCTATATACCCTAGATGCCTTTCCAACAAACTACATTGGGTTATGTTTCAGGTTAGTTTCTCACAAGCCAAGAATCATCTCAATGTGGTACATATTGATATGTGTAGACACCTACCTACTTATTTATAAATATTTATTTACTTCAAATTCTTCATTGATTATTTCTATTTCAAGACATGGGTGTTGTTTCTCAAGAAGAAGAGTGAAGCCTTTACACATTTTAAGGTCTTTGATTATATTGTTATCACCTAATCATGGAGGCCTCTTCGACTCTTATGCTGATATTAACTGGGGGGAATTCACATCAAAGGAGTTATTGGAATTCTTGAAGTATTATAACATCAAACAACACCTAAATTCTCCCTGTACACTATAGTATAATGAAATAGTAGATTGACTCAATGATTTAGTCATGAATATGGCTCATTTCATGTTTTCCACAAAAAAATTGGATGCACCACTTTGGGTATAAGTTATTCAAACATACATATATCTTCTCAACAGGGCACCTACAAATATATTGCATGACAAGACACTAGAAGAAGTATGGAGTGGTCATAAACCTTCAATCTCTCATCATAGAGTATTTGGTTGTACATCTTATACGTATTTCCCTTCTAAAAAGAGTAAAAAGATTGAACCAAAGGCACTTTAGTGCCTTATATTATCATATAGTACTACCTAAAAATCCTATCATCTCATGGATCTTGAGACTTAAAATATATATGAAATTCAAGATGTGGTTTATGATGAGTCATCATTTGACTCATTTCTATGGAAGGAGTTATAACATATATCTCTTTTAGACTTTTCCCATTGGTTAGATGATGACAATGAAAAATCTTCTCACAAATAAGGTGAGATACAAGGAGAATTGTTCATTTATCTTAGAAATATGGAAGATAATTATTCATCAAATCAAGAGAAGCATCGACATCTAAAATGGGTAGAAATCACTATTAAGGACTCAAACCTAATCTCTAATCTAGATACTTCATCAAGAGTTTAGACTAGAAGACAGATGAAAAATGAAGTTAATCTTGCACTGATGAGTTTTGTAGTTGACAACGTCAAACCAAATAGTTCATGAAGCTTTACGTCAACCTCAGTATAATAAGGCCATGGGTGTTGAATATGATTATCTCATAAAAAATGGGATGTGGAACTTGTCAATCTTCCTATAGAAAAGATATCCATTGTAATGAACCAAAAAAATATCAAGATAATACAAATTATCAATAGGGCAAGATCTTGAAAACATAATTAGAATTGATTCATATTGAATGACTTGAAATAATTAAAAACTCAAACCATGCTTAAATAAGCCTAAACTAGAAATTTAGAGCTGACATGCAAAAATTCAAAATATTTAAAATATAAAAAAAATGTCTATTTTTAGCAGCCGCTATTAATAACAAGTTTTGTAACCAAGCACTCACGACTATAAAAATTTCCTAGAATAACCTCAATTCTAAAATTATATTATGGAATAAAATTAAATTGAATTTGACATTTGGTTCTAAAAAAATATAGTTTCTAAAAAATAGAAAATTCCTAAAAAACTCATTAAACTTTAATTTTAGACCCTCAAATGATCACATTTGGCCTTTGAAAAATATTGAAATCACTGTAAGTGGATAGATTGAATTAGATAAAAATCAAGACGTTTCATATAATTGTTTTGATGCATGAAAGTTCTCAAATAGAGTTATGGGTCAAAATTTATGGCCTCTAAAAGGTTTCCCTATTTTTTTTGCATCATTCTCTTCTAGTGGAAAATGACTCAGCTTTTACGAGTTGGGCTGACTATATTGTTGCCATTGGTATTTATAAATATTTTTTATTTCATATTCTATAATCTAAGTGTTATCTTCTTGCAACAATCCTTCCCACCGCACCAAATACCTGTTATAATTCCCTTGCCTTGTGCTTACTTTCTTCATATCCAAAATTTGTATCATTTTTTCTTTCTTCTTCTTTAGAACCTAATACTCCCAATTTAATTCATCATCTTCACCATATTATCCATGTAATTCATATAAATATGAAACATTAAATACTATAGATATATCAAAAAAATTTGGTAAACTTACCTTATATGCGTTATCATTAATTTTCTTCACAATTCTGCATGGCCCAATTTTTTTGTACTTAAAATTATTGTATGTGCCTTCTAGAAATATATCATTCCTAAATTAAATCATTAATAAATATTCTTCTTCAAATACCTTAGATCTTCTTCTAACATCTATTTTTGATTTATATTTCTCATTACTTTCCTGTAATTTTATTCCTGCTCCTTGGAGCTGATGCATATGCTCTACAAACACTTATGCATCATCACTAGTTCAATATATAATCAATAATTATACCAAAACTAAAATAACCATAGGAATTCTCCCATAAATAATTTAAAAATGTGACATTTCTATGGATCTATTCACTGAACTATTATATGCAAACTTGCCTTATGGTAAAGCCAAGTCCCATTGCTTGGTATTCTATCCCACTATGCATCTCAACAAATTTCTCAAGATCCTATTCACAAATTATATTTTTCCATCTATTTTTGGATTATATTCACTACTAAATTGTATTTTAATACCCATCTTATTCGACAAAGTCCTCCAAAAATGACTTATAAATTTTGTTTCCCTATTTGAAGTAATAGGTTTTAGAACACCATGCAATCTCATAATATCCATAAAAAGTAATTTTGAAACTATAGTGGCATCATTGGTTTTCTTACATTAAATGAAATGAAACACTTCATAAAATCTATCTACAATAATAAAAATTGAATCCTTACCCATTCTATGTGTTTGGCAATCCCAACACAAAATTCAAACTCAAATTTATCCATGGTGCTCTTGGAACTTGTAATGGTATATATAATATAGTATTTTGTGTGTGTCCTTTAGCCACCTGACATATTATATACCTTAAAACATACCTTATCACATCTCTCTTCATCTTTGGCCAAAAATAATTTTCCTCCACCAAATTTATTATATTTGTCTTACCAAAATGTTAAGCCAAACCACCATTATGTAATTCTCTTATTATATTATCTCCTAGAGACCCAACTGAAATGGACAATTATTTTCTTTTAAAGAGATAACCTTGTAGCATAAGATAGTCATCATGAATATCATCTATCCCACCTATTAATGAAATCCTACTCTTCTCAAATACATTGATAAAATATGGATCAATATCATATAATTATTTAATATCTTCAAAAACAACTACTTCACTCACCATAGTAGTTAATAATGCTACCCTCTTACTCAATGCATCAGCTACCTAATTCTATTTTTCTAATTTATTCTTCAACATAAAAGTATACCCATACAAGAAATAAACCCACTTTGCATGCCTATTATTTAACATTTTCTATGTATTCACATACTTCAAAGCCTCATGATTTGTAAATAGGATAAAATCATTAGGCACTAGGTAATGCCTCTAATGTCATAATGTTTGTACAATTGCATAAATTTCAACATTATAAGTAAATTACATCTATCAATTTCTTACTAAAATATGCTATTGGCTTTCCTTCTTGACTCAATGCAACACCAATTCCCAAAAATGAAGCATCACAATCAACCTCAAACACTTTGTTAAAATATTATAATGCTAAAATTTCTCTTTCTTTAATCTTCTTCTTCAAAATTTCAAAACACTCTATGGTTGTTCTAGTCCATGCAAATTCTTTCCCTCTAATGCAATCTATTGTTGGTACCATAATACTACTATATTTTTTAATAATTTTTCTGTAAAAAGTTTCTAAACCATGGAAACTTCTTACCTCTTTAATACTTATTGGAATAGGCCACTCAACAATTGCATTTATCTTTTCTTCATCCATTTTAACACCATATTCTAAAACTATAAATACCAAAAACACCAAATTATTTTGCATAAACCTGCACTTCTTCTAATTTACATACAACTTCTCCTTAAAATATACATTACCATTCTCAAATGTTGTAAGTGTTCTTTTTTAGTCTTAATGAATATAAAAATATAATCAAAATAAAAAACCAAAAACATACCAATATTTTCTCATAGAACTATATTCATCACCCTCATAAATTTGATGATGACATTAGATAATCCAAATGGCATCATCATCCACACATATAAGCCATCACTAGTCTTGAATGTATTTTTCCACTCATCTCCTTCACAAATTTGAATCTAATAAAAACCACTCCTTAGATCAATCTTGGTAAAATATGTTAATCTTCCAAGCACATCCATCATATCATCTAAATGATATATAGGAAGCCTATAATTTATTATAATTTTAGTAATTACTCTACTATGCACACACATTCTCCATGCTCCATCTTTATTTGGAGTTAGCAAAGTTGGTGTTGCATAAGTAATCATACTGTCCCTTATCACCTTCTTCTTTATAAATTTAATAACCTATTTATTTAATTCTACATGTTATGTTAGACTCATCCTATAAGTTGCTTGATTAGGTAGAGTTGATCTTGAAATCAAATCAATGTGATGTTGTATATCTCTCTTCAGTGGTAAACCATCTAGTAACTCATCAAGCATAACATCTACATATTCTTTCAACACTCTTGCTACTTCTATTGGTAGTGACACCACTTCTATTTCTTCATTCTTTACTACTAATGCATAACAACAACCTGTTATCTTCATATCGTGGATAAATTCTTTAATACAGAGCATGCTTTCTATCTTCTCTTTCTCTTTAAGAGGTAACAAAACTATCTGTGTACCACATTTTCAAAAAATGTACGTGTTCTTTGCTTCGTCATAAATTAATTTTTAGTCAAATTGCCTTGTTGTTCCTAATAACACTGCATGTATCCATCAGAATAACATCACACCATATTTCATCATTATAACTCTTTCCTATAGAAAACTTGATTAAGCACCTTTTATCTACTGTCACGTCATTCCATTAAACCATGAAATATGATAAGGATTAGGATGCTTTTCACATTCTAGAATTAGTTTCTCAATCATTTCTTTAGAAACCATATTTTCACAACTACAACCATATATAATTACTTTTCATACATTTCCACCTAAAGTACATCTTGTTTGAAAAATATTTGATCATAGCTATACATCACAACCTAATTTATTATACACTTGTTCATTATTTGAATCAATCATGGTTCTCCTCATCATGAAATTCTCTCCAACATCTACTGTTGTAGCTTTAGTATTTTACTCTTCTATCTCAGCCTCAACTAGATTCACTCTTGGGTGACCTTCTTACCTCATTTATTGATATCAATAGTTTGGACACTCAAATGCTATGTTACCTTCTTCTCCACATCTATAATTAACATAAGATCTATGTGATTTAGAAACCATCCTCTAGCACAACCATAAACTCATCGTCTCTAAAATCCTCTTCCTCTTTATTCATATTGAAACCCTTCCCTATTATCATCTTGGCTTTCTATAGCATGTGACAATTCACCGTTATTGGCATTCCTTCCTTGGAGCAATCATGGTTATTTTCATCATGAAAATCTCTCCAACATATGTTGGTACAACTTTAATATTCTGCTCTTCTATCCTAGCATCAACTACATTCACTCTTGGGTATTCTTGATAGTTTGGACACTCAAATACTATGTGACCTTCTTTTCCAAATCTATAATAGACATAAGATCTATGCTTATTCAAAAACCATCCTCTAACACCACCATAACCTCATCCTCTCTGAAATCCTCTTCCTTTTTCTTGGTATTGAAACCCTTACATATTATCATCTTACCTTTCTACCCCGTGTGATGATTCATATTTATTGGAATGAAAGCCACCTCATCCCCTTATGTGAAGGTATCTACCTCTTTTTGGATTAGTATATTTCCTTCTAAAATTCTATCTATTTTCTTTTTGTTCTGCCTTTAAAGCTAATCGATAAGCCTCCTCCATATTAAGTATTCTATGTAAGCTTAATTCATCTAGAATATAAAATTTCAAACCATTTACATGCCTTGCATCCATATAATATTTTATTTCATCATGTTCCACTCATATACAAATCTTATAAAATTCATCCATATACTCTTGTATATTTTGATATTTTTGCCTCAAATTCTAAAATCTTCTATATATAGGGTACATGCATAATCCATAAGAATAAATTTCTCCTTCACCTTATTTTCCATATTTTTCCATGAATTAATATTCTCTTTATCTTTTGTCTATATCTCTTTCTACATGTTATCCCACCAAATTATTGAATGACCTTTCAATTTTTTACATGCAAACTTTACCTTCCTATCTTCTCTCAAGTCTTCCATTCAAATAAATTATCCATACTATTCATCCAATCTATCAACTCCTCTCATTTTAAATTGCCTCCAAAATCTAGAACATCAACCTTGATTCCTTCATTTCTTCCTTCTAAATCTAGAACCATCCTCTCTTCCATCGATGGTGGCTACTCTTTCTGTTTCTCTTCTTGCTGAACTTCTTCATCATGATTTGTGTCTTCCTCATCATAACCTTGTCTTCTTATTGAATGGTGATAACCTCTATTAATTATTAAACTTACGTCTATATATCTTGTATATTCTAGTTCATTTGTATAAAAACTCATTATACTCTCAACATTTTTTACTCCTCCAAGATTCAAACTTGCTCCGATACTACATAATGAAATTGAAAACTATCAAGATAATAAAAATAACCAATAAACCAAGATCTTGAAAGAATAGTCAAAATTGATGCATATTAAATGACTTTAAATAATTACAAACCCAAATCATGCTTAATTAAGCCTCAAATGAGAATTTCAATTTCGCATGCAAAAAATCAAAAAATCAAAAATCTAAAAATATATGTCTATTTTTATCAACCCCTATTTATATTAAGTTTTACATGTAAGCACATCTGGCTCTAAAAATATCCTGAAATAACCTAAATATTAAAATTATCCTATGGAACAAAATTTAACTAAAGTTGACATTCAATTATAAAAATATAAAAAATTTAAAAATAGAAAATTACCAAAAGAATCATTAAAAATTAATTTTTGACCCTTAAGTGATCACCTTTGGCCTCCAAAAAAAATTAAAATCAACTCTAAGTGGATAAATTGGCATAGGGTAAAATCAAACTTTTTGATATGGTCATTTTAGCATGTGTAA